>OX465295.1:163637692-164237692 GCA_949987735.1 Leucophora obtusa | reverse complement strand
TTCACTTTCACAGCTCCAGAAGTCGAAATAAAACAATCGTACACTAAACGCGAAGTTTTATCGACAATTGCAAAATTCTTTGACCCATGCGGATGGCTGGCCCCAATCATTGTCGATGCCAAATTAATCATGCAACAAATTTGGTTAGATAAAATCGACTGGGATGACATCTTGAAAACTCTCACCTACATGAAATGGCAAAAATTCGTACAAAATTGTCCTTCAATCAATACACTGAAGATACCACGTTGGATTCATTATAACCCCTCCTGTGACGTGGAGATCCATGGATTTTGCGACGCCTCAGAAAAGGCATATTCGGCGACGCTATACATCAGAATCCAGCATGAAAACGATTATGTTCACACTTTTCTTTTGGCCGCGAAGACCCGTGTGGCCCCCATCAAAAAAGTGTCATTGCCCCGTCTAGAGCTATGTGGAGCCGTTTTGTTAGCAAATTTAACTTACGGAATTCTACCAAATCTTCAGGTACGAAATTTGAAGACCCATTTTTGGACCGATTCTACAATTGTACTCGCCTGGTTAAATAAACCGCCTTGTTCGTGGAATACATTTGTGGGAAATCGAGTTTCTGAAATATCGGAAAAAGTTGGAACTCAAAATTGGCAACATGTCGAATCCAAAGAAAATCCAGCAGATGTCGCTAGCCGCGGGTGTACACCAAAAGAATTGGAAACCCATAACTTATGGTGGTTTGGACCTCCCTGGTTAAAATTACAAAAAAATCAATGGCCCATACCAATTTCTCCGACAGATACAAAAGTTGAAGCAAAACCTACAAAAGTTTTAATAAACACCGTTTATGAAGACCCACTGGTACGCTTTTCATCACTACCCCGTGCTTATAGGGTAATCGCATACGTTTTACGATTATGGCGAAATACTGGCGCAAATCGGACTCATCTTCGAATCTCCTCGCTAGAAATCACACCAGATGAAATTAAAGAGGTCAAAAATCGCCTTATAATTTTGACTCAGAAGCATTGTTTTCAAGATGATTACCAAAAGTTATCACAAAAAGTCAAAATTTCACCCAGCAGCAGCCTTTTGACCCTAAATCCGTTCATAGATGGACAAGGTATCATTCGAGCAAATGGGCGTCTTGTTCAATCGCCAGCCCTAACGTATAACGAACGTCATCCAATTTTGCTGCCTCATAACTCTAAATTCACTCGATTGATTACCGAATTTACCCATAAAATTACGTTACATGGTGGAAATCAACTCATGAGTCGAGTTCTACGAACTGAATTTTGGATATTTAGATTGAGGCCCCTAGTTAAAAGTGTGATACACAATTGCAAAACTTGTGTCTTATACAAAAAACAGACACAAAATCAAATCATGGCTTCATTGCCGCTGGAAAGAACGAAAATCTCCCGACCCTTCGAAACTACGGGAGTCGATTACGCAGGCCCCTTTGACGTACGAAATTTCACTGGCCGAGCATGTCTCATCACAAAGGGGTACGTCTGCATTTTCGTGTGTTTTACTACAAAAGCCGTACATCTCGAAGCAGTAAGTGATCTGTCTTCTCAAGCGTTTTTAGCCGCATTTGCACGTTTTATTGGAAGACGTGGATGCCCAGCTCTAGTCTATTCCGACAATGGAACAAATTTCGTTGGTGCAGCAGAACTTATCAAAAAAGACCGCCTAGAGTTTATAAAAAATCTGAAAACCCAGGTGATTCATCATTATAGCCATCAAAATCTTGACTGGAAATTTATTCCTCCCGGTGCCCCTCACATGGACGGACTTTGGGAGGCAGGCGTAAAATCTTTCAAAACCCATTTAAGAAAAATGATTCCCAATATGAAATTCACCTTTGAAGAGCTGTCTACAATTTTGACTCGAATCGAGTCCTGTTTAAACTCTAGACCTTTAAGTCCTGCTAGCGATGACCCTAATGACCTATCTCCATTGACCCCTGGACACTTTCTCATTGGCGCTCCATTAATGACCCCAGCTGAACCTGAATTATGCACTGAAAATCTGACGTTAATTAACCGCTGGAACCGCCTCAAGGTCATCTATCAATCTTTTTGCCAAAGATGGAAATCTGAGTATTTGACTGAACTTCATCGCAGATATAAATGGAAAAATCAACGAGAAAACGTTAAAGTCAATGATCTGGTCGTCATCAAAGACAATAATCTTCCACCTAACGAATGGAAATTAGGCCGTATTGTTAAAACCTACCTAGGACCCGATTAAAACAGTCGAGTAGCTGACATACGAACCGCTAATGGAATATGCACTAGACCTATTACAAAAATAGTTGTGTTATACACAAACTAACATGAACTTCTTCGAAACATTCATCACAAATCTAAAAGGAATGATGTCTACAAAAGAAGCCCCAAGAAACTCAGAACAATCAAATGCTTCAACTTGTAAACCCAAAAGATGACATCACCATTGCACCAATCATGGGGGGGAGAATGTTTAGAGATGCCCCTAAACTAATGCCCATTAGTGTGCCACTAAACTAATCAACTGCACTGTAATCAACGGTTTAGCTGAATTTGCTTTTACATATTGTTATTGTTGTTAAAAAGAATGCGTATTGATGCATTGCAAAGCATCAATACGTAAACCAAATTATTTTAAAAACACTCTAACTTAAACAATCGAACACAAAACAAGCAAAAACAGTGAACAGTGGTACATTACAATTACTACAAATAATTACAAAACACAAACTACAACAAAATTAAATTTAATCCTAAAACGTTACATTAAACTTGAATAAAAACATTTAAGACAAACTACAAAATTAAAAGTGAAAAAACAGTGATACAGTTAATTAGAAAACTCAAACACAAAATTAACATTATACACAAATTAAAATTGTAAAACTAAATAAAACCAAAAATTTGAATTACAATAAAACTTAACGCTAAAAATTAAATTAACAAAAAAGGGACCGTGTTTTAATTTAGGCAAGCCCTAAACACACCTAGAAATTAAATTACACTTGAAATATATAATTTAGTTTAGAACTTAGAAAATGCGTTAAAAATTAAATTTTCTTTTATAGCCATTCTTTATTGTAATATTTAAAAAGTTTCAAAAACCTTTCAAAAATTTTGTGCCTCTGATTTTATATATAAAAATTAACTGAACAAAGTTAAAAAAACTTTTAAATGAAAAAAATATGTGCATCTGTGTGATTTGTCAGCCTAAAACTATATGTATTTTAATTTTTTTCTTTTAACTAAGTTTTGGGCTAGAAAAGTAATTTTGTGCGTTCCCGTACTTTTGGGCAATTTTGTCATTTAGATTGAAAATTTTGTTCTTGCGCTCATTTTACTGAACTTTACACAAAAAAAGTAAAGGAGCACACTTAACTTTAAATAACGAGTTTTTGGTAATTTTCAACTGTGCACATAGTTTTCCCTAGTGTACAAAAAAAAAAAAAACACGGGAAAAATTAACCAAACAAATTTTAAAAAGCCCCCCTCCCCACCGAAAAAGCCTGTATACATACATACATACATACATACATACATACATACATACATACATACATACATACATACATACATACATACATACATACATACATACATACATACATACATACATACTCACCTGGCGATACGGATGTAGTGGATAGCACTAATACATTGGTGGAAATTATGACGAGGGCTTGTAACGTAGGAATTCCAAGGGTAAAGAACTACAACAACAAGCGTCCTGTATACTGGTGGAATGATGAAATACGGGAACTCAGGGGAAAATGCCTTGCAGCTCGTCGGGCATCAACCCGCAATCATGGGGATATAACCCTTAGATGTGAATACAAGAGGCTGCGGAAAATCTTAAGGACAGCCATAAGGGAAAGTAAAAAGAAAAGCTGGATGGAGCTATGTAATGAGATAGATGAAGACCCGTGGGGTAAACCGTATAAAATAGCGATGAGGAAATTGGGATGCTTTAAGCCAATCCCTGGTATAAGAGAACCAAAGTGGGCGACAACTATTGTGGGGACGCTATTCCCGTTTGATGAATACGTGGTAAACCGTGTTCATAGACTCCAAGAAGACGATTTCATTCCGCTGGACATAAACGAGTTTCAACAGGCATGCAGGAAACTCAAAAGGGGTAAAAGCCCTGGCCCAGATGGCATACCAAATGAGGTGATACAGTTTGCGGCCGATATATGGCCCGAAATATTCATTAACTTGTTCAATTCGTGTCTTAAGAATGGAGCATTCCCGGCAAAATGGAAGATTCAGAAGCTGGTATTACTGAGAAAGGGAGACAAACCGCTGAATGAACCTAGCACATACAGACCACTTTGTTTGTTGGACTCACTGGGTAAACTGCTGGAGAGTATTGTACTGCGAAGACTGGAGAAAAGGGTACACGAGCTTGGGGACCTATCACCAATGCAATATGGCTTTCGCCAGGGTAGAAGCACAATAGATGCCATTAGGGAAGTGGTTAGCATGGCGACAAGAACCAAACTGGCGAAAGGATTTTGCGCAGTAATAACACTGGACGTACAAAATGCGTTCAATACGGTAAGGTGGAGGGAAGTACTAGAGGCCTTCAGGAACAAAGGTGTAAATGGCTATCTTTACAATATAGTTGCTGATTACCTAGAGGATAGGATTCTTCTATATGAGACGGATGATGGCATAAAGAGATATGACATAACAGCAGGAGTACCACAGGGCTCCGTTTTGGGTCCATTCCTTTGGAATGTAATGTATGATGGTCTGTTGAACATGGATTTGCCAGATGGTGCAAGGCTTGTAGGATATGCTGATGATATTGCCCTTGTGGTATCCCAACAGGAATCGGAGTTACTTCAAATAGTGGCGAATGATAGTCTGAACCGCTGTAATAGATGGTTAAGAGACAAAGGATTGCAACTTGCAGTGGCGAAAACGGAGGCAATTCTGGTAACGGATCGTAGGGTTTACTCGACACCTAGGATCTATCTGCAGGAAACTGAGGTACATTTTCGTAGAAGCCTGTGTTACTTGGGTGTACAGCTTGATGATAGACTCAGTTTTGGTCGACATATAGAGATAGTAAGGGACAAAGCCATGCGAACGGCAACGGCGCTGACCAGGATAATGCCAAATTGTGGAGGGCCGAGACCACATATCAGGAAACTGATAAATAGTGTTGTCCATTCTCAACTACTCTATGCTGCTCCTGCGTTTGCCACAGCGATGGTCGTAAGGGAAAGAACGAGGGAGTTACAGAAGCCACAGAGAATAAGTGCACTTCGTATAATATCAGCATACCGTACGGTATCTACGTGCGCAGCCCTGGTACTAGCAGGTCTTCCCCCAATAGATTTATTAGTATTGGAAAGAGAGGAAATATATACACAGACGAAACTTATAGTCGGTAATCAAACTGACCCAGTGTATCGAAGAAGACAGATTTCGGAGATTAAGGCAAATGCCCGTAACAAACTGTTGACAGAGTGGCAAGAGCGTTGGAATCGAGAGGAAAATGGCAGATGGACGCATAAACTAGTCCCTAATATCAAGCACTGGATTGACAGAAAACATGGAAATATGGGGTACTTCCTGACACAGGTCATGACTGATCATGGTAGCATGAATAAGTATCTGCACAGATTTAAACTGAGGGATAGTAGTAATTGTGAGTCATGTGGTGCTCTTGAGGAGAATGCGAAGCACATACTATTCGAATGTGAGAAGTGGGCAGAAGAGAGACGGGCATTGAATGCTAAACTGGGTGAAACGTTAACACCCGAGAATATGGTTCCGATAATGCTGGGAACTGAGGAGATGTGGAAATGTTGTGAGCAATTTGTGAACATTGTGATGAAGGCGAGATGTGCTTTTGTTTCGAACCTCCTGACCTAGTAATAGGCAGGAGGATGTAGAAACCTTGCACCGGATAAACCCCCGTCCTGATGAAATGCTGAAGTAGTTCCGGGGTGGAGTTGGTGGAGTTATCGTGGGGCCACTAGATGATAGCGCGCTATCACTACGTCCAAAAAAAAAAAAAAAAACATACATACATACATACATACATACATACATACATACATACATACATACATACATACATACATACATACATACATACATACATACATACATACATACATACATACATACATACATACATACATACATACATACATACATACATACATACATACATACATACATACATACATACATACATACATACATACATACATACATACATACATACATACATACATACATACATACATACATACATACATACATACATACATACATACATACATACATACATACATACATACATACATACATACATACATACATACATACATACATACATACATACATACATACATACATACATACATACATACATACATACATACATACATACATACATACATACAATACGCAAGGGTATCCTCAGGCGAGGATAACGGGAGTAACGACCCCGCGGACCCTAGTTGAGGCAGGTATGGAGAGCGTACTAAAATGGTACTTGTGCTCGAAGAAGTCCTGTGGCAGGGCGAGTGGATACCGCCCTAAACTAGGTATCCTACCACAGGGGTAGCCTCAAGAGAGGTTTAGTTAGGAGCGTGACGTCTCCGTGGTTTCCCCAGTCACCACCCGCCGAAGGGCATTAAGACCAATCCCAGTACGGTCTTGATTATGGCATTTCTGGGAAAATGGATTTGATTACCGGCATACCCCCGAATGGATTCCCGCCGAAAGGCATTAAGACCTAGCCCAGTACGGTTTTAATTATGGTATTACTGGACACTGATTTGGAAATGACGCACCCCCCGGGCCGACAGCTATGGTATTCTGGAACTTCGGTAGGTAGAAGTGAAATTCTACTGAAATGGCTTCTGGGCTAATGCCACAGCTGCCTCCGTCTCGTTAAAACGTAGCGAGTCTCGGAGTACGTTCAATGTTTGTCACCATTGAGTTGGTGGTGTAGGTTCAGATGGATGTTCCTGATTAGTACGGATCTGGCTCTGGCATAGGACCCCATAAGGCTCTTATATCAACCCTCGCATGGCCTCCCTGCATGCATAGATAACCATGGGATCTAAACGTAACTACACTTCGAACGGCGATAGCGGCTTCGAGTTGAGACCCGAATAGAAATGGAGAGCAACAACAAACAACATGAAAAAATAAACCAAAACGAGGAACAAGGAGAAGGAAAATTGACCGTGAGAGACGGTAATGAAAGAGTGGTAGCAAATCCCTTTGGGAGAAGCTCGGTGATAAATAGATCACCACAGGCAAATGGGTCGGAGAAACCAGTGAATGCAAATGTGGTTACCATGGGAGATTATATGAACACTCCTGTGAGTGCTCGTAAGGTAGATACATTTGAAAACGAGAAGACACATCTGAGTCAGCTCAAACAATCAGAGGAAAGAGCGTTTATTGAGTTGGGCAATAAACTAAGCGCGGCGAATGTCATTGTCTCTGGGGCAAGGAATATACATAAGACGGTACGCGATAATCTTAACTGTGCCTACGCACTGTACCAGCAACTAAGAGAGTACAGGGAAGCGATGGATGTTAATCCAGTGGTTATAAGCGACGAGCGCAGGCAAGTGCAAACTAAAGCCACTCAGGTGGACCAGATTTCACCGACACAGGAGAGAAAGCGGAAGGTAGCGAAAACACCCGCAACAGTTAGAGCACTACAGACCCAGGGTGAGGTAAATACACCTGAGACCCCGGCCGTCACAAATGATTGGGAGACAGTGAGTCACCGAAAAGCGGGAAAGAAAAAGAGGAAACCAAATAACAAACGCCGTGAAAAGCGAGACCAAGGGGAGGCAATAACTATTAAAGCTACTACCTCTGGGTCATACGCTGATGTTATAAAGGAAATGAAGAGGAAAATCAATCCCACTGATATCGGAGTGGAGATACAGGGTATTAGAAGGACAAGAGCTGGAGAGCTACTTGTTAAACTTAAGAGAGGCGAGGGTCAAGCCGAAAAGCTCAAAAGTGCTATAGGTAACACGCTTGGTGATAATGTGATGATAAAAGCTGTTACCAAAAATCACATTATAGATATTAGAGACATGGATGAGTCAACAGACGAAACCGATATTGTTAATGCCCTTATGGACGTAACAAAGGTTGAAGAACCCACAACGTTCAGGATACTAAATTTTAGAACATCTTTTGGAGGGACCAAACAGGCGCTCGTTCAATTGCCTGAGCACTTAGCATCTCCACTACTCCGCGCGGGAAAAGTCAGAGCAGGATGGGTCATGTGTAGACTGAGGAGTAGGATAAGGGTAACGCAATGTTTCAGGTGCCTGGAACAGGGCCACATTGCCATTCAGTGCAAAGGCACAGATAGGGCCAATCTATGCAGAAAATGCTGTAATCCCGGACACAAGTCTAGAGAATGTAAAGCGGAAATAAGATGTATATTATGCCATGAAAGCGGCTCAATAAATGTTCGTCATTATATTGGCAGCACAGCGTGCGTAAACAACAGGAGAAATAGGGAAACAAAATGATTCTGAAATTCCTACAGATTAATCTCGGACGTGGTAGAGAAGCACAAGATCTGATGATACAAAAGGCAACAGAAGATAATACGGACATACTGTTAATTAGCGAACCATATGGAAACCCATCATCTCAAGTTTGGTACGAAGACACAAACCATCGGGCAGCCATCATGGTAAGAAACAGGAGACTGATGATAAGCGAAGTTGATCAGAGCAATGCTGGCTTCGTATATGCAACAGTAGCTAAGATTAGAGTATATAGTTGTTACTACTCACCGAGTATGGACTATAACTTATTTGCGGAAGCCCTTAACATACTTGATGCTTCTATCAGGTCCTCAAAATATAAAGTGATCATTGGAGGAGATTTTAATAGTAAATCAACGGAATGGAATTCCAATACCATTGATAGTAGGGGAACTACAGTATGTGAATTAATTGCTAGTCTCGGTCTTACCGTGTTTAATAACGGAGATAAACTTACCTTTCGAAGAGGAACAGGTGGTAGTATTATTGACATCACCTTTGGAACGATAGACCTCTACAAGGAGAACATGAATTGGATGGTACTGGAAGATCTCACCTTAAGTGACCACCAGTATATTTCATTTAATATAGATGATCGCACTAATACGAGTGTGGAAGATGTAGACCTCCCAAGATGGAACGTCAAAAAGCTTGATGACGGAAAACTGTCTGAGTATATCACACGGGCTAAGGATAGGAATATGGTCAATCCATCCGAAACCATAAATGTGGAAAATGCGGCCGGGTCGCTGACGAAGATACTCACCAAAGCGTGTAATCTTGCAATGCCAAGAGTACGAAAATACAATAACAAACGCCCAGTTTACTGGTGGAGTGATGAAATACGTGAGTTAAGGGCAAAATGTCTCGCAGCACGCCGGGCGTCAACACGAGATCATGGTAACCAAGCCCTACAGTTTGAGTACAAGAGAACACGTAAAACCTTAAGAAGGGCCATAAAGGATAGTAAGAGAAGATGTTGGACAGAGCTATGCAACGAAATAGATTCTGACCCTTGGGGTAAACCATACAAAATCGTGATGAAAAAGCTAGGTGGAATTAAACCTATACCCGGCATTAAGGAACCAGTGTGGGCAACGACCATAGTGGAAACACTATTCCCATTCGATGAAGATGGATTAACAAGGGTACCAAAGCAGCAAATCGACGTTTTCATCCCTCTGAACGTAGATGATATTGAATATGCATGTAATAAACTGAGCACGGGCAAGAGCCCAGGACCAGACGGTATACCAAATGAAGTCGTAAAGGTAGTATGTGAGATATGGCCGGAATTCTTACTAGAAGTCTTCAACTCATGTCTAGTGAGCGGGATCTTTCCCGCTAAATGGAAGATACAGAAGTTAGTTTTGTTGCGTAAGGGAGATAAACCATTAAATGATCCTAGTACATATAGACCACTCTGCATGTTGGACTCACTAGGAAAGCTTTTGGAGTACGTAGTGTTAAAACGGTTGGAGGAAAATATAGATGACCTTGGAGGCCTATCCCCTATGCAATATGGTTTCCGCAAGGGGAGGAGTACAGTAGATGCCATAAGTGAGGTATGTAATCGGGCGATACGGGCCAAGACAACAGGAGAATACTGTGCAATAATAACACTGGACGTTAAAAATGCTTTCAACTCAGTGAAGTGGAAAGTGGTACTACGAGCTCTTGGGAGCAAGGGTGTGGACAAATATCTCTACAACATAGTAGCAGACTATCTTGACAATAGAATATTATTGTATGAGACGGAAAATGGCATGGAAGAATACCAAATAACAGCAGGCGTACCTCAGGGCTCCGTATTAGGGCCATTCCTTTGGAATGTGATGTACGATGACCTATTGAATTTGGACCTACAGGAGGGGGCGGAACTAGTAGGTTATGCGGATGATATCGCTCTTGTTGTGAACCAACGAACTGCCGAATTAATCGAGATAGTTGTGAACGATAGCCTATTTCGCTGTAACAGATGGCTGCAGAGAAACGGCCTGAAACTAGCAGTACCGAAAACGGAGGCAATCCTGGTGACAGATCGAAGGGTCTTCGAAATTCCGAAGATTCGGCTACAAGAGAGTGAGATACCTTTTAAACGGAGCTTATGCTATTTGGGTGTCCAATTGGATGACAATCTTAGCTTTGGGCACCACGTTCTGAATATTCGTGACAAAGCTTTGCGAACGGCAACATCATTGGCAAGGATAATGCCAAACTGTGGCGGGCCAAGGCCGCAGATAAGGAGATTGCTAAACAGCGTAGTGCATTCCCAACTTCTCTATGCTGCCCCAACTTTCGTCAGGGCATTGGATCTGAAGTACAACATAAGGGAATTGCAGAGAGCACAGAGAGTTACTGCTCTCCGCATCATATCAGCGTACCGTACAGTATCTACAAGTTCTGCATTAGTGCTTGCAGGTCTACCACCAATAGACCTATTAATACTGGAAAGAGGGGAAATATACACCCAAACAAAGACTATAAGTTTGGCCTACACTAACTTACAAGAGCGAAAGAGGAAAATTATGGAGATGAAGAATGACGTCAGAGACAATATAATGGCCAAATGGCAAGAACGTTGGGATCAAGACGAGAACGGGAGATGGACATATGGCCTTATCCCAAATATAAGAGTCTGGATGAATAGGCAACATGGAAACATGGGATATTTCCTAACTCAGGCAATGACAAACCATGGTAGTTTTAACAAATACCTACATAGATTTAAATTGAAGCAGATAAGCAGCTGTGACTCATGCGGAGCAGTAGATGAAGATGCAAAGCACATACTTTTTGAATGTGAAAAGTGGTTAGAGGAGAGACACGCTTTAAATGATATGCTAGGTGTAACTTTAACTCAGGAGAATCTGCTAGGCGAAATGCTGAAATCTGAGAATGCATGGAAACTGTGTGAAGGATACATCAATAGAATATTGAAGGAAAGGAGCTCTGTGGTTCCGAACCTCCTTACTTAGAGAAAGTAAGGAGGACGTAGGAATCTTATGGAAATAAACCCCCCATCCTGATGAAATGCTACCGTAGTTCCGGGGTGGAGTTGGTGAAGTTGTCGTGGGGCCACTAGATGATAGCGCGCTATCACTACGTCCAACAAAAAAAAAAAAAACATACATACATACATACATACATACATACATACATACATACATACATACATACATACATACATACATACATACATACATACATACATACATACATACATACATACATACATACATACATACATACATACATACATACATACATACATACATACATACATACATACATACATACATACATACATACATACATACATACATACATACATACATACATACATACATACATACATACATACATACATACATACATACATACATACATACATACATACATACATACATACATACATACATACATACATACATACATACATACATACATACATACATACATACATACATACATACATACATACATACATACATACATACATACATACATACATACATACATACATACATACATACATACATACATACATACATACATACATACATACATACATACATACATACATACATACATACATACATACATACATACATACATACATACATGCATGCATACATACATACATACATACATACATACATACATACATACATACATACATACATACATACATACATACATACATACATACATACATACATACATACATACATACATACATACATACATACATACATACATACATACATACATACATACACCCGCAAGGGTATCCTCAGGCGAGGATAACGGGAGTAACGACCCCGCGGACCTTAGTTGAGGCAGGTATGGAGGGCGTACTAAAATGGTGCTTGTGCCCGAAGAAGTCCTGTGACAGGGCGAGTGGATACCGCCCTAAAATAGGTATCCTACCACAGGGGTACCCTCTAGAGAGGTGTAGTTAGGAGCGTGACGACTCCGTGGTTTCCCCAGTCACTACCCGTCGAAAGGCATTAGGACCAAGGCCAGTACGGTCTTAATTATGGCATTTCTGGACCCTGATTTGGAACTGACGCACCCTGGGCCGACAGCTGTGGCATTCTGGAACTTCGGTAGGTAGAAGTGAAATTCTACTGAAATGGCTTCCAGGCTAATGTCACAGCTGCCTCCGTCTCATTAAAACGTGGCAAGTCTTAAAGTACGTTCGAAGTATGTCGCCATTAAGTTGGTGGTGTAGGTTCAGATGGATGTTCCTGATTAGCACGGATCTGGCACTGACATAAAGTCTCATGAGGATTTTATGCCAACCCTCGCATGGCCTCACTGCTTGCAAAGACAACCATGGGATCTAAACGTGACTACACATCATTCGGAGATAGCGGCTTTAAGTTGAGACCCAGTGAAGATATGGAAACGAATTATAATTATGGTAACAATAACAACAACAATAACGGAAATGGAGACAATAGTACCCAAAGCGGGGAATTAAAGGGGACGGATCATGGTTACCCTTTTAGGAGGAGTAGTATACTTGGTAGATCGCCTACATCTACAGCAACTCCCCCACAGCTGGGGAATGTGGCAGGTGGTTTCGGGTTGCAACGCGGTAATATTACTACGGAGAATGTAGGAAATGGTATGGAAGATGGTTTGCATTGTGTGACCAATGGGCGAGATAGCGCACATCTTAGTACGATGAAACGTGAGGAAGAGAAAGCTTTCCTAGAGCTCGGCAATAGGTTGAGTGCGGCGAATTCGGTTGTTACGGCTGCCAGGAATATTCACAAACCGGTACGCGACAACCTTGCATGTGCTATGGCCCTTTACCAGCAGCTCAGGGAGTACAGAGACGCTATTGGAGCTAACCCTTTACTACATGTTAATCGGAATACAACGGCGGATAAGGAATCTAAGTCTGTACAGGTCAACATGGCAAATGAGTTTGCTCTGAGGATGAACAAGGACATGGGTAATAAAAGGCTGCCGTCCGCGTCCCCGCCAGCATCCCCAACGGCAACGCCAGTGCAAACAAGGATTCGCAAGAAACCTAAGGGAATCCAGGATATTCCGAATGCAGCATCTGAGCAGAATAGGGTGCTGATAGGTACGGAAGCAATTCCACCCACGGACAGAGAAGCGTGGAAGACTGTCGAAAATCGTAAGGTGAAAAGGAAGACGAGGAAAAAGAATGGCGTGGCAAGTAACAAAAAAAGGCTGGTCCGTGACCAAGGAGAGGCGGTAACAATTAAGACTTTAAATGTTGAAAGCTATGCGGACGTAATAAGGCAAATGAAGGATAAGGTAAATCCCAGTGAAATTGGTGTGGACGTTAAAGGGATTAGAAGAACCAAAAATGGAGATATTCTGGTACAGCTGAAAAAGGGCGAAGGACATGCGGATAAGCTCAAGAATGCACTCGGTACTGCTTTGGGCGAAGGTGTGGAGATTCGCTCCGTGATGAAGAATATCACAATTGCTATCAGCGACATGGATGAGTCAACTGATGAGCGGGAATTGCTAAAGGCGCTAATGGATTCCACGAACGTTGTAGAGTCTGGAATATTTAGAATCCTGAACATAAGGGAATCATATGGTAGGACCAAGCAGGCTTTGGTTCAAATGCCGGTTAACGTTGCCTCAGGGCTTCTTGGAGGTGGGAAAATGAGGATTGGATGGGTCATGTGTAGAGTAAGAGAGAAAATACGACCGAAGCAGTGCTATAAATGTCTGGATCAGGGACATATAGCTAGGGAATGCAAGGGAGTGGATAGATCTGAAGTCTGCAAGAAATGCTGCAGTTTGGGACATAGATCCAAAGATTGTACTGCGCAAAGGAGGTGTATACTCTGCTGTGAGGCAGGACTTAGGAACGTGGAACACTATATAGGCAGTGACCTGTGCGTGTCGAATAGGCGAGGGAACAAACAACAACATGCTTAAGTTCTTACAGATAAACTTAGGACATGGTAGAGAGGCCCAAGACCTTATGATACAGAAGGCAGCCGAGGCTAACACAGACGTATTGTTGATAAGCGAACCTTACGTGAAACCGCTGATGCAAGTCTGGTATGAGGACACTAGTCACCGTGCGGCGATTATGGTAAGAAACTCAAAGCTTACCATAAGTGAAGTGGACGAGGACAATTCGTGTTTCGTCTATGCGACAATTGGTGGAACTAGGATATATAGTTGCTATTTCTCCCCGAATATGGAGTTTGGCCCATTTGTAGCGGCAATATCGAGCCTTGAGGCTTCTATTAGATCCTCCAAATACAAGGTCCTTATAGGTGGCGATTTCAACAGCAAGTCCCCAGAGTGGAACTCTACGACCCTCGATAACAGGGGGACCACGGTATGTGAAATGATTGCTGGTCTTAACCTAACTGTGTTCAATCATGGCGACAAATTGACTTTTCGAAGAGGAACAGGTGGCAGTATAGTGGACATCACCTTTGGTACGAGCAGCCTTTATAATGATAATATGGACTGGGAGGTACTGGAGGACCTTACCCTAAGCGATCATCAATACATCTGCTTTAGGATCCATGGCCACTCATGTATGACAAACACCCAAACTGAACTTCCAAAATGGAATATAAGAAAGCTCGACGAGGCGAAGCTCCAGGGGTATATCACCCAAACTAGGGATAGATATATGAATAATACACCTGGCGATACGGATGTAGTGGATAGCACTAATACATTGGTGGAAATTATGACGAGGGCTTGTAACGTAGGAATGCCAAGGGTAAAGAACTACAACAACAAGCGTCCTGTATACTGGTGGAATGATGAAATACGGGAACTCAGGGGAAAATGCCTTGCAGCTCGTCGGGCATCAACCCGCAATCATGGGGATATAACCCTTAGATGTGAATACAAGAGGCTGCGGAAAATCTTAAGGACAGCCATAAGGGAAAGTAAAAAGAAAAGCTGGATGGAGCTATGTAATGAGATAGATGAAGACCCGTGGGGTAAACCGTATAAAATAGCGATGAGGAAATTGGGATGCTTTAAGCCAATCCCTGGTATAAGAGAACCAAAGTGGGCGACAACTATTGTGGGGACGCTATTCCCGTTTGATGAATACGTGGTAAACCGTGTTCATAGACTCCAAGAAGACGATTTCATTCCGCTGGACATAAACGAGTTTCAACAGGCATGCAGGAAACTCAAAAGGGGTAAAAGCCCTGGCCCAGATGGCATACCAAATGAGGTGATACAGTTTGCGGCCGATATATGGCCCGAAATATTCATTAACTTGTTCAATTCGTGTCTTAAGAATGGAGCATTCCCGGCAAAATGGAAGATTCAGAAGCTGGTATTACTGAGAAAGGGAGACAAACCGCTGAATGAACCTAGCACATACAGACCACTTTGTTTGTTGGACTCACTGGGTAAACTGCTGGAGAGTATTGTACTGCGAAGACTGGAGAAAAGGGTACACGAGCTTGGGGACCTATCACCAATGCAATATGGCTTTCGCCAGGGTAGAAGCACAATAGATGCCATTAGGGAAGTGGTTAGCATGGCGACAAGAACCAAACTGGCGAAAGGATTTTGCGCAGTAATAACACTGGACGTACAAAATGCGTTCAATACGGTAAGGTGGAGGGAAGTACTAGAGGCCTTCAGGAACAAAGGTGTAAATGGCTATCTTTACAATATAGTTGCTGATTACCTAGAGGATAGGATTCTTCTATATGAGACGGATGATGGCATAAAGAGATATGACATAACAGCAGGAGTACCACAGGGCTCCGTTTTGGGTCCATTCCTTTGGAATGTAATGTATGATGGTCTGTTGAACATGGATTTGCCAGATGGTGCAAGGCTTGTAGGATATGCTGATGATATTGCCCTTGTGGTATCCCAACAGGAATCGGAGTTACTTCAAATAGTGGCGAATGATAGTCTGAACCGCTGTAATAGATGGTTAAGAGACAAAGGATTGCAACTTGCAGTGGCGAAAACGGAGGCAATTCTGGTAACGGATCGTAGGGTTTACTCGACACCTAGGATCTATCTGCAGGAAACTGAGGTACATTTTCGTAGAAGCCTGTGTTACTTGGGTGTACAGCTTGATGATAGACTCAGTTTTGGTCGACATATAGAGATAGTAAGGGACAAAGCCATGCGAACGGCAACGGCGCTGACCAGGATAATGCCAAATTGTGGAGGGCCGAGACCACATATCAGGAAACTGATAAATAGTGTTGTCCATTCTCAACTACTCTATGCTGCTCCTGCGTTTGCCACAGCGATGGTCGTAAGGGAAAGAACGAGGGAGTTACAGAAGCCACAGAGAATAAGTGCACTTCGTATAATATCAGCATACCGTACGGTATCTACGTGCGCAGCCCTGGTACTAGCAGGTCTTCCCCCAATAGATTTATTAGTATTGGAAAGAGAGGAAATATATACACAGACGAAACTTATAGTCGGTAATCAAACTGACCCAGTGTATCGAAGAAGACAGATTTCGGAGATTAAGGCAAATGCCCGTAACAAACTGTTGACAGAGTGGCAAGAGCGTTGGAATCGAGAGGAAAATGGCAGATGGACGCATAAACTAGTCCCTAATATCAAGCACTGGATTGACAGAAAACATGGAAATATGGGGTACTTCCTGACACAGGTCATGACTGATCATGGTAGCATGAATAAGTATCTGCACAGATTTAAACTGAGGGATAGTAGTAATTGTGAGTCATGTGGTGCTCTTGAGGAGAATGCGAAGCACATACTATTCGAATGTGAGAAGTGGGCAGAAGAGAGACGGGCATTGAATGCTAAACTGGGTGAAACGTTAACACCCGAGAATATGGTTCCGATAATGCTGGGAACTGAGGAGATGTGGAAATGTTGTGAGCAATTTGTGAACATTGTGATGAAGGCGAGATGTGCTTTTGTTTCGAACCTCCTGACCTAGTAATAGGCAGGAGGATGTAGAAACCTTGCACCGGATAAACCCCCGTCCTGATGAAATGCTGAAGTAGTTCCGGGGTGGAGTTGGTGGAGTTATCGTGGGGCCACTAGATGATAGCGCGCTATCACTACGTCCAAAAAAAAAAAAAAAAAAAACATACATACATACATACATACATACATACAAACATATATTGCAAATATTTTTTTTTGCTAAAATGTTTGCCAATTGACTAGCTTTTGCATTAATATTATTCATTTTCGGAATGAAATCGCTGTATAAATTTTCTAATTAAATTTTTGCACCATGAAACTTTTTCGCATTCCGACATTAATTTGCAATTTTTTAATTGCAGATTTTTAAAATTCATAACCTAGGGACCATAATACCCATATCTTATACCAAAGTTTGGTAATTAGTTTGCAAAAAAAAATTGCCAAAAAAAATTTGCAAAAAGAGAAATTTTGCCTTTAAGTTTTTTAATTTATTTTTTGTACCATAAAGCTTTTTTTAGTGTTCCGCCATTATTTTTAAATTTTTTAAGTGCGGATTTTTAAAATTCATAATCTAGTGACTATAATACCGAATATCTCATATCAAAGTTTGGTTGTTAGTTTGCAAAAATAATTCGCGAAAAATATTTTACGAAAACAAAAATTTTTTCATCAATGCATTCGTTTACAGAATGTAAATTGCTGATTAGGTTTTTTAAATAATTTTTTTACCATAAAGCTTTTTTTCGCGTTCCACCATTATTTTGCAAATTTTTAAGCGCGGTTTTTTTTAAATTCACAACCTAGGGACTATAATACGTATGTATATCCTATACCAAAATTATCTGGTTAGATTGCAAAAACAAAAAAAATTGGGAAAAAAATTAACCAAAAAGGAATAGTTTTGCATCAATATTAGGGTTTATGTCGCCCTTTTTTAATCCCGAAGTCCCGGGAATTATATGCGGGATTTCCCGGGATTTTTTTTTTATTATATTACATTTTTAGCTATTATATATTGCAATTTTGGAACCTGAATAAATTTAAAGCATTCATTTGAAATTAATTTAAATAAGAAATATTTGAAATTAAAAAATGCGATTTAAAATTTAATAAACTGAATTACTATAAAAAAATATTATTTAGGCCAAATTGTTTTGGATGTCAGTTAAATTTGGTTAAGTTAAACCGAAAACAAATACTCGAACTTCATAAAATTTTTTTTCTTTAAAATGGTTATCTTTATTCAAATAAAGCAATATATGCAACACTTCAACATCTGTATCTCAGTTCCAAATACTAGGCATTAAAAAATTAGTAATATTTGCGTATTTTGAAGTTTTTTCACTTCAAATAATTTTATTGAAATTTCAACTGCTATTCCTTTATTTCAATTATATTTTTTATACCCTACACCACTATGTGGTCAGGGTATTATAAGTTTGTGCTGATGTTTGTAACACCAAAAAATATTGGTCGTAGACCCACCTTATAGTATACCGATCGGCTCAGAATTTTTTTTTATTTCGATTTAACGATGTCCGTCTGCCCGTCCGTCCGTCTGTCTGTCCATGCAATCTTGTGCGCACTCTACAGGTCACAAATATTAAGATATTTTGATGAAATTTGGTACGCAGACGTATGTTGGCCCAAGGACGAACAAGTTTGATTTTGGTGAACATCGGTCCATGTTTAGACCTAGTGCCCATATAAGGGTCCTACCAAAATTATATTGTTTATACGCTGTAGGTCGTAAATATTAAGATATTTTGATGAAATTTGGTACATAGACCTATATTGGCCCAATAACGCAGCCTATTGATTTTGGTGAACATCGGTCCATGTTTAGACCATATAAGGGTCCTACCAAAATTATAGGGTAGAGGGGGGATCCTTCGCCTAATCCCATTTTTCTCCGATGTTAAGGGAAATAAAAAATTGGAAAAAATATATTTTGTGCATTTTTCAATTACCTTTCCTTGACATGCACTTTGACGAATTTATATCACATGTGGTCGCAGATAGACTTGTTTTTGTGTTTTTTGGGGTGCCAAAAAAATAATTGAAAGCAACTACATTTTGCAATAACTTCCTCAAATCGTGTAATAAAAAAATAATTTTTCATTATGTTAGACCTATGATCCTAAGCTTTCAGAAAATAATAATTTGATTTTAATAAATGCTTAAAAAGTGTGAAAAAATATTAATTTTATGTTAGTGCCTGTCTCTGGGGCACAATCACCAGATGGCCCCTGGAGCTACGAAGAGTTGGTGCATCCCTGCCTAAAATGCTCTATAAGACTTTTCTATATGTTTAAAATATGTTTAATGGTAAAAGAGAACAATCGTGTTCATTCTTAAATTTATATTAATTATTCAATTTTTTGTAATTTTGAATAATCATTATATTCCAGATTTAAATTATTTTTTTTTAATGTAGTGGAGATTTATTGATTAAAAAGAATAATATACCTTAAAGAACTTATTCTAAATTATTTATTTCAGTCATTAAAACATTGACTTTGACGTATTAACAATATTTTTTGTTGAAATTGTATCTAGCTCTTTTGGCGAATATCCCCAAGGTTTGGGGCAGTTACGCCGATTTGGGTTACTTTGAAAATCATTAAAAAAGTAATAGAAAATATGCAAATAATTAGAATAAAAATAATAGAAATTAAAGCCAAGATATGTAGATCTTCAATTTGAAAGAAATTTTTAAAAAATAATTAGGGGTTAAGAAATGACAGAGCTTTGAAAAAAAAGTGGCGAAGGATCCCCCCTCTACCCTACTGTTTATACGATGCAGGTCGTAAATATTAAGATATTTTGATGAAATTTGGTACACAGACCTAAATTGGCCCAATAACGCAGCCTATTGATTTTGGTGAACATCGGTCCATGTTTAGACCTAGTGCCCATATAAGGGTCCTACCAAAATTATACTATTTATACGCTGCAGGTCGCAAATATTAAGATATTTTGATGAAATTTGGTACACAGACCTATATTGGCCCAATAACGCAGCCTATTGATTTTGGTGAACATCGGTCCATGTTTAGACCTAGTGCCCATATAAGGGTCCTACCAAAATTATACTGTTTATACGCTGCAGGTCGCAAATATTAAGATATTTTGATGAAATTTGGTACACAGACCTACATTGGCCCAATAACGCAGCCTATTGATTTTGGTGAACATCGGTCCGTGTTTAGACCTAGTGCCCATATAAGGGTCCTACCAAAATTATACTGTTTATACGCTGCAGGTCGTAAATATTAAGATATTTTGATGAAATTTGGTACACAGACCTATATTGGCCCAGTAACGCAGCCTATTGATTTGGGTGAACATCGGTCCATGTTTAGACCTAGTGCCCATATAAGGGTCCCACCAAAATTATATTGTTTATACGCTGCAGGTCGCAAATATTAAGATATTTTGATGAAATTTGGTACATAGACCTATGTTGGCCCAAGGACGAAGCCTATTGATTTTGGTGAACATCGGTCCATGTTTAGAACTAGTGCCCATATAAGGATCCCCCCAAAATTGGCATGGTTACAAACTGCAGGTCGCAAATATTAAGATATTTTAATGAAATTTGGTGCGCTGACTCACATTATAGAAAATTTTGACACAAGCCCCATTTTAACCCATTCGAATTTCGGATCCAAACAATACACCAGACTGGTGTAGGGTATTGTATAGTCGGCATGCCCGACTTTAACCTTTTTACTCGTTTAATATTATGCAGATGTTTTTTCAAATTATTTTGGATTTTTTGATATGTTAATTTAAAATGCAGCAATGCAAATTAAATAATTTCTTTTTAAATAGTTGTGGCATAAAAAATTTATATTTAAAAGACTTTAATTAAAGTTAAAAAACTATTTAATGGATGTTTTTCGTTCAATATGAGATCAAATATTATCACATTTTCCTTTAAATTATTTTCAAATTAAAAGAGAGATGATAAAATAAAGTAAATTACACACAATAAAAATTTTAAAAATTCAATAAAGCCAGCAGAATAGAATAGGTATTTTCGGGTCCTGCTACAAACCCGTCCTCAATATTATATGCCTTTATGGGTTAATAATTGATAATGATCTATTTATATTAAATTGAAACAAATAAGCAAATTGAAACAACTCAATTAGACTAACATCAACGAAATTCTAACAATGGGTGCGTTCAGCAGATACACTTTAATATTCAACAGTTCTACAACAGTTGTACAACTATCTGCTGAACGACCTGATCACTAACCGCTCAGTCTGAGCGTTCAGGTAGCGCTGTCATATTATGGTAGCGTAAAAAATGTTTGCTACATTTGATCAATTAGTGATACATTTGTTGTTTTGATTTTAAAATTATTTTTTTTTGTAAGAATGACAAATAAAAACATACAAACATAATTCAAAAACAAAAATTTAAAGAAACTGAAGGAAAATATAGAAAAATTGTATTTAAAAACAAAACAAAGAAAACGCCGTTCAGCAGAGTTACTAATCACAAAGCGCTACAAGTCACCGGTATCAGTTTAAGGTTTCTCTGCTGAATGCTACCAATGTTATTTTTATCCAGCTGCTTCCTATCGAATTCAACTCTGATCGACAACTTATAACCCACGTATTTATGAACGACAACGAACCGTTAATTTTAAATCCATATTCTAATTATTTTTTGACCTACAACATAAATCCATATTGATAGTAAATCATTAGGCATACGTATTAAAGATGAATAAAATATTATTTAATAATAATCCAGTGTCGATTTTTATAAAAATCTTTAAGAGAATTTGCGTAATAATTTGTGTTAAGAATACTTACTTTTAAACTTTTTTATAAAATAATTCTATACGAATAATTTTGAAAATCTGCATAGAAACAAACGGTGGGTCTCATACTGCAGGTTTAACTTTAACTTAACTAAAAACAAAATAAAATGTCAAAAAAGTGTACACAAAACAACAAAAAAATTTTGGGTTAACTATTAACCTAAGTTTAAACCTGCAGTATGAGACCCACCGAAAATCTTTAGAAATACAAATTTTTGGATTCCATATTTAGGAAATACTTAAGTAAAAAATCTATCTTAGTTCTGACTATAAATGTGGTCCGACAAAAGTTTGCACTCACTAACAATTCCAATATATCCTGAAAGAAGGGAAGAAATTAAAATACCCGTGTCTTTCATATCAATCCTTTTAACTGTTCCAACAGCGAATTAATGTTTAGTTAATATTTTTAATTTTAAAATTAAGACGGCCTTCCATATAAATTTATTACCTAAATAGTAATTCGCGATTTAAACTGTTAAACGAATTGATATAGAAAAAGTGGAAGTCATGCATATTTTATATTTAGCCCTTCTTTCAGAATATATTAAATAGATTTTATCGTGGGTACCTACAACCAAAAGATGAATTTTGTCGGACGGTGTTTTAATAGATCTCGAGTTTTTCAAGTACAATATATGTCGGATTTATTTATTTTCTAAACAGCGGGAATTCCCGGGATCCCGGGAAATTCAGAAAAAAATCCCGCTGTGCCGGGAAATGAAAAAGTCCGGGAAAAGAAAAACCCTAATCATATATGTATGTATGTAGGTATAGCAGATTGTTAATCGCTGATTAAGTTTAAACATTTTTGAGTGCGGTTTTTTTAAAATTCATAAATTTGGGACTATGATACCCATATCTTATAACAAAGTTTGGTAGTTCGTATGCAAAAAATTTCGCGAAAAATAAATTTTGCAAAAAGGAAAATTTTTGCATCAACATATTCGTTTGCAGAATTTAAATCGCTGACTGAGTTTTTTAAATGATTTTTTTGCAATATTTTAAGTGCGGGTTTTTAAAATTCATAATCTAGGGACTATAATACCAATTATCTCATATCAAAGTTTGGTGGTTAGTTTGCAAAAAAAATTACCGAAAAAAATTTTGCGAAAAGAAAATTTTTTGGATCAGTGTATTTGTTTACAGAATGTAAATTTCTGATAACAATTTTTAATTCATTTTTTGTACCATAAAGTTTTTTTTCGCGTTCCGCCATTATTTTGCAATTTTTTAAGTGGGGTTTTTTAAAATCCATAATCAAGGGACTATAATACATATATCCTATACCAAAATTAGCTGGTTAGATTGCAAAAAAAAAAATCAGGAAAAAAAATTTACAAAAAGGAATAGTTTTGCATCAATATATTTGCTTGCAGAATGTTAATCGCTGATTAAATATCAAAATTAATTATTTGTACCATAAAGCCTTTTTCGCGTTCTCTTTTGCACAAAATTATTCAGCCTATCATGCTTTGTAGAAGTATTTTCGGCGGAAATTTTTATTACTTTTTAATAACGCAAAGGTACATATCATTGGATGCAGAAATGTGTCCATATGAATGTTGTTTTAAGAATTTTTACAAAATTTATATGTAATTGTAATCAGAAAAAACTAAAAAAACGTTTTAACTCGTTTTATTTTGTTTTTTCCTCAATACAAAATTAAAAATAATTCTCAACTTTCCTGAAAATATCAGTTCGGATATTTTTTAAATTTTGTTTTCGAAAAGAAAAAATAAAAAAAAATTGATGAAAACAAAATATCCATCAAGGAAAATAAATTCATTTGTACACAAGTGATTTTTTTTATTGAGGAAAAAACAAAATAAAACGTTTTAAAAGTATTAATATCGGGTGCCTGATAACAACTGAAATATTTTATAAAAATTAAAAGATATATTTTTGACACTTGCTTTAATTTTATATTCGTTGTAACAGGGTGTAGTTATAAAAGAAACCGGGTGTATCAAAAATACAAATTTCAGATATTTTTACTTGGTTTTTGGCAAAATGCAGGTAGAATCTGGTTTTCAGTTTGTATGAAAATTGTATGGAAAAACTAAATAATTTTATAGTTTTCGGCTCAAAACCTAAAAATTACCAAAAACTACTAGTTTTTAAATAAGGATAAAAGTACCATTCATATACCATTCAAATTACTGATAGTTAAATTGTTTAGACGTGTTACAATGAATACGGCATCAAAATCGCTTTGTGCTAAATGTTTCAATTCGGCAAAAAGAAACTTCATCGTCTGCCATATTTGCAGGGCCAAATACCATTTAATTTGTGCCAATATTAGTCATAAATTAATTGAATACTTCAATAATAATAAAAACATTGTGTATAATTGTAATGATTGTTTGGGTGTTTCATCAAATTTAATTGCACAGATCTCATCTCTCTCTCTAATGAAGTAAGAGAGCTTAAAAACTCTTTAAATCTCGAACTACGTGCAGTGTTGCCAGTTTTGACGATTTATCGTCATTTTGACGATTTTTACCATCTAAAATAGCCAAATGACGATTTAACGATTTTTTCTTTCCAAATGACGATTTTTTTAATACGAAATACAGCAAGAAATGTGCAAAAATACGATACTTTTCCAATCTTTAATTCTAAATCTCAAATTTTTAGTTTTTAGAATTATGCAGAATTGTAAGCAAATTAATGTGGGAACAAATTAAAAAACCGCTGCAAAATCAGATAATTTGTATTCAGCGAATCTATGCGATTTTTGAAAAATATTTTAGAATTTTAGAATAAAAGTATTTTATTTTATTTTAGTGCAAATAAGACTTAAAGTCTCTTAAAACACATCGAACAATTGTACATTAACATAATTATATTTATAATTAATACAATTTTAATTGCAATAATAACTTATTAACAATATATAAGTCGGCTTCAAATAACATAATCAAAGAAACAAAATTCATATTGAAATTCTAATTAAAATTATATCTAGAAAAAATGTAAAAATCCGATCATAATTTTTTATTTATTGCGAAACTGCCAATTTTTCTTTAAGGTACGTATTCTGAAATGTACAAAACTTACAGGAAAAATAATAAAAAATATGATAATTTTTGTGTAAAACTTCTGTCCTAAAACTGTAACGAATCTCAATTTTTTTGGAGGAATGTCTGTGAAATACATACTAAATATTATAAAATCTGAAATTTTTGTTGTATTTCCTTTTGTTTAAAGCAACCACTTCAGGATATGGCAAATTTCGATGATGTTTATAAAAATTTTAGTAAATATGTTAAATCAAACAAGCACGAAATTATTAAAAAAGGATAATTTTTAAAATGCTTATTAAGTTTTTAGGGTCCTTATAACACAAATAGTGTTATTTTGACGATTTTTAACAATTTTTTGACGATTTTTCAAAAGCTATGACGATTTTGACGATATTTTCCAGAATTTTTGACGATTTTATGCCTAAGAAACCTGGCAACACTGACTACATGGTTTAAAGCAGTGGTGTTCAGCCCATAGGACAATTGTCCCTGCTCAATTAATATGTATTCTTACGCTCTTGCTTTTAGTCGTCACTGAAACAGCGACGAATGAACATGAGTACGGATATACGCTGATTTTTTTTTAATGTACTGAAAAAAAAAATTAATAACAATATAGGACAAATGTTTTATGATTATAAATGCAGATTAAAGATATTTTATAAATATGTATGTAAATACATTGAAACCATTGATATTGATTTAAAAAAATTGAAAATCTTTTGTTTTACATAGAATAAAAGAAGCCACCCTTATGTATGTATGTATTTTTTTTCTTTCAAAAATTGTATTTTGTTTATTTTTATTTCTTTGAAACAGTGTAGTATTTATTTATATTTTCCGAAAGTACCTACTTCGTTTTTTACACAAAACATTTTCATATTTTTAATAAAAAATAAATGCATACAGATTAACACATTCAACATTTCTTACAGTGCAATTCTCATTTTCTCACCAACACAACTACATTTTTAGTTTTGAAAGCAACCAGTGTTGCCATTTCAGTGCTTTTCGGGTATTTTTTGGTGCTTTTTTCCTTCCCGTACCCGGTGATTTTTTACAAATACCCGTTTAAAAAAAGCGGGTGTTTACAGTGCTTTTTAAGCGGGTGTTTGCAGTGCTTTTAGTGCTTTTTCTACAGTTTTTATTTTTGGTATTTGTTTGTTCTTGTTTTTCAATTTTTATAGAATTTTCTGTCAAAATTGAAAAACGTATACGAACTATACAAAAAATACATTTTCTCACAATGTCGGTAGTAGAATTTTAAATAGCAACTTCATTATATTTAAACTTCAAAATTTTGAAATATTTGTTTGGTGCTTTTTTACCCCTTTTTTGGCAATTTTTTTAACCTTTTTTACACGATTTTTCAAAGCAAAATGTGTCTTGATTTAAATTTTTCAAAAAATTAATATCGTCCTTTTTTACACCATTTTTGGTAAATTTTTACTCTTTTTACCCGTTTTCTCAATGTTCACTGTGCTATCATGCCTTCAAGAGTTGGCAACACTGAAAGCAACAGTTTAGAGAGTTCTCAAAAAATAAAGATAAAGTGAAACCGCCAAAAAATAAACAAAAAAGAAATAACATTAATGTACTTAATACTAATGCAATTGATGCTACTAGTGTTGTTGTTAAGCCAAGTACAAGTGCACGAGCTGCTGCTGCTATAACAAACAGCCAACCTCTTTTGTCTGCTGCTTCATCTGTAGCTTCATTACCTACTGAGTCTGATGCTCAAATAAATAATGCCATGTTTGATGACAACATGCAACAATCACAGAAAACACATGATTGGGTTGAAGTGCATAGGCGTAGACGACGAAAGGGGCCTGTATTTGGGGTTACTACTTCTAACGATCTGGAAGTTGTAATCAAAAAGAAATGGGTGCATCTTTCATCATTCAAGCCAGAGCTTTGAAGAATTAATTCCTTAATTCAATTTTTCAATTCTGAATTAAAAATTCGATGAATTAATTCACTAAGTACCATATATTGAATGGAATTAATTCATATTTGCTTTCGTTCAATTTATTTTGTTCCGAATTAATTCAATTGCAATAGTTCTTTTTATTAAATCAAATGAATTAATTCACTGGTGAACACGTTCAATTTTATGAATCGAACGGAAAAAAGTGAATTAATTCCTTACTGAATTAATTCACTACTGAATTCGTTCAATTTCATTTTCGTTCAGTGAATTAAAAAAAAATATAATTACGTTCAGTGAATTAAGAAAAAATAGAATTACGTTCAGTGAATTAAAAAAAAAATAATAAGTTCATTGAATTGAAAAAAAAATAAAATAAGTTCACTGAATTGAAAAAAAATAAAATAAGTTCACTGAATTCAAACTTGTTTTCTGCCGTTCAGTAGAAGAAAACAATAATGTACAAATAAAATTTTTAAATAAGCAATTTTACAGCGTGTGCTAGTAAAAATAAGCAAATTAGAAACCGGATGCTGTTTATCAACCTACATGATTCAAAAATAAAGCCTTTTACTATTAAAAATAAAAACTTTACAGATATAGATACATTTGGAAAAAAATATAACTATATAACTGGTTTGAAAAATTAATAGTTATATTTTTTTTTCCAAATTTATCTATAAAAGTAAAGTTTTTATTTTTAATAGTAAAAGGCTTTATTTTTGAATCATGTAGGTTGATAAACAGCATCCGGTTTCTAATTTGTTTATTTTTACTAGCACACGCTGCAAAATTGTTTATTTAAAAATTGTATTTGTACGTTATTGTTTTCTTCTACTGAACGGCAGAAAACAAGTTTGAATTCAGTGAACTTATTTTATTTTTTTTCAATTCAGTGAACTTATTTTATTTTTTTTTCAATTCAGTGAACTTATTATTTTTTTTTTAATTCACTGAACGTAATTTTATTTTTTTTAATTCACTGAACGAAAATGAAATTGAACGAATTCAGTAGTGAATTAATTCAGTAAGGAATTAATTCACTTTTTTTTCCGTTCGATTTATAAAATTGAACGCGTTCACCGGTGAATTAATTCATTCGATTTAATAAAAAGAACTATTGCAATTGAATTAATTCTTTGAATTTGTTGTTTGATGAATGCGTTCATTTGAACGAATTCAGTGAATTACTTAAGAAAAGGAATTCATTCAATTCTAGAGAAAATTGAATTCGATTGGTAGTGAATTCATTCAAAAAGGAATTAATTCTTCAAAGCTCTGATTCAAGCCAACTGTTACGACTGATCAAATAATAAGTTATGTGGAAAAAATGCTGGTATTGGTAAACAGCATATTGAGTGCTATTTATTAGTTAAAAAAGATACTGATCTTAAACAACTCAAAAGAGTCAACTTTAAGCTCGGTGTTTCTCCAAGTGCCAAAATAGGAAACTACCAGCAGAAAAATTATTTTTAAAAATAGTTGGTTCAATAATGAATGTGTGAAAGCTAGAAAAAAATCATTTAAAATGTTAAATATATTTAGAACCTCCAACAGTATTCAGGATAAAACTAACTACATTCAAGCCAACGCTCAATACAAAGTTAAATGCGAAAAGAGAAAGAATGAATTTCAAAGAGAGATGGAACAAAAAATAAACAGTTCATATGATGCAAAACAATGGTGGAAGGTGGCTAAGAGGTGAAAATTTTCAGGTTGGTGTAAAAATAAAAGCAGATGAATTTAAAAACTACTTTGATACGCTTTTAAATCCACCACAAGTTTCGAATAATATATATTACGCAGCAATGATGAACGTTGATGACGATTTAGATTAAGAAATTAGTATTAACGAAATTTTTAAAATTCTTAATAAAACAAAAACAAATAAAGCCGTGACAGAGTTCCTTATGAATTTTTGAAGAATGCATCGTATGAATTTTATACGGAATTAAAAAATATTTACAACATGATATTTGAAACAGGAAGAATAGATAACACTTTTAAAGAAACTATAATATTCCCAATATTTAAAAAGGGTAACGCTGATTTTCCTTGCAATTACCGGGGAATTTCATTTATGAATGCTGCGGCAAAAGTTCTAATGGGCATACTTAATGCAAGAATCCAAGAATGGGTGGAAAAAACAAGGTACTAAATGAATTTCAAGCTGGGTTAAGACCGAACTATTCTACCATAGATAATATCTACAACTTAGCATCTATTATTCAAATAAAATTTCAGGAAAGAAAGAAAGTTTATGCATTTTTTGTTGATTTTAAGGCTGCGTTTGATAAAGTGCTAAGAAAATTACTTCTATACAAACTGCATACGTTAGGCCTATCCACAAAAATGGTGAATCTAATTCAGATTATATACGACGATACTAAAGCAACAGTTTGGACTGGAAGTGAAGTATCAGAACACTTTAATACATACTCTGGAGTGCGCCAAGGTTGCCTCTTATCTCCTCTGTTATTTACGCTATATATAAACGACCTGCATAATGCTCTCGAAGGTGGTCTGATGGTAGGCGATATCAACGTACGTTTACTGCTTTATGCAGATGATATAGTTCTGCTGTCTGATAATATAAATACTATGCAAAAAATGATAGATAATCTATAAGTTTATTGTAACATGTGGAATATGGAGGTGAATATAGAAAAATCGAAAATGATGGTTTTCAGACGAGGTGGCCGGCTATCAAGACTAGAGAATTGGGTATACAAAGAACAACAAATAAAGATCGTAAACGAATATTGCTACCTGTGCATAATCCTAACACCAAAAATGTCTTTTACAAAACACATTGAAAAACGTAATGTTCTATCAAAAAGCAGTATTAACTCCACCTGGCAAAACTTTCTTAATAAACCGTCAATTACACTTACTGAAAAATGGCGTCTGGTCCAAGCAGTTTGCAGGTCCATTCAGTCATATGGAGCACAAATTTGGGGTTATGGGTTATTTGGTGAAGTAGATAAACTACAAAGATATTTTTTAAAAAGAATTTTGAAGTTACCGGATTTTACACCTAATTACGCAATATCGTTGGAAAGCAATGCAGAAGATAACCACTTCTATACTCTTAATCTACACATGAATTATGTATTTAACACAATATTTAAGTATAATGAAGACAGATTACCACACAAACTCTCATTAATAATTAAAAAAAAAATATTTTTTTGGGTAAAACAACTTAACGAGTTGGGGGCTAATTTCAATGTATTTTTTGATAATGCAGACCTAACAGCACAAGCCTGGATCAGAAAAGGTACTGTAATTCTACAAGAATTGAAAGACCAAACTATTAACAAAAAGAAAGAGAAATCGTTATTAAGTAATTCCCGTTTTTACAAACTTTTAACCACGGGGTTGGAGAAACATACATGAAGGACATGTGCAATTAAAATAAAATTTTAATCATCTTTAGAACTCGATGTGATGTGTTGCCATTAAATGCGAATAGTTTCAGAAATGAAGTTAACAGAACATGTACATTATGTAATTTAAGAGAAGAAGAAACACTAGATCATTTTATAGCGAAGTGTCCAGTATTAAGAGAATTCAGACTCAGATATTTTGAAAGATCGGCCATGGAAGAAAGATAGTTAATAAATATATTAAATGGAGAAATGGATAATGGGTGGAATAAACTTTACTATTATGTTACTAGCAAGGTTGGTTACCGTTATCGTTATAATACCGTTATCGCTAAAATACCGTTTCAAATTGAAAACCGTTACCATTATCGATACCTCTAAAAAAATTTCTAAATACCGTTATCGTTACCGTTATTTTTATGGGTAGTTACCGGTATTTTACCGGTATTTATTATTTTATATAAAAATTACAATTTTTTTATTTTTTATTTTATAATCTTGAGTGTTTTTTTTTATAGCTTAAAATCTGTATTTTCAGTACTTAAAATTAAAAATATGCCATGTTTTTACTTGTTTTTATATGTTTTTAACATAATTTTTAATACCGGTACGTACCGGTATTGCTGTTTCGATAACGGTATACCGTTACCGAAACAGTCTTAAATACCGTTACTGTTTTTCTCGTAAAATAATTTCCGAAAATTATGGAAAATAAATAAAAAATGCGGGTTAGAATATTTTCTAAAAACGTTATAAAAATTACTTCTTTATTTAATATAGCAAACGGGGGTTGAAACGTACCTTACGCTCGGGTTGATACAAGAGTATTAATTTGTTGGCTTAACAAAACAAGAGCTCTAAGGCTACGAGTAAATGCCAAAGAGCGCGAGATTGTTTCGAGAAAAAACGGGTGAACGCTGCTAAGAACGTTTCTGATGACATGTCGCCAGTTGCTTCCAAATGTATTGCTTTTGTTGCAAAGCATACGAAAACCACTACATAGCCCTTTGATGTACGGCAACCTCTGCCACTATAAGATTTTATATCGAAAGGTCCAGCGAAGTCTAGACCTGTGTGCGTAAAGGGTCTCGTTAGAGAAGTTCTTTCTGGAGGTAATGCGGCCATAATTTGTTGTCCCGATTTCTTTTGATGTAATACACAAATAGTGCAATTACGAATAGTTTTACGGATTAAATTTTTAAGATTCGGGACCCAAAACTCCATTCGTATAATTCGAAGCTTTAACGACTGACCTCCATGTATGGTACACTTATGTATATGTTTTACGAACAAATCCGTAAAAGTCGCAGAATAAGGCAAAATTTTCGGGTATCTTTCATCATATGTCAGCCCGGGTGCATGAACAATCCGACCATTCATTCTAACAAATCCATTCGGGTCAATAAAAGGATTTAAAGACAATATATGACTTTTAGAGGGGATAGGAAGCCCTTTTGATAGGATCGAATATTCGGGGAGATAAATTTCAATTTCAATTTCAATTTAATTTTATTCATAATCGGTAAGCCAAATAGGCCAAATTGATTACATAGTTATTTACAGGCACATATAATTCATATCCTTTAATTATCTTAATTTAATACATAATATTTATAATTAACTATATACCCTAATTTTTCTCATGGATATGGATTGTTCCCCAACAGAAAAGCTACAAACGTAGCCCCATCACCACCATCAACATAGAGACTCAATACTATTTACAGAAATGAAATTAGTTTCCTCCTAAAACCTTCAATAGAGTGTGCGAAGTGTCTTTCTCTATATGGCAAAGCATTGTCCCAAATTCGATAAACTCTAACCACAAAAGAGCGCTGCATTACCATTGTGTTAAATAAAGGGGGTACCAATGTATGTGCTCTGGTTGAATTTCCGAATTCAAATTTTGAAATTATATAATTTGGGGAACCACATTTAAAAACTTTATAGAATAGCATCATAAGCCTGACCTTTATAAATTCATCAAAAGAGCAACCTAAGAAATCTATGGCATATGCCGAGACGTGAGCCCGCACATTAAGTTTATATACATACCGTATAATTCTATTGAAGTATTTTTTTAATCGATATAAATTCGTGTCATTCGTACCTGAATATACTTCCAAACCATATAATAAAATTGGCATCAACATAGCATGAGCCAACATCTTACGAATGTGTAACGGCAGAGTACAATTTAAATTATATAACCTTCGCAATCCAAACGACAACCGCGATAACACAAAGTTGATGTGACAATCAAAGCCAAGCTTGTCATCAACATAAACACCAAGCGCCCTTATATAATGGACATACTGAATTGCCTCATTACCAATACATAACCTTGGTATATTAATTCCATTTGCATTAAAAACAACTGCCCTAGATTTCGACAAATTAAGTTCAATAAAGTTTTCACTACACCATCTTTCCACTCCCCTTAAGCTTGTTCGAATATTCGCAACTAAGTCAATAGCATCGTTCCTCTCAGATGAAAATAACATTTGAAGATCGTCGGCGTACAGGTGGCTACAAGTCCTAGGTATATTTTCAAATATATCATTTATGTATATAGTGAATAAAAGGGGACCCAACACAGACCCCTGTGGGACCCCTCGAACGACAATTCTCATCGAAGAAACGTATTCACTATTACTTACAAATTGCCTTCGGCAAATAAGAAAAGAGGAAATTAAAGTACAAGCATTTTCCGAAAAGGAGAATTTTCCATATAACTTGTTCAGCAAAACCTCATGACATACTGACTCAAAAGCTCTACTTAAGTCTAAAGTAACTAAAATAGCCACATTTCTGTTATCAACCTGTGTCCTAATTTCATCAACTAAATGTGTCATTAAGGTGGTTGTGTTGCGGTGCTTTCTAAACCCAGATTGAAATTCTGAAATACAGCGTCTATAGTTAATGCTATCCAAAATTTGATCATTGATAAGAATTTCCAAAACCTTTGAACAAACCGGCAAAATACTAATAGGCCTAAAATCAGAAAAATATTGAGGATTCTTAATCTTTGGAACTGGAACAACTCTCGCAATTTTCCAACAATCCGGATATTTTGAAGAAGTAATGATATTGTTATAAATATAAACTAAATGTCCAGAAACTAGAGGCAAAATCATCCTCAGAAATTTGAGCGACACACCATCCGGTCCTATTGCTCGTGACTTTACTCGACTAATAGCGTTACACACTTCCATTGTTCCCACAGTCCGAAAGTAAAATATATCATGTTCACTATTATCTTCCTCTTCCTGACCCCGATACAACAAAGACGGGGGGTTAGTTATCACTGGCAGAACAAAGTGGTTATTGCATCCTTCAACATCGATATTGTCCACTAAACCTTCTTCATCCGCCACAATACCCAATTGCCCTATTTGACTCCACATTTGTCTCTGAGAACAATTTGAAAGTACGGACTCATAATATAACGACCTTTGTTTTCTTATTACAGATTTTGCCCTATTTCTATACTTACAATATACCCGCCATCTTTCAGTACTTTTGTTTTCCAAATAAGCCCGATACGACACATCCCGCTTCTCCTGAGCACGTTTAATTATTAAGGATTTTATCCAGTCTGAGCTCCTACGGGGCCTAATATTTTTCAAAGGAACATGCTTATTATATAATGCCAATAATATTCTGTTGAGAGATTCTACCTGTTCATTCACCTCAGCACTATTATATATACCACTCAGATCAAATATATCCATGTCAGCCGCACATGCATTAAAGTTAAATTGACTATAATCTCTTACCATTCTTCTTTCCAAAACAGTCTCAGTTTCAATTCCAATCGATATAAAAATAAGTGCATGATTTGAGTTTAAAGCCGGAAACTGGAACTGCCCACTATGTTCAACTAATTGTAAATGCGCATTTGATAAGAGGAAAAAGTCAAGCAATTTAGATCTAGGAGAGGCAACAGTAAAATGTGTGGGACGGTTATTATGCACAATTTGTAATCCCATTCCTCCAAAAATGTTCCTTATTCTTATACCCTCTTCAAATAAATCTCGGTTAAAATCTCCCATAAAAACAACTTTATCATAACGAGCTGAGAATTCAGCAAGCAACTCCTCACATCTAGAAATAACACCATAAGGCAAGTAAACTACCCCAACTAAAATCTTCCCAGCACCTACTATATCCACTTCTATAAAAATACATTCCGCAATTCCTTCATCCATAATTTTGCCAACTAGCCTAGATTTCAAGTTTTTACTCACATATACACAAACACCTCCCCCTGTTCTCAAAGACCTATCGTTTCTAAAAATGTTATACCCATTTAAAGATACTGCATTATCAGAAATATGTTCTTTCAGCCAGGACTCCGACACCCCAATCACATTAAAAGTTCGACTTTCAAAAATGGATCTCATTTCCTCCAATTTCCCCGAGGGTGAAATACTCTGCGCGTTAATATGAGCAACATTGAGATTTTTTGATTTCAAATTTAGGCTTTGAATCTCATTAATGTTGATAATGGGACCGAGATTATTATTCATAATTAATGAAAAGAGAAACCCCCCATATCCATGATTTAATTAAGTAGTTATAGCTGTAACTAATAGTAATCTTAAAACTAAAAAATAATATACTATTTTTATAATTCGACTTCATTGGAATAGTAATTGCATCTCAATACAAAATAACTTTTTGAGGATAAACGAGAAAAAAAAAATGGAATTTATTGTTTTACAGTTTTAATATAATTTTAAAATTGAATTTCATCCTACTCACAATTAATAGAAAAATATGTAACTCTAGTATGCATATATCAATGTATTAATATTTATCCATACTTGATCATAATACTACTTAATAGGACTTTAACATATACAATTTAAATTTATGTTATTCAATCTTAACTAGACATTGTGAAACAGACCCCCTGTCGATAAGAGAGCATATATTACCAATAATAGGGCATACATATGCAGTGTTGCCAACTCTTGAAGGCAGGAAAGCACCGTGAGCATTTTGAAAACGGGTAAAAAGGGTAAAAATTTACCAAAAATGGGGTAAAAAAGCACGATAATAATTTTTTGAAAAATTTAAGTCAAGATTTTAAAAACACATTTTAGCTTTGTAAAATCGTGTAAAAAAGGTTTAAAAAATTACCAAAAAGGGGTAAAAAAGCACCAAACTAATATTTCAAAATTTTGAAGTTTAAATATAACGAAGTTGCTATTTAAAATTGTACTACAAATATTGTGAAAAAATGTATTTTTTGTATATTTCGTATTATTTTTCAAATTTGACAGAAAATTCAAGAAAAATGGAAAAAAGGAGAACAAATACCAAAAATATAAACTGTACCAAAAGCACTAAAAGCACTGCCAGAAATCTGAAAAAGCAACGGGTATTTGTAAAAAATCACCGGGTACGGGAAGGAAAAAAGCACCAAAAAATACCCGAAAAGCACTGAAATGGCAACACTGTACATATGTGAAAGCACCAAAGCAAATAATATGATTTTCTCTGATTTATATAAATAAAATAGCAATGATTTTGTTTTGTAAAAGTTATATGGTTAATCCTCACTAAACCAGCTATTAAAAAAACAAAACACCGAGTTTATTTCTCTTCATCTCATTATAATGCTTATGTCTGCTCATAATATATACTCTCATAACAAGTTATCATATAAAATTGAAAACCTCAAAAGGCAAGTAACAATGCTAGAACTGCCATAGATCTCATGGATCTGTTACTCTTACACATCCGTTATCAATAGAATAACCTATGAGAATTTGTTGGACGTACGGCCTATATCCAAACAACTCATATTTCAAATGTCTAAAAAAAAAAATGTGTGCATTGTTAAAAGAATAAGAAGAGTTATTAATCCATGTTATCCATGGCTACAACCGTAACATAAATGAGTAACATATGTTAATTCTGCTTTAACAAAAATAAAATACCACAAAAAGGAGGGGAAAAAACATGCATACATCGGGGCACCCGGGTAGTTTCAATGCGACGTAAATATCCATACAAACTATCTTATTGTCAGTTGCTGTCAATAAGATCAGCATATACAACCTACATGTTCAACACACAAATCGATTATTCAATTGCTTTTTAGATCTTTAATATTACCAGTTAAAATCAACTTTTCAAATTGTAATTCCTGATATGTTTTTGCAGTACTACACTCACAAAAGTTTGTCGGTAGAATCTACTGAAAATGACAGTTAAAACAAAGGTATATACATTTAAAAAGGCGACAAAGGTATTTACCTATAAAATAACTAAAACTTTTGTTATTTTTAACTATTGCAACTTAACTAACAAATGCATTAAAAACAACTACCAATGTCATAAAATTAACTGAAACATTTTTACTACAAAAATTTTAATACAACTGACAAAATCGGAGAAAACTACTGTTTTTTTTACTGTTAATTTAATTTAAAATTTTTTTTTGGTATTATAAAAGTATATTTTAATTAAAAAAACAATTTTTTTTCTTTCCATTACGAAAATATGTGTTACTACTTCAGCCTATTTAAAATTTGAAGTAAAAATTCCAAACGGTTCTCCAGTTATTATGCTTTTATGCATTAGATATACAATACAAGTTTCTGATTATTATTTGCAGACTGGAAATATATCAATAATAACAAATATAAACTAAACAATAATTTTTAAAATTCAAAAGAATTCAACGAATTTTTTATTTTTAAACTACTAACAAAAACTACTGTTTACTGTAAAAATACTGTTTTAGTAATTGTTAATTATGATAACAAAAATAACTGCATTAAACAACTGTTACGAAATTACAGCACTTTTCGTTAGTTGTTTACTTAAATAACTGTCATAACTGTTGTTTTGAATTTTTCTATAGAAAAACAACAGTAATCACTGTTAAAAACAACAACTACCGTCACACTTTTTTGAGTGTGCGAAAGAATAATAAAAAAAAAAAATTTAATTATTATTTTAATTTCCAAACAAAAATAATGCAGTTTGAAAATTTGCTGACATACGAGCCGATCTCTTACGAATTTCATTTCCACATGAGTAATATCGGGAGTGTCGTATAAACGCTTATGTGTTCGCATAAAATTAAGACAGCGAAACCAATATGCAATAATTCTCATTGCTCGGGGTAAATCAGAAAATATTTCGAGAATATCAGTTATTTTCCTTGGGGTATCATGAGAAACGACACATTCTAAATGGGACCAAATATTCATCGATTTCCGTGGCCATGTATCCCTTGGTTGAGACAACCATTTTGGCTCATGCCACCATAAGGGGTTTCCAATCAAATCACGAGCAAGAGATCCACGACTTGCCAAATCGGCGGGGTTGTCTTTGGAAACAACGTGAGACCAATTCTCAGTTCCAACCTTTCTCTCAATTACTGCCACTCTATTCGCTACAAAAGTTGGCAAATGGCACGGGGGTTTCTGAAGCCAAGTCAAAACAATGGTTGAATCTGTCCACAGGTAAATCCTTTCTTTAGGAAGATTTAATTGGCCAGACAATGATTCAACCATGTTTGCCATTAATGCCGCTCCACAGAGCTCTAAACGGGGTAACGTCTCATATTTTACTGGAGCTACTTTTGTTTTGGATGCAAGCAAATGCGATTGTATCTCAAACGGGGAAGAGATGGTGCGAACGTAGAGTGTTGCAGCGTATGCTTTTTCGGAAGCATCACAAAATCCATGGATTTCATAATTATTATCGGGGTGATAATTAATCCATCGGGGTATTTCAATCTTCTCAATGTACGGGTAATCATCGAGAAAAGAGTGCCATTGAATCAACGTGGTAGAATTCAAGCACTCATCCCAATCTGTCTTGTCCTTCCATATTTGTTGCATGATCATTTTCGCAACTATAATTTTCGGGGATAGCCAACCGGCGGGATCAAATAATTTAGCAATTTCAGACAAGACTGCACGTTTGGTGACCACATTTCTACCCGGCTGCGAAACGAGTTTAAAATAGAAGCTGTCTTTTACAGAATTCCACCGCAAGCCTAGGGTTTTAGTAGAGCTCGCATCTGAAATTTTCAAGAAATCTGTTCCAAGCAGATTCTTGTCGGGTAAAGTTTCGAGAAGACGTATATGATTCGCGGTCCATTTTCGGAGAATAAAACCCGCCGACTCAAGAACTTTAATAAGTTCATTACGTCTTCTACAACCATCTTCTAACTCATGCGAGCCAGCTAGCACGTCATCAACATACATATGGTTTTTCAAAATTTCAGATGCAGCAGGACATTGAGCCTCACACTCACGGGCCAGTTGAAGTAGTGTCCGTATAGCGAGATAAGGGGCACAATTTACGAGATAAGGGGCACAAACGTTACAGTTTTTAGCTCAAAGTCCTTTATATTCTCATTAGGATTACGACGGGAAAGAATCCTTTAAAATGTGGTTTGATTGGGGTGTACGAGTATCTGACGGTACATCTTTTCAATGTCCGCATTAAAAACATAACGATAAAATCGCCAACGGAGAATTAAGACCGTGAGGTCAGCCTGTAGGATAGGACCGGGGTAAAGAACATCGTTCAAACTCACGCCATTTGACGATGAATTTGATGCGTTAAAAACCACTCGAAGCTTGGTAGTACCGCTATCGGGCTTTATAACGGCATGATGGGGCATGTAATAGCTGGACGATTCATTAAAAGGGGGGTTTACCTCGCTACCATGTCCTAAAACCATATATTCGTTAATTACCTCATCATACTGCGACTTCAGTTCAGGGTTCTTCTGAAGCCTTGCCTCATTTCTCATAAATTGAGAAAGAGCTATATTACGAGAGTTTCCCAAAGACAAATTAGTAGGAAAATCGGGTTTAAAGGGTAAAGAAACTACATATCGACCATCTGAATTCCTATAAGTGGTAGATCGATAAAGTTTTTCACAATAGTCTTCGGTTTCAGTTATCCGGGAAACTGGGGGAACCTCTTCGAGTTCCCAAAAACGAGAAAGTTGATTGTTCAGTTGAACGTGGTTGAAAAATGACGTAACCGATTTCAAGGGTTCGGGTTGACCTACTTTACCGGTTACAATCCAACCGAAGACTGTCTTCTGGGCAATAAGATTGCCCTTCGGGTGTTTTCTGACATCGGGCAATAATATATGGGGATAAATGTCTCCGCCGAGAAGCAGATCCATTCGAGAACAACTGATGTCAGCCATAGTAATATCGGGAAAACTATGATTAATTGTGTTGACAAGTGAACACGAGGGTAAACTACCAGTCAATTTGTCAACAACATATGCCTCAGTTTGAATTTTAAAACTGGGGTCAATTGGAGAACCAATTAAAAGTAAACATCTATCCGATGAAATGGCAGTAACGGTCTCATGAATGCCGGAAATTTCAGCCATTGGAGTCGAAAAAGTAGGGATACAAAGTCTCTTTTGCAACCGTTTCGAAATAAAAGTTGCTTGAGAACAGGGGTCTATTAATGCCCGGGCTGAACTCAAAATATCCTTTGTACCAACTTCACAAATCGCATTTTCTAAAAGCACGGTAGAATTCGGGGCACAATCTACCTGGGCAGTATAAGTCTGATAAGATCTTATTCCTGTAGACGTAGACGGTCCATCATCGGGATTTAATGAGACCTGAGCGGGATTATGGGGAGATACATTCGAGTTTCCAGTAGTATCAGAAGAGTTATGCGGGACATTTTGATTTCCTCTGTGAAGAAGCGAGTGATGCTTTTGCTTACACAAAAAACAAACGTGAATGCTCTTACAAGCCTTAAATTCATGGGAGGTAGCAAGGCAATTGGTACAACACTTTAGTCGTTTTACTGTTGATAATCGCTGATCAACATTTTGTCCTAAAAATGTCGGACACAATCTAAGTGGATGTCGTTCTTGGCAAAGAGCACATCTACTCACGGTTTGGGTCGTGTTTTTCCTAGCCACAAAAGTATTTATTATCTTCGAATCATTCAAAGATTTCTTCGGGTTAACGGGAATCGAATTCCGAGATTGATTTTGAGTGGGATTCAACTGCGAACGCCTTATATCGGTCACGGATTCAAGTGTTTGATACCGAGAGGATAAAAATTTATCCATTTCATCCCATTCGGGTAAATCGGGATTACGTTTCACAGATTCTTCCCAAAGACTTAAAGTGTGTTCCGGTAATTTAATAGAACAAACGTACACAAAAATAACATTGTATAACATTTCCGGGGTAACTTTCAATAAAGAAAGATTTGCAATTATATCATTTATGGTGCGTTGCAACCTTTTAATATTAGGGCCAGTTTCCCGCTCTATTGAAGGAATACTGAAAAGAATTCCCATTTGAGCATTTATGAGACTCTTTTTGTTGTCATATCTGTCCATTAAATTCTTCCAAGCAAGATCGAACCCCTCATTAGTCAAGGGGCACTTGCTTATGACACTATAAGCCTCGTCTTTTACCAAACTACGAAGATGAAGTAACTTTTCGACGGGGCTTATACGGGTATTAATGTACATAGCCGTGAACAAATCACGAAACGTAGGCCAACTTGTATAAGTGCCATCAAATGAATCCATTTTACAAGGCGGAAGATTAATGGTAGAGGCGGGAAGCGGGTTTAACTCTCTGGCCTTTTCTGCCCTTAAACGCTCCAAGATTTCGGTAACAAAGGAAACACCGCGAGTATAGGTAGTGTACGAAGACATATACCTATGTTTTATTTCCTTAAGCATCTTTTTGTTCGGATCAGATTCAAGGTGTAAAGAATCGTAAGATGCCCGAATAGATTTCCATAAACGATTTAATTCTCTTTCATGGGCGCTTAGTGAACCGATTTTATGATCCGCAGGAGGGAGAGCGGTTATAAATGATTCAAAATCACTCAAACGGTCACAATTTTTCACTAATTCGGAAATATCAGACATATTCGTGGATATAAGTCACTCTTTTCTCGGAGAAAAATGGGTAAGAAATATAAAGATCGAATTAAATCTTCAAAAAAATCAAAAAAACGGATGAAAAATTTAAAAATCAGGGTAAATTTTCAAAATTATTTCCAAAAACGGGTAAAAATTTATGAAGATCGAATTAAATCTTCAAAAATAATGAAGAAATGGAAGAAAAATTCTCAAAATTGGGGTAAAATTTCACAAAAAAAATAAAAAATGGGTAAAAATTTATGAATTTCAAATAAATTTAAAAACTTTCGCTAAAAGTCGATAAAAATCGGAAAAATTTATCAAACGCGCAAAAATGTATCAAAATATATAAAAATATTCAATAATACTTAAACAATTTTACACTGATAAGCGATTATTCGTTAAAAAATTTGAAAAACTCGGGTAAAATCTCAACTTTAAATTAATTCAAAACAAATATTTCGCTCAGTGTAATATTTTTTGATTGCAAAAAAAGGTTTAAAAAAGCTCAATTTACAATAGTGTTGCAATAAATCACTTCGGGTACTCGTCACGGGTAAATTAATTTTATTCAAAAAACGAAAAATTCAAATTAACGAGAAATAATCGAATAATAATTCAAAATAATCGATTGTGTTTTTTGTTTCACTATGAATCACGGGAAAAAATTCGATTTTCTAGCACTTTTCACAAAATAACACTTTTTATCCGATTATTCGTTCGATTCAAATGGTGCAACACCAATGTAATGTGTGTAACAATATAAACAAAGTAAACTACCAACAAAAACAATACAAAAAAAGAACCACTTGTACTCACAACAAACGTATGAACAATTGGAGTATATTTTATTAAAATGTTTTATTCTTTTATTTTTTTTAAACACACGAGTTATTTGATTTAAAATTAATTTATTTTCGCGAGTAAAATAAAAATTAAATTAATAACTTATTTTAAGTTTGTCCGTCCGTTTGTTTAATAGAAAAAACAACGAGTAAAAATGTTATGATCACTATTCTCTTTAATTTCTTTCAATTTGTATGCACTTACGGGGGGGTAAACACTTACCCCTCAATTCATAAATGCTTTGTAAAGTTATATCAGGTTTACAAAACGTCATTTTCATACAAAATTTGTTCAATAAACCTCCTATAATTTTACAAAGCATTTATGAATTTGGGGGTTATTTTGCAATTAAAAAAAAAGAGAATTAAACAAACACAAAAACGGCTTTGAATTTTAAGAGTTAAAAGAACGAAATCTAAGGTTTTTTCTCTTATTGTTCTTTTAAATAAAAGCAAACACATAAATAAACAAATGGAAGGCGTTTTTTTTTTGCACTTAATTTGTTGGTAGGATTTATTTTATTTTAACGCGGGTTCACTGTATATATTTATATTTTATATTGTTACACTTAATTTGAACACTATTTAATTTCAAATTACGTACCTTTATTTTAAGGGGGTTTTATGGGGTAATAATTTTATTGGGGTTTATACTTAATCCTCAGCAGCGAATCCAAGAAAATTCGGGTTAATTTTCTGAAAATAAAATAATTTTCGGAGAAATTATTTTACGATTTCGGGTTCTAAATTATCCGGGTTGAAGGACCAATGTTTTTCTCTTAAAATAATTTCCGAAAATTATGGAAAATAAATAAAAAATGCGGGTTAGAATATTTTCTAAAAACGTTATAAAAATAACTTCTTTATTTAATATAGCAAACGGGGGTTGAAACGTACCTTACGCTCGGGTTGATACAAGAGTATTAATTTGTTGGCTTAACAAAACAAGAGCTCTAAGGCTACGAGTAAATGCCAAAGAGCGCGAGATTGTTTCGTTGAGCCAACAATAGGTGCGTTCGATGCACTTTGCACGTAAACCGTTACCTAAACAAACGAAATCTGATACCGTTACCGTTACCCTTACCGTTATTCCTTTCGGTAACCAACCTTGGTTACTAGTGCTTTAAAATACAGGAAATATATGATTGATGAATTTGCCTAAAGATTTAAAAGAAAATTATATATGACAGACGACTTTATAGTCATTGTCATTTTTTTCCTCCTTTTATTTTGTATAATACTTAAAATAAGATAAATTGAATTGTAATTTTTACTTTTTTAAGAAAATGCAAAATAAAACTATTACTAAAGGGTTGTTCAACAGGGACGCTACAAAAGTAGAAAGACAGGAACAGCAAACGACGCCATGTTTCTTGCCGCTCTTTTGACATTTCTCTTCAATAAGGTTTGCCATTTCATGATGGAAAGATATAGGAGCCAACAACGAGTCGAAATTATTAAAATTTACTACCGAAATTCGGAGTCAGTGGCCTCAACGTTAAGAGCGCTACGTCCAATTTATGGTCGTCATAATCGTCCTAGCAGATCAACAATTGAGCGTGGGGCTACGTCAAATCTATGGTCTATGCCAGAAAGCCAGCGACGATTGATGAACTTCGTACGAATATCGAACGTGAAACTGCAGCAGTATCGGCCGATTTATGCTTGAAAACCGTCGAAAATTGGGTTCAGCGTATGGACTTCTGCAAGCGTGCCCGTGGTGGCCATGCAAAAGAGATCGATTTCCATCTCTTAATGATGGCATCGAACGTACTTTCACAGGAATAAAGAATTTCATTGATATCCAAAACCGTTTTTTTATTTATTTTTTTTACTTTTGTAGCGCTCTTATTGAAAAACCCTATACTTACTACTACTAATGAAATATTAAAACCTGATCATTGGCCATCAAATATTAAGCCAATTTGTAAATTTTCCAAGGAAACCAGCGCCTGCGGAAAAACTTTAGACTCTGTGAAAACTGGCTTTCAAATTTATTATCAGAACTTATCTGGAATGCGAACAAAATCTAAAAGTATATATGATTTATCTTCTCAATGTCAACATGATGTCATTGTCTTGGTGGAAACTTGGTTGAATGCTGATTTTTGTAACGCTGAATATTTTGATACTAAGCTGTACAATATATATCGTAAGGATAGGAATGCTGAGCGTACTTGTCATTCTAAAGGTGGTGGTGTTTTAGTGGCCATTAGAAGTCATTATAAATCTTTTCGTGTTAATATTGATGATAATAATGGTTTGCTTGATCAACTTATAGTATCAATTTCCGGCTTTAATATTATACTGCATTTGTGTGTATCATATATTCCTCCTAATAGCTCAGACTCAATTTATTCCGCACATGTTTCCAATATTTTATCATTGGAAGAGAACTTGTCATTAAATTCTCGCTTTTGTATTATGGGTGATTTTAATCTTAAAGATGTTTTTTGATCACAACTTTATGATAATGCTATTTTATCACCAACTAATGTAAACAAATTTCATGAAATTGAGGTTATTGATAGTTTGATTGGTTTGAATATAATCCAAATTAATCACATTGCTAATCAATTAAACCGATTTTTGGATCTAATTTTTGTTCCTCATGATTGTAAGTTTAAATTATATGAGAGTTTACTGCCAATATCGCAATCTAATATTCATCACCTGCCACTAGTCATTGAAATAGAATCATATAACTTTTTTAAATGCTCTCAATCTTTAAATTCTTTAAATTTTAATTTTTGTGATTTTGATGTACTTAACTCTATTTTTAATCGAGTTGACTGGTTGGAAATCTTTTACGGGCTATCAACATGTTATGCTCAATTTTTGGATAAATTTTTGAGTATATGTAAAGAAAATATTCCTTTTAAAAGGGCTAAGCCTTACAAATTGCCATGGTACACTAGTGGTCTCAAGAAACTTAGGGAATCAGGATCTACTGATTGTAAAGATAAATTTATTCATTATCAACGTGAGTTCAATTGTTTGAATAAGTTTCTGTACAAACAGTATCTTCTTGAAAAGGAAGATGATATTAAAAATAATCCTAAATCTTTTTGGTCATTCATAAAATCTAGAAAACAAGTATCTGATATACCATCTACTGTTAAATACGCGGATAAAATTTCCCAATCTTGTACTGAATCTGTGAATATGTTTGCAGACTTTTTTAAATCTAATTTTGAGCCTTCAAATGGTAATATTTTTGGCTTTTCTAGTTCCATGTCTATGTTAGACATTGGTTATGTGGTTATTTCTGAGGATGAGGTTTTTAATGGCATTTTGCTAATCGGATGCTGATGGCTTATGTGCTCACTTATTAAAGAAGTGTGCATCTTCTATTACTGTAGCACTGAAATACATTTTTAATTTGTCTCTTAAGGAAGGTGTTTTTATTGACCGATGGAAATTGGCAACAATTACACCGATTTTCAAAGACGGAAAAAGGGATGATGTAACTTGTTACCGACCTATTTCTAAGTCGTCCTGTGTGTCTAAAATATTTGAACATGTTCTCTATAAAAGACTTTTTTTTATTACTAAATCATGGATTTCTCCTAATCAACACGGTTTCTTTTCTGGTAGATCATCTACGACAAATTTAGCAGTTTTTAATGAATATTGTATATCAGCCTTAAAACAAGGTAGCCAAGTTGAGACAGTTTATGCAGATTTTTCTAAAGCCTTTGATAAGGTATCTCATGGCATTCTTCTTGCCAAGTTACATCAAATGGGATTTCATTCTATTTTTTTAATTTGGATTAAATCATATCTATACAATAGAGTTTGTAAAGTTAACATAGAAAATTACTTTTCCGATCCGTACATTCAAACTTCCGGTGTACCTCAAGGCAGCATCTTAGGTCCACTTCTTTTTAATTTATTTATAAATGACATTTCGTCTTGTTTTCATAACGCTAAATTTCTGTTGTATGCTGATGACTTGAAAATATTTCATAGAATCGACTCAGTTCGTGATGTTTTAGATTTGCAAGTATATTTAAACAATCTTCTTTCATGGTGTAATTTGAACAAGCTCCATTTAAATCTCAACAAATGTTTCCACATTTCGTTTTCTAGGTCTTTAAATACTATTTATACTACGTTTAATATAGGTGACTATAATCTAGAATCTGTTGATTCCACAGTGGATTTGGGGGTTGATTTTGACTCAGTGATGTCCTTTAAACAACATGTGGACTATATTGTTCCGAAAGCTTATTCCATGTTAGCTTTCTTAAAGAGAAATTGTGCTGAGTTTTCTGATCCTATGACATTGAAGTTAATTTATTCTGCCTTTGTCAGATCAAACTTAGAGTATGCAGCAATTATATGGGCTCCACATTGTGGAACTCATATCTCGCGTATTGAGAGAGTGCAAAGGAAATTTGTTAAATTTGCAATCTCATATTTTACGTTTATTGATCCTATACCCTCCTATAGATCTAAAAGCTTATTAATAGGTTTGGAAACCCTTGAGTTTCGTAAGTTATTGCAATCTGCTTCATTTGTTTTTGATATTATTAGTGGTGGTATTGACTGCTCAGAGTTGTTTTGTCTTATTAGATTTCATGTTCCACCTAGAAGTGTTAGGTATAACAATATTTTTAATGTACCGCTACATCGTACCAATCATGGTCTTAATAGCATTTTAACCCGCAAGTTTATTTTCAACTGAATGATATTAATCATTATCAAAAAATTCATTTAAAACCGCAAGTAGAGTTTTGTACATCAAAATCTGCCTTTAAGCAATATTTATATTCTATTTTTATGGGTTTAAATTTATAAATTAATAAAATAATGTATAAATTAATATTTAAATTATTCTAAAATTGTAACATCATAGTCTGTCAGGAATTTTGTATCCATAGACTGAATAAATGAAATGAAATTCTAAAAGATATGGCGCTCCAAAATTATGCAAATTATGTAGCATTTTTAAAAATTTAGCATTTTTTATTGAAAAATAAGGTGACTGTTTTTATCACTTAAATGTCTTCAATTTTAACCATTTTTTTATATATGATTTATATATATTTCAAGAAAAATACCAAAAAAAGTTATTTAAAAAAAAAGTTGATTTTCATTTTTTTTTGTCAATTTGCTAAATTGTTATTATTTTAATGTGTACACGTGTTATTATTTTACATGCCCGAGTAAAAAAGTTTTGATATAATCACATATTATTTTATCTAATTGCATATAGTAACTTATAGTTACATATGGCCACATATGCTTTTAAATTCAAGCATTTATACTTTTATATAGTCATATATTAGATATTTTTTCCTCAAAGGTTTTAATATGGAGACATATGTGATTTTATATTATTACATACTGGCCTACATATATATGTATGTGCTATATGTAAGTACATAAAGTTACATATAAAAGATATAATTACATATACGTTTATATATAATTTAGTATGATACTATACATAATAATATAAAACTATGTGGATCCATATAAAAAATATTTTATAATTTGTGTTAGTTATGATTATATATTGACGAATATGAACCCATATATAACTTATAACGTTCTTTATAAAATCATCTATAATTATATATCATCCCACATAGGCAATTTTTTCAAAGTGATTTTATATAAAAATATATAAGGTCCATATAAAACCGTATTATATTATATTTGGTTCCATGTTATCAATGATTTTGAACTAGTTTGAGATTTAGTAATTACTAGGGATTGGCGAGTGACACGAAATGTTCGTGAGTCACGTTATTCACACGTGATCGTGAGAAATAATTACTATACTTAAGTGATTCGTGCGTGAGCGTGAGTAAGAATAATCCGTGCATGATTCGTGTGTGAGTTTATTTTTTGCATCATATGTTTTTAGTAATTTTTACTGTTTTGCGTGAGAATTTTCTGATTGTAAGTTTTTAATATACTCATGTGTGCTGAGTAAGAAACGAAATGCTCGTGCGTGAGTAATTTGTTTTTAAGATGAATGGGGGAAATGTTTTTAGTTGATCTGTTATTTTAAGTAAATGAATGTTATTTTAGTTTGACTCAAGATCATAAATTAATATCACTTTCTGTTTAAATTATTTTCAAATCAAAGAAAGATGATACAATTTTTACAAGTAAATTACAAAGAATAAAAATTATTGAAAAAATTCGATAAGACCAGCAAGGCAGAATGCGCATTTTCGGCTTTCGCTACAAAGCCATCATCAGTGCCTTTCGCCTTTGAGTGGGTTAATATTTTGATATTCGTCTACTTATATGACTGTTGAAAGCAAATCGAGTTTGTTATCAACAACTCAACTTAGACTAACATCAACGAAAATGCGCATTCTGCCTTGCTGGTCTTATCGAATTTTTTCAATAATTTTTATTCTTTGTAATTTACTTGTAAAAATTGTATCATCTTTCTTTGATTTGAAAATAATTTAAACAGAAAGTGATATTAATTTATGATCTTGAGTCAAACTAAAATAACATTCATTTACTTAAAATAACAGATCAACTAAAAACATTTCCCCCATTCATCTTAAACACATTGACACGGTGCAAAAATATAATTTAATAACATACATTTAAATTTAAATTTAACGGTTCGTTGTAATTCAAACATCTGTGTTTATCATACACAGAGTTGAATAGAATCAGCTGAGATATCTTAAGAATTAAGGTTCAAAGCAAAAAAGAAGAATAATAACAAAAGGATAAAAATAGCATTGTTAAATTTCGTTGATGTTAGTCTAAGTTGAGTTGTTGATAACAAACTCGATTTGCTTTCAACAATCATATAAGTAGACGAATATCAAAATATTAACCCACTCAAAGGCGAAAGGCACTGATGATGGCTTTGTAGCCAAAGCCGAAAATGCGCATTCTGCCTTGCTGGTCTTATCGAATTTTTTCAATAATTTTTATTCTTTGTAATTTACTTGTAAAAATTGTATCATCTTTCTTTGATTTGAAAATAATTTAAACAGAAAGTGATATTAATTTATGATCTTGAGTCAAACTAAAATAACATTCATGTAATTTGTTTTGTTTAGGAGCATGAGTCAAAAATGGCTTACGCACCCATAAGATTAACAACACTGAAGCTCTAATACAAAATTCTCTATTCTATAACTTACACTTGACTGATTTTTTATATTATATCTTGGTTGTATATAGGGTTTTTCTTTTCCCGGGACAGCGGGATTTTTTTCTGAATTTCCCGGGATCCCGGGAATTCCCGCTCAATAGAAAATAAATAAATCCGACATATGTTGTACTTGAAAAACTCGATTTCTATTAAAACACCGTCCGACAAAGTTCATCTTTGGTTGTACAAATGACAAAATCTACTTAATATATTCTGAAAGAAGGGCTAAATATAAAACATCCATGACTTCCACTTTTTCTAGAACAGTTCGTTTAACAGCTTAAATCGCGAACTACTATCTAGGAAATATTTTCGTTGTCGTTCTCTGTGCTTTATAAGTTGTCGATCAGAGTTGAATTCCATTCCATAGGAAGCAGCAAAAACTAAAACAAAATAACAGCAAAAACAGTAATAACAGAAGATAAAAATAGCATTGTTAGAATTTCGTTGATGTTAGCCTAATTGAGTTATTTTCTTTCAATTTGCTATTACATTTTGTAATTAATTACACATGCAATTACTCAATTACATGTAATTGTAATTGAAAAAAAACTCAACTACAATTAATTGTAATTGCAATTCAGAAAAGAACAATTACAATTACAAGTAATTGAACTTTTTTTTTTATTTAAAAAAATAATTTTTGTATATTGTTAGATATGGTCCTATATAATATGATAAAAAGTATAAGGTTAATATTTAGATATAATTGTATCAAACTATGTCCACTTTTATAACATTTTATATAACTTTATACAAAAAGATATAATTTGATGTAATTGGATGAGGACAAAATTCGGATACAATTGTATCGAATTGCATAAAATTGTATCAAATTGTACCAAATTGTATACAATTGTATACAATTCGATACAATATGATACAATAAGACGTTCTCATTTTTCGGATATAATTATATCTAATTACATAAAAGATTATATGTAATTAAATATAACTTCATATGGCTCCATATCAATTTTTTTTACTTGGGTGTACTATCACATTATTCGGTTGGTGCTACAGATATTTTCAGTTACCTCAACTATATTTTCGAATATGAAAAAGTTGCCCCAATCGAATTTATTCGCTATTCAGTAGACCAAACCGCATTTAATTAAAAATTCAAATGAAATGAACACTGTTTCCAATATTATTAAAATTATTTTAATATCCTAAAAAATTAAAATATTTTGAATATAATAAAATAAATAATTTTTTCAATAATTTTTATTCTTTGTAATTTACTTGTAAAAATTGTATCATCTTTCTTTGATTTGAAAATAATTTAAACAGAAAGTGATATTAATTTATGATCTTGAGTCAAACTAAAATAACATTCAATAAAATAAATATTCACAAATATTATAAAAATCCTTAGATTTTGAGGACTTTTTCTTACAGAGAAACTATAAGATTATTAAGATTTTCTTGTACAGTCAAATAAATATTCACATTCTAGGGAATTTTTCTAATTATTTATATAGGGATTTTCACTAAGGAAAAGTTCACAATATATAAGGGTTTTATATAGGAAAACATCTTTAGAATCCAAGGCTTTCCCAAAATGAAAAATTCATCAGAATCTTGGGGTCATTATATTAAATAATATATATTATATTAAATTTAATAATTATATTAATAATATTATTATACTATGAGTTCAGTCGTGACAGTCGTGTGAGTAAGTCGATTTTTGCCAATGCAGTCTAACCCCCTGTTAGAACGGAATTGTTCCTCCAGAGGAATGTGTGCATTTTGTTTTTGTTACAATAACAAAATACACACATTCCTCAGTCGGAATTATTCCGTTCGCTTTATAAAAACAGGGGGTAACACTTTTTGTGCTAGTTGCTTAAATTCTGTTAGTTGTGTTTTTGTAAAATGCATAATTTGGAATAAAGTATACCATAAATCATGTTCAGGCGTTGATAATGATTATGAGTTTAATCTAATATATTGCTCGAAAAATTTTACATACAACTGTAATAAATGTTATAATAAATCTCAAGATTTATTTGCCCTTGTGTTAAATTTATCAAACCAAGTAGAAAAGCTGAAGAGCCTTTTCAATGCATATTTAATCAAAAACAATGTAAAAGAGAGTGCTTCTAAAAAAATAAAAAAACAATTTCCAAACTGAGCTTAAATGCAAAAAACAATAAAAAAAAAACAATTGTCAAACCGAGTTTAAATGCAAATAATGATCCTGTTGTTGTTGCTGCTGTACATCATGATAATGTTGTCATTTCTGAGCCAATTGATTGCAAAGGAAATGATTTAAGTTGTAATAATGTTCGTAAATGCAGACCAAGTCTCTGTTTGTCTGAACCAACCGACAGCAAAGTAAGAGATTAATCAGAACTGGGTCGACAACGACATGTGCTTTTTCATATATTTTGTATGGGAAGCAAAATGTCGCCATGTCGTCCGGCGATTTGTCGTCGCAATAGAATCTATTCTATTTTCGTGACGACACACTAATACACACCCAAAATATTTGTCAAATCCTTATCCATCCTTATTAATATATTAGCTGTGTTTGCGCGGCAAACTATCAGCGTTGGCTTGTGTTGTGTGCGTTTTGTCGTGATCGGATAAGTATCTTCAGACTTATTCCAATTTCAATTTTCAACTTTAAAGACCCGCCGACTCGAAAGTAGGCGTTTTCGACAAAAAAATATTTATATTTTTGAACTCACAATAAAAATATCTACCTACGATAAAAATTTTGAACTCATCAGAGTTATGGCCGTAAACTGCACTTTAACAAAAATTTACTTTTCTTTAACTATTAACTTATTTTAAAATAAACTAAGTTAAATGCTTACCCATAGTTATCCATGTCAAATTTATATGGAAATATCTGTGGTTAACGTTTTACCTTGATTATGTTGGAAATAAAGATATTCGTACCAGAGAACGGTTTGAGTGCCTTATTTTATGCTTTTGAATGCAATCACAAAAAATGTGCATATTGTTTCAGTAAAGCAATACAGGAACAATTGAAAAAAGTGAGTATGACGAAAGCCATGCAATGCACTGCATGTCTTCTCTTAATCTTACCTAACACTCACAAAAACAAAGAATATAAAATGATTGGTATGAATACAAACCGATTGTTACGAATGGCTTCAATCTTGGTTGTATAAAAATTGCAAATTTTTTTCTGTCAAATATTTTAGTATATTTTTGGTGTTTATTTTTTTCACTTAAACATTAACAAAATGAGAAAATATATATTTACATATTTCATATTTAAATAAAAAAAATTGAAATTTTTTCACACTGCATTTTTCAAAATACTGCAACAGGTGAACGACTACCAAACGAATGTTGTGATTGATTTTATTTTTTAATGCGTCATCACTTCATTTCGTTGCTTGACAGGTAGTGGCATTATAAAAATAATGCGTAAAAACCACTCATCAAAAACAATGAATGTATATAATAGCAATAGCATTAGTTATTGTTGTTGCATGAATACATGGCAAAAGCAATGAATGGTATGACTGCACAATAAAAACGAATGTACTCAAACCGTTCTCTGATTCGTACTATGCCTTATTGGCCTTATAACACTTATAATAAAAACTCGGCATAATTAAACCCAAAATAGGCTAATTTTACCAAAAACTGGCAAATTTATACTTTTTATTTTTAAATATGGCATTCTTCCACCATAACTAAATACACAAAATGTTGCAACTCAACTTAAAAATTTTGCAACTCAACTTAATTTTAAGGGGAAAATGTTGTATATCGAGTTGAGCCGAGTTCGATTGTTTTTCGAGAGAGTTAAGAGTAGCATAATTTCTCTCTATAATATATACTCTTTGGTCGGATCTTAAAGTATGATACATCGATGTTTTTCTCTCCAGGAGACCAGTGTTTTGCTCTAAGGGCATTTTGACCTCAAGTATCCCGTTCTAGTAGTTACCCACCAAATCTCAGTTGCTACCACCCTAATGTACCACCCTAATATCAGAAAATTAAAGCTCGGAAAAAATCATTAAACTTTTGCTAAGGAAGTTGTAACGGGGTTTTCTTCACAGGGTGGGGTAGCTAGTCATGCCCAGAGTCTACTTGAGGACCCTTAAAACCTTAAGTAAAAATGAATACAGTTAATTTGCCCCTTTGGGGGAAAACTTAGACTTATACTTTATTTATTCTTATATAATTAGTTACTTATTTATATATGAATAACACACGTTGAACAGCAGTCCTTTTCTTCACCTGGTATCACACGGTATATACAGTTATCAACACTGACACACGGGTAGTGTACGAGATGACACACTGGTTGTGCCCCTTTATGAAACGCGGTTTGTGTAAGTACTAACACACGGGTTGTGTACAAAACGACACACTGGTTGTGCCCTTGATGACACACGGTTTGTGTAAGTACTGACACTCGGGTTATGTTAGTGATGACACACTTGAACGGGCGGTACTTTTGGTGACGCACTGGCTGCGCTGGCAAATAAGTTGTTCTGGATGTGATGTCGGTGAATACACGCGAGTTATGATGGTAACGATGCACTTGAGTTGGTAATAAACAGCCGGTAGTTCTAGTGATGTATTGGCTGTGCTGGCAAGCGAGTTGTTTGGGATGAGATTTGAATGATGCACTGCACTTGATGTGATGGTACACAGGCGGTACTATTGATGATGCACTGGCGGGGCTGGCAAACGAGTTATCCTGGATGCGATGGTCACACGCCGACTGACAACACCAGGTGCACTTGATGTTTCACGAGCGTTACCTTAGCGATAAATCGCCTACCAGAGCAATCAGCCGAAGCCGCTGCGGAACAATCAACTGTGAAAGCCTTGAGGGGCAGACACAATCGCTGTGCAATAAGGAGCAATCAGCCGAAGCCGCTGCGGAACAATCAACTGTGAAAGCCTTGAGGGGCCAACACAATCGCTGTGCAAGATGAGCAATCAGCCTAAGCCGCTGCGGAACAATCAATTGTGAAGGCCTGGAGGGGCGAACACAATCGCTGTGCAAAAGGAGCAATCAGCCGAAGCCGCTGCGGAACAATCAACTGTGAAAGCCTTGAGGGCAGACACAATCGCTGTGCAATAAGGAGCAATCAGCCGAGGCCGCTGCGGAACAATCAACTGTGAGGGCCGTGAGCGGGCAAACACAATCGCTGTGCAAAAGGAGCAATCAGCCGAAGCCGCTGCGGAACAATCAACTGTGAAAGCCATGAGGGCAGACACAATCGCTGTGCAATAAGGAGCAATCAGCCGAAGCCGCTGCGGAACAATCAACTGTGAGGGCCGTTAGCGGGCAAACACAATCGCTGTGCAAAAGGAGCAATCAGTCGAAGCCGCTGCGGAACAATCAACCGCGAAGGCCTTGAGGGCCAACACAATCGCTGTGCAAAAGGAGCAATCAGCCGAAGCCGCTGCGGAACAATCAACTGTGAAAGCCTTAAGAGGCCAACACAATCGCTGTGCAAAATGAGCAATCAGCCGAAGCCGCTGCGGAACAATCAACCGTAGTCTGCACAAGAGCTCACAACCGAAGTTGCAGAAGAGCTGCCTACCAAAGTCGCTGTGCAAAAGGAGCAATCAGCCGAAGACCCTGCGAACAATCAACTGTGAGTGCCGTGCGCGGGCAGACACAATCGCTGTGCAATTGATTAATTTTAGATTTTGCTCTTGTATTATGTCCTTACCAAAGCAAAGCAAAGCACAACACAGACACCAGATAACTAGTGAGAACAAAATCCGCCTTTGGTACCACAAACTAAAATACTTATGTGATTTGGTTTACCAACCAAATGAGAATTATATTAAATGGTAATTTATGCAAGTTATATGCATTCATAACTTATATGACTGTGTATGTGTATGTTGTGTCTAGGCGGAGTATTTGTAAAAGTAAAAGGACAGGGTGAGCCACCGTGGAGGTGCATTATTAAAAACAGGGAGGATCGTTGTAAACGGTCGTTATTATAAACAACGTTAGGTGCTTATTATAAACTATGTATGTTGCAATATTGGCAGGTAATATGCAACGTTACAGGGTGAGCCACCGTGGAGGTGCATTATTAAAAACAGGGAGGATCATTGTAAACGGTCGTTATTATAAACAACGTTAGGTGCTTATCATAAACTATGTATGTTGCAATATTGGCAGGTAATATGCAACGTTACATTCCCCCCTTACTTCGGGGAGCGATGCTCTAGGGAACTAAGGGGTTTTTTTTCTTTGAGTGGGCGAGTTTTGGTCCGAAGACCCGCACTACCATATATGGTAAAATTGACCTTTCGAGTAAAAGGCTCAGCCCTTTAAAATAAAAATGTTTTCCTTTCCTTTTTTCTTCACTTTATTAAAAACTAATTGGCTGTCCAACAGCTTATTATTATTTTTTTTTGTTGTTTTTTTTTACCTATTTTATTATATATTTTTTTTCAGTTTTACTAAATTTCCCTTTTCCACTTTGTTTTGTTATTATTTTTTTCTTTTCTTCCCCTCTTTCTCTTTCGGGTTTTTTATTTCCTTTTTTTCTGCCTTTGGTCCTTTTCTTTTTTCCTTATTCTTTTCAAATAATAAAAAACAACATAACAATGCTGTTCTATAGCTAACTTAAAAATAATGCTATTCTGAAATAAAAAATAATGCTGTTCTACAGCTTTCAAATAACAAACTTAAGTAAGCGGTACTGTTCTATAGTATTATACTTAGGATCAAAGTGAGGATCGGGGATAACGGCAGGATGGGAAGTTACACCATGGTGATGACGCGTGTATGACCACGGCATTGTAGCCGAGCGCAGGTCCTATTAAGGATCGTAACTTTGACCGAGGGAAGGCCAACCCGATGCTGGACGAACTGATGGTGGTGCAAATAGCGACGTGGTCGGCGGATTGTAATGCCATTAAATAACTGATCGGTAGTGTTACGTGTATCCGGAGCGCTGGTTGAGCGTTGGGGCGTGCGTATCATATTTAGTGGCATTTCCACTGATGGGTGTGTGCTAACCACTGATGTTGGCGGTGGCGCGACTACTGGTGCGGGTGTTGATAAGGGCGGTGGTATGACCACTGGTACTGTTGCGACCACGGGTGGTGAAGGTGCGATCGCTGGTGGTTGAGTGTTTACAACCCGAAGAGGTTCGCTGGATGAAACAGACCGGACATTACTCAGATGTGGTGGCGCGGGCTTTGCCGATGATGGGCGGCTCTTGCTTACTGCTGACTTGGCTGGACGTTTGTTCTTAGCCGAGTCTGATGTCGACGGACGGTATTTATCGGCTGCTGGTTTAATAGCTGCGGAGGATAATTCAATGGGCTTAGGTTGGCTGGTGTTTGCTGGTAGCATCGATATGCCAGATATTGACGGACGCGTGCTGCATGTTGCTGGGCAGGCAGGTGGTGGTTGATTGTGAGTTTCGTACCGGCCAGGGTTCGGCACGTGAGCAATACGAACCCGCCGCCGCTCATTGATGAAAGCTAGCGGCGGAACAGGTTGGATCGTTACGTTTTCCAATATTCGTGGTCGATCTTCTAGCGGAGGTGTGTGTGTTGGTGGTCTATCCGTTTTACTCTGACTGGCTGGTTTTTGTTGATTAACGCGCTTATCCATTTGTAGTTGTTGACGGTTTGAAGACTACTCTTAGAATGCAAGATTTTTTCAATTTTCAGGCAGCCTTTTATAACAGTATAACGGAACTTTTCCCCTTTTTCTGTTCTCTACCTATTTCTGTTTGCGTGCAGGGTTGTCAGGTTTATCTTGTCCCTCTTTTTTTTCCCCCCCACAGAGTGGGTTAAATCGCCAAAATCCCCGAAATATATATATTTATGTGTTGTATCTTAGAGAGACTAATAATTAAAGACAATTTAAATTTATAGGTAATTTTTGGTTTCAATATTATATTATCCTTTCCTTGCAGTTTTTTTTCTTTTTCTTTTTTTTTTACTTGATTATTCGATATTTGACTTTGCAGTATAGGGTTTTCTGTCTTGAATGTTAACTCTGTACCTTATATTGCTTGCGTCTGTTAACTCCATGATGTTCGATGCTAAATGACGAGTGACTGTAAAAGGCCCCGTATACTTTTCTGCCAATTTTTGGGTAAATTTGTCCATAGCTGATGAGATGTGTCGTTCCTTTTTCCAAACCGTTGCACCAATTTCTGGCTTCCAGTTTCTTTTTCTTAAATTATAGTATTTTGCTTGTTTTGCTGTGGCTCGGACCCGTCATATTTTTCCCGAAGATTACTTCTGCTGGGGAAAATTGCGATGACTCGTTAGTAGCAGTATTTATTGCGAATGCTATTTCTTGCAAATGCTGGTCCCAGTGACGGTGATCAGTGCCGGTCTGTTGAGCAATCATGGTTTTTATTACTCTATTGGCCCTTTCTGTGGGATTTTCGTGGGGTGAGTACGGAGCAGTGGTACGATGCTCTATGCCGTTTTCCTTTAGGAAATTCTTAACGAGTCGACTTGTAAATTGAACTCCATTGTCTGAGAGGAAGACCTTTGGACAGCCGAAACGGAACACAATGCGCTCTTTGAGCTCTTTTACTACATCAGTGGCTAACGCTTGTTTAGTTGGTATCAGTTCCACCCACTTACTAAAAATATCAATAATTACTAAAAGCGAGGTGTTACCTTTGGTAGATCTTGGTAATGGCCCGACAAAATCGGCTGCAATGATTTCTCAAGGCCTGGTACATTGCATGGTGCTCATGAAACCTGCTGCTTGTCGCTGTTCCGGCTTATATCTTGCACAAACTTCACATGATCGTACATATCGCGTGACGTCCCTGTGCAGCCCAGGCCAGTAATATTGTTCTTGCACCTTTTTTATTGTTTTAAATATCCCAAAATGACCGGCGGAGGGATTGTCGTGGTTCTCTCGTAAAATCTGCTGACGTTGTTCTGCTGGTACACAGAGTTTACACTCAGTTTTCGAGTCCACTCAATCAGGGTATTTTTCCCTTTTGTTGGAGATGAGATCTACCATCCTGTAATACCACTCGGGGGTGCACACTGCCACTGAAGACATGCTCCTCAGTAGAGGGCAGTGGGGCTCGTGATAGTGTATCAACCACGACATTGAGACTGCCTTTACGATATTCGATGTTGAAATCGTACTGTTGTAGTTCTAGTGCCCATCTAGCTAGCCGGCCTGAGGGATTTTGCAAAGAGTGCAACCACTTCAGCGAGTGATGGTCGGTAATCACGGTGAACTTGTAGCCTTCCAGATAGGGCCTCATCTTCCTGATGCCCCAAAAAATTGCAAAGCATTCCTGTTCAATGGTGGAATATTTTCCTTCAAGATCGGTGAGTGTGCGGCTGGCATAGGCAATTACAGATTCGGCGGCTGAATGTCGTTGGAAAAGTACTACGCCTAACCCTGCTTGGCTTGCGTCAGTTTGCAAGAAAAATGGATGTTCAAAGTTTGGGCAGCCAAGTACGGGTGCCTGCGTGAGAGTATACTTTAATTTGGCGAATGCGTCCTCTTGTTCAGAACCCCAGTGCCACCTGACATTCTTCCTTAGTAGCATGTTTAGTGGGGCTACCAGGTTTGAGAAGTTTGGCACGAATCGTCGGTACCATGAAGCCACCCCGAGTACTCGTCTTAGTTCCTTTAGGTTCGTGGGGGATGGTAAGTTTTGCATGGCCTCTACTTTGTCGGGGTCCGTGCGTATGCCTTCGGGTGTAACTACATGACCTAGATAACGGTTGCTAGTCTGCACGAAGCTGCATTTGTCGAAGTTTACTACCATCTGGGCATCTTGTAGCCTCTTGAAAACAATATTTAGTGTTTGCAGATGTTCTTCAAAAGTCCTGCCGAGGACGATTATATCATCCAGGTAGACAAAAACTAGTGGGTATAAATCTAAGCCAATGATGTGATCCAGAGTTCGTTGGAAAGTTGCAGGTGCTGAATGTAACCCGAAAGGCATAACTTTCCATTGAAATAGCCCCCTGGCTGGGTCGGTAAATGCTGTGAACGGTTTGGATGAGGTTTTCAGTGGAATCTGCCAATAGCCGATATGCATCAGGCTCACTAGCTGCATTTAACTGGCGGTAGTCGATGCACATCCTCCAACCTCCTTGTTTCTTTCTGGCTAGAACTATGGGTGAGCTGTAGGGGCTTCTGGATGCTTCGATACGGTCTTCAGCTAAAAGTTTGTCGACTTCTTCGTTTATTACCTTCATCATAGCAGGGTTTCTGGGCATATAGCGTTGTTTGATAGGAGTGTTGTGTCTCAAGCGGATTTCATGTTTCGTGATAGTGCATAGACCAGTGACTTGGCTAAACTTAATTTTGTTCTCTTCTAAAAGTTCCATCAATTGTTTGTTCTCTTCCTCCGACAAAAAGTGCCGGTCGACTACAGAGTTGAGTTGTTCCGTTTGAGGTGTTGTCGGTGCTGAAAGTTTAGATAGGACTTTCCCATTAAGCTTTATTTCAAAGCCTAATAGGTCCAGAAAATCCATGCCAAGTATTATCGGTTCGGCAAGTGTTGGTATCACCGAGGTTGAGATAGGGATGACTTCTCCGTCGTATTGCACCTCGATTGGGTACATCTTAAGACTGGGTGCGAGTGACTGGTCGGCAAGTTGTACATGACCTTTATGACCAAACGGTGTAATTTTGTTTTGGTCCAAATATTTCTGAGTGGTCCCGCTGATATATGTGAGCGAGGCACCAGTATCGACAAGAGCGCGTATCTGCTTACCATACAAGTTGACAATGATATGGTATCGCCCGTCATGACGGGCTAGGCTACTGCCAGCAGTGGTCGGATTCGGGCAGCGCCACCTAATATGACTCACAGCTTTGCAACGCCAGCAACGGTTGGATCGTGTGTAGGTTGTTTCGACCATCATATGGGATATTTGTGGCCGCTCCTCTCGTTTAAGTACCTCATATTCATCTGTCATTGCGATGAGCTCATCTAGGCTGCCAAAATCATTTCGCCGAACATAATGTCGGTACTCCGTGCGGAGACCATCATAGATGCGGTCTAGATGATCCATAGTTCTGAGCTGGGGATGATGCCTGGCGAGAGTAAGCATACTGAGGATAAAGTCCTTGGCTCGCTCGCGGTTGTTCTGCTTGCGATTGTAGAACGTTTGCTCGAGATGGGACAAATATCTTTTAGGTAAAAAGAACTTTTCGACTTCACACCTAAATGTGTCCCATGTTGTAATTGCTTCTCGTTTGACTCGGTACCACTTTAGAGCATTGCCGTTAAGTACCGCCAGTAGCGTCGGTAGTAATCGGTCAAGCGGGATTCGGTAGCACTCGGCAAGCTCCTCGAAACGTTCCAGAAAGTCGACTAGTTCGGTGTCTCCACCGCTATATTTCAGATCCCATTTCTGTACGGTGGACATTATTTCTGCATCTGATACATCAATTCGTGTGGTCCTTTCTGATGCGGTACTCACCCTGGGGTTTTGTGGAACTTGAAACGTGATGGTGTGGTCAGGAATTACCAGCTTCTCACCAGACTTAACTTCGTCCTCTAGATCTCGAAGAAGGTTTTCTGATGACGCTCTTAGCCGCTTCGCACGTATGTGTTCGGTGAACTGTCTCCGTAGATGTTCGACTGTAAAACCAGATGTGGGTATGTTGCAGTTTCGGCAATGTTCAATAAGTTGTTCTTTTCGTAATAAGTAAATCCAGGCAAGTGTGTCAGTAGTCAGGGTGGAAAAGGATTCCGATGTGCTATTTTTGTGTTTCTTGCTCAATTCTTCGTCGTTGGCGACATCTTTGGTTTTTTCGCATTCCGATTTTGATTTGAGTCCCTGCTCGGGCGCCATTTGTAACGGGGTTTTCTTCACAGGCTGGGGTAGCTAGTCGTGCCCAGAGTCTACTTGAGGACCCTTAAAACCTTAAGTAAAAATGAATACAGTTAATTTGCCCATTTGGGGGAAAACTTAGACTTATACTTTATTTATTCTTATATAATTAATTACTTATTTATATACGAATAACACACGTTGAACAGCAGTCCTTTTCTTCACCTGGTATCACACGGTTTATACAGTTATCAATACTGACACACGGGTAGTGTACGAGACGACACACTGGTTGTGCCCCTTTATGACACACGGTTTGTGTAAGTACTAACACACGGGTTATGTTAGTGATGACACACTTGAACGGGCGGTACTTTTGGTGACGCACTGGCTGCGCTGGCAAATAAGTTGTTCTGGATGTGATGTCGGTGAATACACGGTAACGATGCACTTGAGTTGGTAATAAACAGCCGGTACTTATAGTGATGTATTGGCTGTGCTGGCAAGCGAGTTGTTTGGGATGAGATTTGAATGATGCACTGCACTTGATGTGGCGGGGCTGGCAAACGAGTTATCCTGGATGCGATGGTCACACGCCGACTGACAACACCAGGTGCACTTGATGTTTCACGAGCGTTACCTCAGCGATAAATCGCCTACCAGAGCAATAAGCCGAAGCCGCTGCGGAACAATCAATTGTGAAAGCCTGGAGGGGTGAACACAATCGCTGTGCAAAAGGAGCAATCAGCCGAAGCCGCTGCGGAACAATCAACTGTGAAAGCCTTGAGGGGCAGACACAATCGCTGTGCAATAAGGAGCAATCAGCCGAAGCCGCTGCGGAACAATCAACTGTGAAAGCCTTGAGGGGCCAACAAAATCGCTGTGCAAGATGAGCAATCAGCCGAAGCCGCTGCGGAACAATCAATTGTGAAGGCCTGGAGGGGCGAACACAATCGCTGTGCAAAAGGAGCAAACAGCCGAAGCCGCTGCGGAACAATCAACTGTGAAAGCCTTGAGGGCAGACACAATCGCTGTGCAATAAGGAGCAATCAGCCGAGGCCGCTGCGGAACAATCAACTGTGAGGGCCGTGAGCGGGCAAACACAATCGCTGTGCAAAAGGAGCAATCAGTCGAAGCCGCTGCGGAACAATCAACTGTGAAAGCCTTGAGGGCAGACACAATCGCTGTGCAAAAGGAGCAATCAGCCAAAGCCGCTGCGGAACAATCAACTGTGAGGGTCGTGAGCGGGCAAACACAATCGCTGTGCAAAAGGAGCAATCAGCCGAAGCCGCTGCGGAACAATCAACCGCGAAGGCCTTGAGGGCCAACACAATCGCTGTGCAAAAGGAGCAATCAGCCAAAGCCGCTGCGGAACAATCAACTGTGAAAGTCTTAAGGGGCCAACACAATCGCTGTGCAAAATGAGCAATCAGCCGAAGCCGCTGCGGAACAATCAACCGTAGTCTGCAGAAGAGCTGACAACCGAAGTTGCAGAAGAGCTGCCTACCAAAGTCGCTGTGCAAAAGGAGCAATCAGCCGAAGCCGCTGGGGAACAATCAACTGTGAGTGCCGTGCGCGGGCAGACACAATCGCTGTGCAATTGATTAATTTTAGATTTTGCTCTTGTATTATGTCCTTACCAAAGCAAAGCAAAGCACAACACAGACACCAGATAACTAGTGAGAACAAAATCCGCCTTTGGTACCACAAACTAAAATACTTATGTGATTTGGTTTACCAACCAAATGAGAATTATATTAAATGGTAATTTATGCAAGTTATATGCATTCATAACTTATATGGCTGTGTATGTGTATGTTGTGTCTAGGCGGAGTATTTGTAAAAGTAAAAGGACAGGGTGAGCCACCGTGGAGGTGCATTATTAAAAACAGGGAGGATCGTTGTAAACGGTAGTTATTATAAACAACGTTAGGTGCTTATTATAAACTATGTATGTTGCAATATTGACAGGTAATATGCAACGTTACAGGGTGAGCCACCGTGGAGGTGCATTATTAAAAACAGGGAGGATCGTTGTAAACGGTCGTTATTATAAACAACGTTAGGTGCTTATCATAAACTATGTATGTTGCAATATTGGCAGGTAATATGCAACGTTACAAAGTTTTTCGATAAACCCAGTATAAAAATATTTATATATATTGGTTGCCGAACGTAGGGGTCGTCTTTTAAAATTTTTTTAATTGGATTTTTACTATATAGCAAAACACTGGTCTCCTAGAGGCAAAAAAATCGATATGTCACACTTTAAAATTCGACTTTAAATGCCAAAGCTATAACGAAAAATTAAAAAAGGCGACCCCTACGTTCGGCAAAAAAAATTTTTTTTTTCAAATCGCCTTCCAAAAATACTTTATATTGGAGGGTGTACGGCGAACTTTTTTTTGAGGTACGGTCTAGTGTACAGTAGACCGTACCACCTTAGAGGTTAAAAAAAGTGCGCGGTACACCTTCAAATATAAAGTATTTTTGCAAGGCAATTTCAAAAAAAATTGTTTTATTTTGCCGAACATAGGGGTCGCCTTTTTTAATTTTTCGTTATAGCTTCGGCATTTACAGTCGGATTTTTAAGTGTGATATATGGATTTTTCGCCTTGAGGAGACCAGTGTTTTCTGTAAAGGAAAAACCCAATAAAAAAAAATTTAAAAAGGCGACCCGTACATTCGGATCTGGGATCTATTGCATGAAGTTGGATTACTCTTGAAGTATCTTAAACAACTTTTCCTTCAACGAGAACGATGAAGTGAATATCGTGTATGGTCGTTTATATTTTTGTTGGGTCAGTCAATCTTCTAGTCTCTACCCCCTGAAGTTAGCTCTTTATTACATAAAAGCACTTGTATCATTTGTGGAAGATGATGTAATAAATCTCTGTAAGTTTCAGCAAATTCTTGAGCACGATCGAAAAATTATAAGGGGTCTTGGCATCCATCAAAGCTTAACATCCATTTTTGCACTCGATTCACTAGAGTTAATCTAGATTCGACAGACTCTCGATGATGTGACCTTCTTGATGATGGATGATGGATTTCGACGAAGATATTCTTTTTTCTGCGGTGTTGGATTAATTTGACGTAGTGGGTGGGATAGTAACTGAGCTTATTTCACAAAATTTTCATGCTAATGCACGTTCACTTATGTTATTTATTTATTATTTTATTTCACAAACCGTTTTCTCATTCTATTTTTCCGACTGTGTTTACTTTCCAACGCCGATCACAGATATCGCACTTGGTTTTTTTTTCAATTTCGATTGATACATTTTTTTCAAATTTTTTTTTAGATATATTCTTTTTATCAAGTTCTATTTCGTTAAATTTTTTTTTCTAGTCTCCAGTAACCTTTTCTTTTAAGTCATTCCAGTTCATATTCAAAAAATTATTTTCATGCGTCGTCGTTTATTTTCAGTTTTCTTTCAGTTTTTTTCTTTTACAAATTTCGTTTATTTAATTTTCTTGTCACAATAATAGTTCGTTTATTACGGTATTTTTTCAATTAATTAGCTTTGGTTCTTTTTTTTTAATTTATTCACAATTTTTTCCCGACAGCGTTTGATTTTGCCGACAGATGCATTTCGTTTTTTTTTTTCATTTTTTTCAATTTTATTTTAAATTCGATTGATACATTTTTATTTTAGCGGATTTGTTTTTTATTCGACGAATTTTTTTTTCAATGGGGTTTTATCAGTAAATTTTCTTGACAAATCTTTTTCTTTCGATATATTCTTTTTATCAAGTTCTATTTGTAATTATTTTCGTTAAGATTTCTAGTCGCTAGTAACCTTATCTTTTAAGTCATTCCAGTGCATATTCAAAAAAATATTTTCGTGCGTCGTCGTTTATTTCCAGTTTTTTTTCAGTTTTTCTTTTATAACAATTACAAAGTTTGTTCATTTAATTTTCTGTTCACAATAATAGTTCGTTTATTATGGTATTTATACCCTACACCACTATGTGGTCAGGGTATTATAAGTTTGTGCTGATGTTTGTAACACCAAAAAATATTGGTCGTAGACCCACCTTATAGTATACCGATCGGTTCAGAATTTTTTTTTATTTCGATTTAACGATGTCCGTCTGTCCGTCCGTCCGTCTGTCTGTCTGTCCATGCAATCTTGTGCGCACTCTACAGGTCGCAAATATTAAGATATTTAGATGAAACTTGGTACGCAGACCTATGTTGGCCCAAGGACGAACAAGTTTGATTTTGGTGAACATCGGTCCATGTTTAGACCTAGTGCCCATATAAGGGTCCTACCAAAATTATACTGTTTATACGCTGCAGGTCGTAAATATTAAGATATTTTGATTAAATTTGGTACACAGACCTACATTGGCCCAGTAACGCAGCCTATTGATTTTGGTAAACATCGGTCCATGTTTAGACCTAGTGCCCATATAAGGGTCCTACCAAAATTATATTGTTTATACGCTGCAGGTCGCAAATATTAAGATATTTTGATGAAATTTGGTACACAGACCTATATTGGCCCAATAACGCAGCCTATTGATTTTGGTGAACATCGGTTCATGTTTATACCTAGTGCCCATATAAGGGTCCTACCAAAATTATACTGTTTATACGCTGCAGGTCGCAAATATTAAGATATTTTGATGAAATGTGGTACACAGACCTATATTGGCCCAATAACGCAGCCTATTGATTTTGGTGAACATCGGTTCATGTTTAGACCTAGTGCCCATATAAGGGTCCTACCAAAATTATACTGTTTATACGCTGCAGGTCGCAAATATTAAGATATTTTGATGAAATTTGGTACACAGACCTATATTGGCTCAATAACGCAGCCTATTGATTTTGGTGAACATCGGTTCATGTTTAGACCTAGTGCCCATATAAGGGTCCTACCAAAATTATACTGTTTATACGCTGCAGGTCGTAAATATTAAGATATTTTGATTAAATTTGGTACACAGACCTACATTGGCCCAATAACGCAGCCTATTGATTTTGGTGAACATCGGTCCATGTTTAGACCTAGTGCCCATATAAGGGTCCCACCAAAATTATATTGTTTATACGCTGCAGGTCGCAAATATTAAGATATTTTGATGAAATTTGGTACACAGACCTATATTGGCCCAATAACGCAGCCTATTGATTTTGGTGAACATCGGTTCATGTTTAGACCTAGTGCCCATATAAGGGTCCTACCAAAATTATACTGTTTATACGCTGCAGGTCGCAAATATTAAGATATTTTGATGAAATTTGGTACACAGACCTATATTGGCCCAATAACGCAGCCTATTGATTTTGGTGAACATCGGTTCATGTTTAGACCTAGTGCCCATATAAGGGTCCTACCAAAATTATACTGTTTATACGCTGCAGGTCGCAAATATTAAGATTTTGATGATATTTTGTACACAGACCTATGTTGGCCCAGTAACGCAGCCTATTGATTTTGGTGAACATCGGTCCATGTTTAGACCTAGTGCCCATATAAGGGTCCCACCAAAATTATATTGTTTATACGCTGCAGGTCGCAAATATTAAGATATTTTGATGAAATTTGGTACATAGACCTATGTTGGCCCAAGGACGAAGCCTATTGATTTTGGTGAACATCGGTCCATGTTTGGAACTAGTGCCCATATAAGGGTCCCCCCAAAATTGGCTTGGTTACAAACTGCAGGTCGCAAATATTAAGATATTTTAATGAAATTTGGTGCGCTGACTCACATTATAGAAAATTTTGACACAAGCCCCATTTTAACCCATTCGAATTTCGGATCCAAACAATACACCAGACTGGTGTAGGGTATTGTATAGACGGCATGCCCGACTTTAACCTTTTTACTCGTTTTTTTATTAATTAGCTTTTTTTAATTTATTCACAATTTTTTTCCGACAGCGTTTGATTTTTCCTACCGATCACATATCGCATTTCGTTTCCTTTCAAACTTATGTCAAATTTGATACGATTTTATTTTAGCGGATTTTTTTAACGATTTCAAATTTAACGTGCTTTCAAATTAAGTTTACAGTCAATCGTTTTTTCTTTTTAATATGTCGCGTTCTTTACTTATTATAATTTTATTTTAAACAATTCACTTTTCACAATTTATTATCTCAGATCCTTTCAACAGACGAATCTTTTTCTTCCGATGCATTTTTTTCACATTGTATTTTTTTTTTCAAAGTACACAAATTTAATAAATTTTATTTACCCAAATTTATGGTCAATCACATCCATTCTTTTTTTTTTAAATTTTTTTATTTAATGTCAACACAGTTTATAGTGAATACACTCTTTGATAGTTCAAACACGATTGATTTACTATCTACTTTCCCATACTTTTGCTGTTTCCATTTTTTTTTCTAAGTTATTGTTTATATTATCTCCAATTATGGTATATTTTCCCCGTTATTAATATATTTGAATTTGTCCGCAGACTCGGTTTTTTTTTCTTTAAAAATTTTTCTGTTATTTCTTCTTTAATTTATTTTGTTCTTATAGTTTGTTTTTTTTCTTTCTACTTATATCACTATTACATAATTTATTAAATTCACCATTTGTTTCACATTCACAAAGTTATTTGTTTTTATTCTTGTTCTTTCGTTGGTTTAAAACTTTATTTTCCTTTTAACCAAATTCCTCTTTATTCGGGAACTGACCCTGCTCGGGCGCCATTGTAACGACACGTTTTCGCTCTATGCTGGGGCAAAACTCAGCGTGCCCAGGGCTCGTTACAAACCATTTATATTTGACGAAGGGAGATGAAACACTTTAAATTTTCGGTTAACCTTATAAAATTTATTTATTTCTTAATTCACAACAAGAATCATACGATATTTAACACGAACACACAACTTTACCCAGAGGGGAAAAAACGGTCCTTGGTCCAATCACGAAGGATGAGTACTTAACTTCGGGCTTGCTTTAGCAGTTAAAGGAAGGGGAACTGGCTTTGGCCTCTCCACGTGATAAAAGAGAATTTCCCTTGGATTACTTTACTCACGATAATTCCAGTGAGGAAAAATTACAACTTTCAATGTCTGTTAATAAATCTTCTCAGTGTATCAACAGGAAAAGTTATTAGAGCAGAAATAAACTTTCTAACTCGGGAGCGTAATGATAAGTCGAGGGGCGGTATGAGAGTCACAGCAGAAATAAACTTTCTAACTCGGGAGCGTAATTCGGGGGAGTGATATAAAAGTCGGAGCAGAAATAAACTTTCTAACTCGAGAGCGTAATTCGGGGGAGCGGAATAAAAGTCGGAGCAGAAATAAACTTTCTAACTCGGGAGCGTAATTCGGGGGAGCGGTATGAAAGTTATAGCAGAAATAAACTTTCAAACTCGAGAGCGTAACGTCAGTCCGGGAGAGCAATATGAAAGTCGGAACAGAAATAAACTTTCTAACACAGGAGCGTGATGTTAAGTCGAAGGGCGGTATGACCGTCAGAGCAGAAATAAACTTTCTAACTCAGGAGCGTAACGTTCATTCCGGAGAGCAGTACGAAAGTCAGAGCAGAAACAAACTTTCCAACTCGGGAGCGTAATGTCAATTCGGGGGAGCGGTATAAAAATCGGAGCAGAAATAAACTTTCTAACTCGGTGCGTAATGTTAAGTCGAAAGGCGGTATGCGGAGACTATTAATTATAGAGATAGGAAATCAAAACTTAAACTACTCACCGATAGATGGCGCTGAAATTTAGTATTACCTGAGCAACTATTTAGTATCAGCTGAGCCTATATTTAAAAACTCAAAAACTGCTCAATATAAGGAAGAAACAAACGCGGAATATATTCAAATAATAAAATTTGAAATATTTGTTTGTATTATTTAAATAAAAAAAGAATTTTGTCAAAATTTTTACAAAGTGCCACCTAGTGATAACGATTTTGTATTACTTATTTTTTTGGTGATGCCATACCCCTGGCGGTATGAGAATCAGAGCAGAAATAAACTTTCTAACTTTTGAAAGATAGTTGAAGAAGCAGAAATAAACTTTCTTTCTTTAACCAACTTTCGTTCCCACTGAGGAGACATATTTAATTGAAGAAATAAACTGTCTATCAATTAAATAAGGTCTTACCTTGTGGCCGTCCACTGGCTAACTGCCAGTGTTGCCAACTCTTGAAGGCAGGAAAGCACCGTGAGCATTGTGAAAACGTGTAAAAAGGGTAAAAATTTACCAAAAATGGGGTAAAAAAGCACGATATTAATTTTTTGAAAAATTTAAATCAAGAATTTAAAAACACATTTTAGCGTTGTAAAATCGTGTAAAAAAAGTTAAAAAAATAACCAAAAAAGGGGTAAAAAAGCACCGAACTAATATTTAAAAATTTAGAAGTTTAAATATATCGAAGTTGCTGTTTAAAATTGTACTACAAACATTGTGAAAAAATGAATTTTTTGTTTAGTTCGTATTATTTTTTCAACTTTGACAGAAAATTGAAGAAAAATTGAAAAAGCGAGAACAAATACCAAACATATAAACTGTATAAAAAGCACTAAAAGCACTGCCAGAAATCGTAAAAAGCACTGTAAATACCCGCTTTTTTTAAGCGGGTATTTGTAAAAAATCACCGGGTATGGGAAGAAAAAAAGCACCAAAAATACCCGAAAAGCACTGAAATGGCAACACTGCTAACTGCCCCAAAACAATCAACAGGCAGCCTTTTATACTGTTGATCGGTTACACACAGACACACTAACATATGTAAATAGTACAGCTATAACAATTACACAGTGGTAACATTTAGTAACTAATATAAAATATAGTGTTGTATTTGGGTAGTAGGTAATTTCGTGGTGCTGCCATTACGTTATCAAAGTTGGTTGCCGTTATCGTTATAATACCGTTATCGCTAAAATACCGTTTCAAATTGAATACCGTTATCGGTACCTCTAAAAAAATTTCTAAATACCGTTATCGTTACCGTTACCGTTATTTTTATGGGTAGTTACCGGTATTTTACCGGTATTTATTATTTTATATAAAAATTACAATTTTTTTATTTTTTATTTTATAATCTTGAGTGTTTTTTTTACAAAAAATTTATAGATAATAATTTTACTTATTAAAACTACCAGTATTGAATTTATAGCTTAAAATTAAAAATATGCCATGTTTTTACTTGTTTTGTATTGCTGTTTCGATAACAGTATAACGTTACCTTTACCGTTACCTAAACAAACGAAATCTGATACCGTTACCGTTACCCTTACCGTTATTCGTTTCGGTAACCAACCTTGTACGTTATACCAAAATTCAAGTTAAAATGGAGAGCAAAATAATAGTAGAGCATTTAAATAAAGGCAGGAGTTCATTTTAGGTATGTTAAGGATAAATAAGGGTAACAAAATACGTATTCTAGTAATATAAGATAATATTTGTTTATGGTTACATAATTAAATTAACAATTTTTTTCAGGGGTTTACATACAATAAACAGATTGTGTTATCTGTTGAGCACCAAAAACGAGTATAACGACTTTTGGTCGTCTCACGGCATTAAAGGAAAGAATTTTGAAAATTTTCTTAATGAAATAATTTGTGTTATTCAGTTTATTTTTATTTTAATACATATTTAAAGAAAATTTGAAAATAAATATGAAATTAAGAATGAAATTGCTTTAAAATATAATAAGAACATAAACAATTTTCTCTGAAAAGCTTCAATTTTATTCTAAAAACAAAAAAAAATATTTCCATTCTGCTCCAATTAAGTTATAACATCTGTGTTAAATTATATAAACAACAACAAATTAATTCGAAGAGCATTACATGCAAGAATCACAAACTAAATTTTCGTGATCATTACATTCAAGAGTATTACATTTAAATTATACCATTTTGAACATACGTCGAATTTTTGATGGATAGAAACCAGAGTGCCTTCTACCTTTTGCGACATGCTGATCTCCACTTGTCGTCACTTCTGACATCATCCTCCGGTATTTTAATTCGCTCACATCTTCCGATGAATTTGAGTTGGCCAAAACACTTCGCAAACGATCAGATTTCGGTGTCATATAAACTGCTTTTTAGTAGAAAATATAGACCATATGGGCGGTAGGTCCGAATATGGACTAATTCTATCAAAATCAATAAGCTTTGTCACTGGCCCAATGTGAGTCAGTGGACCATATTTCATTAAAATATATTTACGACCTGTAACGTGCAAACAAAGGGTTAAAACTTCCTCTGTTAACAATCCAGGTAGAGAGAGCACAAAATTCAAAAGGCGTACGTCTGGCAGACGTAACTTATCTAACCAGGGTTAAGGGTTGCTCCAATAAAGCTTTTTTTGTTGCTCTATTTAGAAATATGTATGTACTAAACTGTGATATAGAAGAATTTTAAGATCAACCTGTATTGATCTTTGGACCGCGTTGAAAAATTAAGGGGTAAAATACAAGAAAAAATATTGGCAAGGTTTGGTTTTTTTACAATTTTGTAGCATGTCGAAAACTGATGAAAACATGATTTTATTGGGCAAAAGTGGAAGTTTGATGTGAATAATGCCCACGTGTTTGCACAAAGCTGCTAAGTTGTTCAAAAAGGTTGCATAAAAGGTCTTCGCAAAAAATTATATAAAATCCGCACTAGGAAGAATATGGGAAAAGGAAAGAATTCATTTTCGTTTAACTTTAATAAGAAAAATACCCTTTTAAGTGATTTTGGAACTAGGAGTTCACTATTGAAGTGTCGTCGGTCCAGCACTTTATCTTTTGTTTACCTTCGATATTTCAATGCTTTGGGCAAATCACGATATGATTGCTAAATTCACACCATACTTTTATTAGCTAACACAAATATCAGAACGGTTATTACAAATCTTCAATTGTTACTAAACAGCACACTTAACCGGATTCAAGCCTGGTCTACACAGGTCAACAGTGATAAAACAATCCAAGTTATTTATATCAATAGAAAGGAACTGGCGATCAACCAATACTAATTAATAACTAAAAAATAACCACGGATACTAAAGCAAAATAACTTTGGCATTTTCTTGGATTCCAAACTTACAAATTCAGAGAATTATTCTGGCTACGAGCGTAGAGTCGAATCTATTAATTCAAAAAAAATTGTAAATCTCCTAAATAATAATATCTTCTATATGGAAGTACGGAGTAGAAATATGCGAAACTGCAAGTAATGCGGCATGTCTTCCCGATATCCGATTATCCTAATTTTTTGGGGGACTAAGTTTTACACCCAAATAAATATTTCGAGGGGGTAGCCCGGTCAATAACTTAAAATTTATTGCATTTTCATCCATACAAGCTTGGAGCCCCAAGTATACATACACTCATAAAAAAAAGTTAGTACAAAAGTCTGTTAAACGCGTTCTAATTCAATTGAACTAATTTTTCCTTTTGTTTTCGTTTAAATCCGTTGTTTAGCTAAAGTTGTTAGTTATCAAATTTCACCACAAAAACATATTTCTGCTGTACTTGAACTAATTTTTCCTCCTGATATTTAGTTATTTTTTATAAATGATTTTGACAATGTTATCAGCTAATATAGATAAATTTATTGGCAACTTTTTTAATATTTGTGTTTTCAAAAGAAAACGATAGGGGCGCTAGTGTATAGTGATTGATGGCGCTTGATGGTGAAGTGTGTATTGGTGAGTTTGCCGACCAATACAAATTAGAAAATTTCTAGTAAGTGTATTTTAATGTATGTGATGAGTCATCACTGATGACGCTTACCAATACAAATAAAAATAATATGCGCTTGATTAGAAAGTTCTAGTAAATAAAATAATATGATAAGAGCATGTTTTCTTTTGTTTCTGTTAGTCAGCAAAGGAACGCAAAAGAAAACGGAGGTATACTGGAGATTAACATTTCGCAGTTAAAATTGTATTTAAAAAATAAAATAATAGAGGTTTGTTTTATAATATAAACTATATTGAAAGGAATACTATTAAATATGTTATTTTATTTCAGCGCTTTAACATTTTCATCTAAATTCGACCCGCAGGTAGACGAAAAAAAGGAACCAAATAATACAACTCGAGCGGAAGTTTAACATATTGGCAAGAAAATAAAAGTGCAAATAGTGTTTTTGGTGTAATTTATTTGAAAATAAAATTAACAATATTTACATTAATTTGTTTTTATTCAATTAATAACAAAAAAGTGATTGTAATTTTAGCAGCATGTTTTGCAGATTTCAACTGACCCACTTTCATTTCTATTAAACGAAAATTCTTCTAAATTTTTGAATGTTAACTAAATTTTTTACCTGTTTATAACCAACTAAAATTTAGCAGAAAACATGTGCTGATTTCAGCTGAGTAATTTTCATTTCCATTAAACAACATTTCTTATAAATTATTGTATTTGAACTAACTTTTTTACCTAAAATTTAGGTCACCTAAATTTAGCAGACCATGATTCTCAACATCATTGAAATTTCTGCTGGCGCAATATCAGGTACTATTTCCTGTTATTTTAGCAGAATTTTTAACTATTTGTACGGGCTTTTTTTTATGAGTGTACTACCCACAAATAAATTTACCGTTATATTTGATAAAAATAATTTAGTAAATTTGTTTGCATAAATTGCTGCGGATGAGTTCCTTAACGCGGTTCAGGCTGCCGATGGCATTCTTAAACGGTGGCAATCCTGCCCGTCTGAATCTGATAGTTCACAAATAGTGGTGTAGGCGTATTACGATCCTGTGGGGAAGGAAATGAGGAAAGTGAATAATTTTGTTTGGTAATGTGTTTCGTTAGGTAGTAAAACGCAAGTATCCATCACCGTTACAAACGAATGGGAGTATTTAATAAAATTTTAATTTATAAGGTTTTTTTTAAATCTGCTTTAGTTTTATGTATTGAAAGGAGTTATTTCCAAAAACCCAAAGAACGATACGATAGCGAAATCGCTTTCACCTTAAATATCCGAAAACGATATCATATTCCAATAAGAACCCGAGTAAAAAAAATTGATCTCGCGCAATATCTAATCATATCCAATTTGATATTGTTTAAGATCTGCTGTAATATCTAGCTGATCCAATTAGATCTCAAAATTGGGTGTATCTAATCATATCGTATTAGATCCCATTGTATATATGGGGATAAACTAAGATCAAGTTATATCTCAAAATTGGGAGGTCCAATGATATCTTTGGGGATAAACCTAGATCTAATTTGATCCCAAAAATGGCGGATCCAGCTATATATTTGAGGTCAAACTTAGATCTAATTTGATCCGAAAAATGGCGGATCGAATTAGATCCAGCTATATATTTGTGGATAAACTTAAATCTAATTTGATCTCAATTTTGGCAGATCGAATTAGATCCAGCAATATATTTGTTGATAAACTTAGATCTAATTTGATCCGAAAAAGTGGCAGATCGAATTAGATCTAGCAATATATTTGGGGATTAAGTAAGATCTAAATTTATCCCAAAAATTACAGATCAAATACGATCCAGTAATATATTTCGGGATTGCGTCAGATCTTAACTTTTCCGATATATTGCAAATGGAATTAAATGCAGTGATATATTTGGGGATTTGGTAAGATCTTAATTTATCCCATAAATTGCAGATCGAATTAGATCCAGCAATTTATTTCGGTATTAAAATGGCAGATCGAATTAGAAACAGTAATATATTTGGGGATTGACATCTAAAACTATCCAGAAAAATGACAGATAAAATTAGATCCCGCATTATATTTGGGTACTACGTAAGATCTCCATTTAATTTGGATTAAATAAGATCCCATACGGATATTGCCCACTGTTCAAAAAATAATACACAGGCAGAGCACTGATTTTATAAAAATTACAATATTTTGTTAAAATAAGGTTTAAACTCAGAAGGTCGCGAGTTCGATACCTTTCACGGCTATGCATTTTTTTTTTTATAAAATGAATTTCTTTTTATAAAATTATAATTTTATTTTCTATAAATGTTTTTATAAAATTATATTTTTTTATTAAATTGAATTATTTTAAAATATAATTTTATTTACATCTTTTTAACGCTCTACACCATTTCCAATTGTATCAATTGTATTTAAGATTTATCAATTGTATTTCAGAAATAATCAATTGAATTTCAGTTTTATTAATTGTGTTTCAGAACTTATCAATTATTTTTCAGATTTATGAATTGTATTTCAGAACTAGTCAATTGAATTTCAGTTTTATCAATTGTATTTCAGAAATTATTAAAATTCACAAATTCACAATTGTATTTCAGAAATTAGCAAACTGTATTTCAGAAATTATCAATTGTATTTCAGAAATTATAAAAGTATTTCAGAAATCTTTCTCTATTAACTATGAAATACAATCAACAAGGTCTGAAATAGATATGATTATTTCTGAAATACATTTAATAATTTCTGAAATGCATTCCATAATTTCTGAATTACATTTAAAATTTCTGCAATAAAATTAATAGCTTCTGAAATACAGTTAATATTGTAGTTGCTGATGAGTTACCACATAATACCATATATTGTTTAAATGGCACCATATATGGTATGTTCCCTATTAAAAAAAATAATATGGAGCTTTATATGGTAATATATATCTTAGAGTGATCCATGTACCATTTGATCCGAAAAGTGGCCCGATAAAAATGTATCAGTTATTTATCAGTTTTTATCTAATTGTATCAGTTTAGATCTGACCTGATTAAATTAGGTATTTAATCAGATGAAATTGTATCTGATTTTTGACCTGATACAATTTTATTGGTTTATATCACATGGTATCAGTTTAGGTCCAAATAGATATATTTGTATACAAAATTATATTGTTATATCCCAATTTTGACCTGATCCCGAGTAAAAACAGTTACATATAGTCGTATAAAATGCGATTAAGTTATATCTGTATAAATATACTGTTTCATCCGAAAAATGGCCCGATGTAATTGTATCAGTTGTTTATCAGTTTTTATCTAATTGTATTAGTTTAGATCTTAACTAATAAAATTATACATTATTCAGATGAAATTATATCCAATTTTTGACCTGATACAATTTTAGCGGTTTATATCTAATGGTATCTGTTTAGATCGTGGTTGGTACAATTTTATATAAATAAAATATATTTGTATACGACATTTGCCTTATATAATTGTATCAAAGTTTTAAAGCAGATCTAATTGCATCAGGTCAAAATTCAGATATAACTATATAAGTTTGTATAGTAATGTATCAATTTGGATCTAAACTAATACCATGCGACATAAACCCATAAAATTGTATCAGGTCAAAAATCGGATACAATTTCATCTGATTAACACATAATGTAATCAGGTCAGATCTAAACTGATACAATTAGATAAAAATTGATAAACAATTGATAAAAATATATCAGGCCATTCTTCGGATGAAACTGTATATTTATACAGATATAACTTAATCACATATATGACTATATGTAACTATTTTTATTCGGGTTGTTTAAATGATACGATATATCAAAGTATATGGTACTATATATGGTAGCATATATTATCATATCTGGAAATGTATTAAAAATGTTGTTCATGATGTCCCATATATGAGCATATATTGTTGAAATGCCACCATATATGATAATATATGGTTTAAATGGCACCATATATGGTAATTTGATCATGAGGTACCATATATGGCCATATATTGTATAAATGGCAGCATATATAATAATATATGGTTTAAATGGCACCATATGTATTAATATATTACTTAAATACCACCATATATAAATATATATGGCACTATATTTAGTAGCATATATTATCATATCTGCAACTGTATTAAAGATTTTGTTCATGAGGTACCATATATGACCATATATTGTTTAAATGCCACCATATATGATAATATATATTTTAACTGTCACCATATATAGTTATATATTGTTTAAATGATACCATATATAATTATATATTCCTAAAATGCCGCCATATATATTAAGATACACATAGCTCTATATACAACTATATATGCAATAAGATCAGCCATGCTATGTAATAGATAATCATGTATACCATATCTAATGTTATAAAGGCCGATATCTAATTAGATGAAATTATATATGGCATAATATAAGGAAAAATTTTGGAAAAAGACGTCATATATAATTATATATGGATATACATAACGACATGTCTAATTATATATTGTAATATATGCCACATATGATTATATATAACTTTTTTTACTCGGGATTATAATATCGTTTTAAATAAGGTTTCATGATAACGTATCCCAAGAAACATTTTTACGGACTGTCCGGCACGTACGGATTCATGAATCCGGCTTTTACGGCACGTTAACTGTCCGTAATGTACGTATCCGTCAATGCTTGTACGTATACGGAACATTAACGGACCGTATAGATGGATTTTCGAACACAATACGTTTTAACTCCGTTTTGGTGTATCCGTTTCCATACCTTTAAATACGGATTTCATCGGTTGCAGTTTGTTTAAAAAATAAAAAATTATATTTTTGAAAAGTCGGTGAAAATATTATTATAATACGGCCTATAGACTACTCAAGTTACTTGCACAATAATGAGTTTGTGCAGGTCAGTTGAATAGTGTGTGGCCTGGTTTGTGTACTTGTACAAAAATATTTTTAGACTTGAGTAAAAATCAAAACGATTTTGATTTTTACGCAATATTTTAGAACTTGTGCAAGTCATTTGCGCAGTGCATGCTGAAATTAGCACAGTTCAGCAGTAATTTTTGAAGAGTGAACAACATAAATACGAATAAAAAAATTTAAAGTATGAATAAACGTAAAGTAAAAAATGTTAATATAAATTTATTAACATCGCCTACGAATTTCCGGAATTTTGGCCTGCGCAAAGTGTAAAATGAAGCTTTTAAAGACTAATATTTTCTCATAGCAATAACAATCCGCTACATGTTTCTGCTGCTGTGTGTAAATTAAAATGAATATTGCACAGTTTACTTGAATGGTGTATGGCGAGTAAGGTGACTTGAACAAACTCGTTATCGTGCAAGTGACTTGCATGGTCTATTTGCCGCATAACGGGAATACATGGAGAATATGCAGTAGAGGGAATTCTTAATATCAAACCATTAGGGATGCCGAACGGGACTGGTTTTTGCAAATCCCGGGATTCGGGATTTTGAAAATTTAAATCCCGGGATTCCGGGATTTTTCGGGATCCCGGGATTTATCGGGATCCCGGGATTTTTCGGGGTTTCGGGATTTTCTTGTTTCGTCATATTTTTAATTTTAAAAGTAAATAGCTGAAATAAACCCTAAAAATTTAAATAATTCATTATAAATCTACTTATTATTTCTTGTAGTATGAAGAAATAAACAAATTAAGCCGGATTCACAATGCTGGAGTACTCCACGCTGCAGAGTTGAGGGTGTAAAATAGAGATAGCATGATACAAAAAATATATAAGTGCAAAAAAGAAAGGAACAAAATCCATTCAGAGTGGAGTACTACAGCATTGTGAATCTGACTTTAAACAGAAACTACACTTATAGAAATAAGTATGTAAAACTAGCAGATAAACACGCAAAGAAAAAACATGGTTGGGATGATCATATTCTAAGAGCATCATACATTTTTGGGTTTATGATTGCGACAATCATGTTATTACATAGTTGGCCCAATCATACTCTTACCTCATTTTTATCATAATATGGTCAATAAATTATCACACTATGATTGTAAAATTCTCCCAATATTCTTATATTATAATCCTGCATATTATCATATTATTGTCCTATAATCCCCATAGTATTCTCCAGTATTTTGCTGAAGCTGGATTAAAATTTCACGATACATCCAAAAATCATCATAATATTTTCCTTATGATCATAATATTTTCCCAATGATCCTATTATTGTCCTGTCGAAAATTTTGTGATCACTTAGAATCATATTATCATCACTAGGAATATACCCAGTTGCAAAAAATACTAGTTCAGAACCAGTTATGTACTAGTTTATTTAAACCAGGCAACTAGTACGAGTTCTACCGCCTCTCCATACAAACAACTGTAGAATTTAACATGGAGATGTCATAGGGATGGGGGCAATTGTCGCCAAACTCCCACTTTGGTACTAGTTGTATAACTAGTTTGAAAATTACAATTTAAGGACGAAAAATAGGGAGCGAAACTGGTGCTAATGTGACAATCGCGGAACTAGTTCCGAAGTGACTCTTTGGAAATAGTACTGTACCAGTTGGTTGTATCTGAATTATATAGATAAAAACAGAGGTTTTTCCTTTGATAAAACGCAGATTAGACCGATAGTTTCCTCTTACTGAGATAATTATATCCATTTACCAAATGAAATTTCAAATATTTTGTGTTTATGATTTCTAATGACAATAAAACATTTCAGTGTTTATTTGAAAACTCAGAATGTATCACGTATTACAAACAAAGGTAGTATTTCAAAACTCGTATTTAAATTCAATCTTTTGAAATCTCTGCACAGTTTCAATGAAACTATTAGGTATACAAATTCTTAAAGATTATTGGTTTTGGAAGAAAAACCAGAAGCTGTACTAGTTCTTATAAGAAATTTACTAAACTAGTTCTGGATTGACTCTTTGGCACCAGTACTGTACCAGTTGATTTACACCTGAATTCAATTCACAATAAAAAAATTTAAGTGTTTATTTACGAACTCTGATTTTTTAATTAAATATAAATGCAAAAAAAATAATTTCAAATCTCATATTTTAATTCAAGTAATTTTTTTAAACAGTCTCTACATAGATCGTATTTAACTAGTACACAACTGGTTCAAAATGATTATTTTGAGAACTAGTTATGTAATTACTAGACAAGAAACTAGTATGTTTTAGAACTAGTTCGACCATTTGCTACTGGGTATTATGATTATTTTGTGCACTCCTTACATTTTCTTCAATTTTGTACATTTCTTCAATTTGATTTTCGTACAAAAGTTTTCTACGTGAGTACAAAAATAAAAAAACGAGTAAAAAGGTTAAAGTCGGGCATGCCGACTATAGAATACCCTACACCAGTCTGGGTAAAAGCCAACTAATGTTTGGATCCGAAAATCAATTGGGTTAAAATGGGGCTTGTGTCAAAATTTTCTATAATGTGAGTCAACGCACCAAATTTCATTAAAATATCTTAATATTTGCGACCTGCAGTTTGTAACCAAGCCAATTTTGGGGGAACCCTTATATGGGCACTAGGTCTAAACATGGACCGATGTTCACCAAAATCAATAGGCTTCGTCCTTGGGCCAACATAGGTCTGTGTACCAAATTTCATCAAAATATCTTAATATTTGCGACCTGCAGCGTATAAACAATATAATTTTGGGGGGACCCTTATATGGGCACTAGGTCTAAACATCGACCGGTGTTAACCAAAATCAATAGGCTTCATCCTTGGGCCAACATAGGTCTGTGTACCAAATTTCATCAAAATATCTTAATATTTGCGACCTGCAGCGTATAAACAGCATAATTTTGGTAGGACCCTTATATGGGCACTAGGTCTAAACATGGACCGATGTTCACCAAAAGCAATAGGCTGCGTTATTGGGCTAACATAGGTCTGTGTACCAAATTTCATCAAAATATCTTAATATTTGCGACCTGCAGCGTATAAACAGTATAATTTTGGTAGGACCCTTATATGGGCACTAGGTCTAAACATGGACCGATGTTCACCAAAATCAATAGGCTGCGTTACTGGGCCAATATAGATCTGTGTACCAAATTTCATCCAAATATCTTAATATTTGCGACCTGCAGCGTATAAACAGCATAATTTTGGTAGGACCCTTATATGGGCACTAGGTCTAAACATGGACCGATGTTCACCAAAATTAATAGGCTGCGTTATTGGGCCAACACAGGTTTGTGTACCAAATTTCATCAAAACATCTTAATATTTGCGACCTGCAGCGTATAAACAGCATAATTTTGGTAGGACCCTTATATGGGCACTAGGTCTAAACATGGACCGATGTTCACCAAAATCAATAGGCTGCGTTATTGAGCCAACATAGGTCTGTTTACCAAATTTCATCAAAATATCTTAATATTTACGACCTGCAGCGTATAAACAGTATAATTTTGGTAGGACCCTTATATGGGCACTAGGTCTAAACATGGACCGATGTTCACCAAAATCAATAGGCTGCGTTATTGGGCTAACATAGGTCGGTGTACCAAATTTCATCAAAATATCTTAATATTTACGACCTGCAGCGTATAAACAATATAATTTTGGTAGGACCCTTATATGGGCACTAGGTCTAAACATGGACCGATTTTAACCAAAATCAATTGGGTCGACATAAGTCGGTGTACCAAGTTTCATCAAAATATCTTAATATTTGCGACCTGTAGAGTGCGCACAAGAAGCATGGACAGACAGACAGACGGACGGACAGACGGACTTCGTTAAATCGAAATAAAAAAAATTCTGAGCCGATCGGTATACTATAAGGTGGGTCTAGGACCAATATTTTTTGGTGTTACAAACATCAGCACAAACTTATAATACCCTGACCACATAGTGGTGTAGGGTATAATGACCACATAGTGGTGTAGGGTATAAAAAACACTTTTTTTTATCACTTTTTACTTATTTTATAACACTGAGCACTTCAAAGTAAAATCTAATTTGAAGGTTCCTGGTTAGACCGAATTCTTTCTTCTACAAACAATGTCACTATTAAAACGAGTAAAAAGGTTAAAGTCGGGCATGCCGACTATACAATACCCTACACCACTCTGGTGTATTGTTTGGATCCGAAATTCGAATGGGTTAAAATGGGGCTTGCGTCAAAATTTTCTATAATGTGAGTCAGCGCACCAAATTTCATTAAAATATCTTAATATTTGCGACCTGCAGTTTGTAACCAAGCCAATTTTGGGGGGACCCTTATATGGGCACTAGGTCTAAACATGGACCGATGTTCACCAAAATCCATAGGCTTCGTCCTTGGGCCAACATAGGTCTATGTACCAAATTTCATTAAAATATCTTAATATTTGCGACCTGCAGTTTGTAACCAAGCTAATTTTGGGGGGACCCTTATATGGGCACTAGTTCTAAACATGGACCGATGTTCACCAAAATCAATAGGCTTCGTCCTTCAGCCAACATAGGTCTATGTACCAAATTTCATCAAAATATATTAATATTTGCGATCTGCAGCGTATAAACAGTATAATTTTGGTAGGACCCTTATATGGGCACTAGGTCTAAACATGGACCTCTGTTCACCAAAATCAACAAGCTGCGTTATTGGGCTAACATAGGTCTGTGTACCAAATTTCGTCAAAATATCTTAATATTTACGACCTGCAGCGTATAAACAATATAATTTTAGTAGGACCCTTATATGGGCACTAGGTCTAAACATGGACCGATGTTGACCAACATAGGTCTGCGTACCAAATTTCATCAAAATATCTTAATAGTTGCGACCTGTAGAGTGCGCACAAGATTGCATGGACAGACAGACAGACGGACGGACAGACAGACGGACGGACGGACAGACGGACATCGTTAAATCGAAATAAACACCAGTCTGGTGTATTGTTTGGATCCGAAATTCGAATGGGTTAAAATGGGGCTTGTGTCAAAATTTTCTATAATGTGAGTCAGCGCACCAAATTTCATTAAAATATCTTAATATTTGCGACCTGCAGTTTGTAACCAAGCCAATTTTGGGGGGACCCTTATATGGGCACTAGTTCTAAACATGGACCGATGTTCACCAAAATCAATAGGCTTCGTCCTTGGGCCAACATAGGTCTGTGTACCAAATTTCATCTAAATATCTTAATATTTACGACCTGCAGCGTATAAACAGTATAATTTTGGTAGGACCCTTATATGGGCACTAGGTCTAAACATGGACCGATGTTCACCAAAATCAATAGGCTGCGTTATTGGGCCAATGTAGGTCTGTGTACCAAACTTCATCAAAATATCTTAATATTTACGACCTGCAGCGTATAAAGAGTATAATTTTGGTAGGACCCTTATATGGGCACTAGGTCTAAACATGGACCGATGTTCACCAAAATCAATAGGCGGCGTTATTGCGCCAATATAGGTCTGTGTACCAAATTTCATCAAAATATCTCAATATTTACGACCTGCAGCGTATAAAGAGTATAATTTTGGTAGGACCCTTATATGGGCACTAGGTCTAAACATGGACCGATGTTCACGAAAATCAATAGGCTGCATTATTGGGCCAATGTAGGGCTGTGTACCAAATTTCATCAAAATATCTTAATATTTACGACCTGCAGCGTATAAACAGTATAATTTTGGTAGGACCCTTATATGGGCACTAGGTCTAAACATGGACCGATGTTCACCAAAATCAATAGGCTGCGTTATTGGGCTAACATAGGTCTGTGTACCAAATTTCGTCAAAATATCTTAATATTTACGACCTGCAGCGTATAATCAATATAATTTTGGTAGGACCCTTATATGGGCACTAGGTCTAAACATGGACCGATGTTCAAAAAAATCAAACTTGTTCGTCCTTGGGCCAACATAGGTCTGCGTACCAAATTTCATCAAAATATCTTAATAGGTGTGACCTGTAGAGTGCGCACAAGATTGCATGGACAGACAGACAGACGGACGGACGGACAGACGGACATCGTTAAATCGAAATAAAAAAAAATTCTGAACCGATCGGTATACTATAAGGTGGGTCTACGACCAATATTTTTTGGTGTTACAAACATCAGCACAAACTTATAATACCCTGACCACATAGTGGTGTAGGGTATAATGAATATCAGTAAGTTGTTTGCTATTTTTTATTTTTTTATTATGTATTATTTTCTTTGATTGCGTCTTATAACTTCTTTTCACAAAATCTGAAACAAGAATGACGCTAACTGGTCAATGACGCTCATAAAAAGATATACTGACCATCTTATAGTTGTCGAAACCATACCAATGGTTGTGAACATGATATCTCTCAGTACAAATAATAATATGATTGTAATTCGAAGAGAGGAATATGGTTGTCCGGATAATATATGATTGTATCCGAAAGAAAAATATGATAAGCGAAAAAAGGAGCGATTTTAACTATAAAATGATTACAAACGACCATATAACTTGTAAAGTATGATTAATACATTAATAGTATGATTGCAACAACCATGTATGGCAGTAGGGATCATAGTTTTGTAGCCGTGATCATATTGCAACCATATCTTTTCTCTGCGTGAAGCTACCAAAAATTAGCAAAAAAGGTTCCGCGATTAAAACTACTGAAATCAATGGAACTTGTTTACTAAATAATTGTTAAATTTCCGAAATATACTAATGACTTAAATTTAAGCAAAGTGCAGTTTACCTCTGAAGAAACTTTTTAACCAAAAGTACACTCTAATTAAATTCTGTTGAAATTTACCCAACTTATAGTAGGAAACTGAACTCCTACTATAAATTGGGTAAATTTACTCTATGTGCGTAATTGAAAAAAAATACGCACATTGTGTTTAAGTTTGTGCACAAATAATTTGTAATTTTACGTTGAAAGTGCGTAAAAATTAAATGAAATTTTGAAATTAGTGTGTTAATTTACTAAATTTGTGTGTAAAAAAGCACGTTTCACGTGTAAATGTACGCATAAAATGCGTTAAAATCCACAAAAAATGCGCAAAAATCCACAGAAAGTGCGTAAAAATAAAATATAATGCGTACATTTACAACAGGTGTGCTAAGTTTTTTTAAATAAAATAACAAATTAATTTTTAGTACGTATTTTATTAATAATAATATCCGAGTCATTCTCTCATAATCGTTTATGTCCAAATTAGTCCTTTTGGGATCTCAAGGCATTTGTATAAAATTCATATAAAAATTTGTTATAACTATTGAATGGGTGCGATGACTCCTGCTCAACAAAATGCCTTCTTTGAAAGGGGGGCAGTAACCGTCAGCAATAATGGGAGAAAACGCCTTAAGAGAGATATGGCCTACGCAGGAACAACTGAGTGCAATGACTCCTGCTCAACAAAGTCAGTATTCATTGAGTACTACCTAACTTGCAAAGAAAGCATTTTGTTGAGCAGGAGTCATTGCACTCATTTGTTCCTGCGTAATCCGTATCTCTCTTAAGGCGTTTTCTCCCGTTATTGTTGACGGTTACTGCCTCCCTTTCAAAGAAGGCATTTTGTTAAGCAGGAGTCATCGCACCCAGTTGTTTTACCTAGGCCGTATCTCTCTTACGGCGTTTTCTCCCGTTATTGTTGACGGTTGTTGGTTGACTGCCTCCCTTGCAAAGAAGGCATTTTGTTGAGCAGGAGTTATTGCACCCAGTAGTTCCTGCGTAGGCCGTGTCTCTCTTACGGCGTTTTCAATTTTGAAATGAGGTTTAGACTACCACATGCGTTAATAATAATTACCAAAAACAATTTCATGCTTATGTTGCTATTTCCAGCTTCTAATGTGTTTGTGGAAATGTTGTAATTCACAAAAAATTATCCGTTTTCCCTTTTTCTTTTTATTATTTATAATTTTTTTCAATTTTTTCCAATTTGAAATGTCAGAGTATTTATTACTATTATTGGATAGTATATTTACCAACTTTGTGCGTAAAAATTTTATTTAACAACACAATAGTAATTTTAGGCACAATGTGTTTATTTATAAGCACATAATGTCTAAAAATACTTTGTGTGTGTATTGTTGCGTATGAAAGTGTGTACAAAAAAAGTTTACGCATTTTTTGTTTATATTTACCGAATTTTCGTAAAAATAAACAAAATTTTACCCAGTTTATAGTAGTAAATTTACAAACATTTTTTAGAGTGTAGCTAAAACACTGCTATATCTACAAATTTTTAGTTATATTTGGCTAAAATTAATTGAATGCAAAAACAAACTACTCTGCTGAAATCATATTTAGTGACTATTAGTTTTTTTTAAATCAACTAACAAAAAATATTAAGCACATACCTCTGATGATTTCCGAAAGGCAGATTGTTAGATTTTTTAATTTAACAAAAATTTGCTGTTTTTAGTCGACAAAATTATTTTGCATGAAGTTATGATTTTAGCAAATCATCAATAAAATAAATAAAAACATGTCCGTTAAAGCTAAATTACGATTTTCAAAAGTTTCACAACTGAATAGAAGTTTTTAAATTATTATAAGGTTTTTATTCAGATTTATTTAATCTCTAATCTATTTTAATCTATTATTTATGAATGGGAAAAATTAGTTCTTTAATAACATTTAATAAGATATTGTGATTAGGGTCGAATATAACAATGAAAACAAATAAAAAAAGAGATAAAATATGCCAAATAATAAAATCGGAAATCCCGGGATTTTTTCAAGACCAATCCCGGGATTTTTAAATCCCGAAAATCGCGGGATTTTCGGGATCGGGATTTCGGGATCGGTATCCCTACAAACCATTAATCAAACAACATCAAGTAACAAGGTAAGATTTATGAAACTTATTGTTTTTTGTATAACATATAAGAATTTGCATAGTGTACGCAGTCAATTAAACCATAACTAATTTATTGTCTCTTTTCCATATAGATGTTGGATTTTACTCTGGGTCCCTAAGCGCTGGATAGATAGGTAAACCGAGCCGGATGTGCTAAATATTGTAATTGTATTAATTAGAAATTTATTAATAGTAATTGTAAATAATAATTATTAATGAATTTATAAAAAAAGAAAAAAGTATTGTGTATTGAAAATAATAAACACATGGTCTATTTTTGTGGAAAAAATCGGTAGGACACGGTCAAGGAAATACTCAGTTTTTCACACGACATAACGGTCCGGAATTGACGGACTTTTAGCGGACTAGTCCGTTTTTTACATGACATAACGGTCCGTAAACGGTCCGTCATTGACGAACTTTAAACGGACATGTCCGTTTTTAACACGACATAACGGTCCGTAAACGGTCCGTCATTGACGGATTTTCAACGGATTCGAATTAGTTTCGATGTTCCTCATGTTCCGTTTTCTGGCCCGTATACGGATCCAGAAAACGGTACATATACGGAGTTGGATTCCGTTTATGACGGACCGAAAACGGTGCGTAAACGGAACGAATTGTTTGTTGGGATACTTCAAAATACACATTATTTACAAAAATTCAAACACTTTTCAGAAATAAATAAAATTTATAAAAACTTGAAATTTTTAAAGGGTTTTTCAATAAGAGCGCTAAAAAAGTTTTTTTAAATAAAACAAAAACGGTTTCGGGTATCAATAAAATTCTTTATTCCTGTGAAAGTACGTTCGATGCCATTATGTATGGAAATCGATCTCTTTTGCATGGCACGCTTGCAGAAGTCCAGACGCTGAACCCAATTTTCGACGGTTTTCAAGCATAAATCGCCCGATACTGCTGCAATTTCACGTTCGATATTCGTACGAAGTTCATCAATCGTCGCTGGCTTGTTGGCATAGACCATAGATTTGACGTAGCCCCACAAGAAATAGTCCAACGGCGTCAAATCGCACGACCGAGGCGGCCAATCGACTGTACCATTTCGATAACAGATAACACGTTCTCCAAACTTGGTTTGCAATAAATTGATTGTGACATTCGCTGTGTGGCTTGTGGCGCCATCCTGTTGGAACCACATGTCCTCCAAGTTCATATCATCCAATTGGGGCCAAAAATATTCGGTTATCATTGAACGGTAGCGATTCCCATTCACAGTAACGTGCCGGTCTTGATCATCACGGAAGAAGTACGGCCCAATGACGCCGCCGGCCCATAAACCGCACCAAACCGTAATTTTTTCCGGATGCAATGATGACTCATGGAGTACGTGTGGATTGCTGTCTGACCAATAACGCATATTTTGTTTATTGACGAAGCCATTCAGCCAGAAATGAGCCTCATCGCTGAAGATGATTTTTCGATGAAAATCCGAATCATTTTCAAGTTGTTGCTCAGCCCAATTCACGAACATACGACGCTTCTGGTGGTCAAGCGGCTTCAGTTCTTGCGTCAATTTGATCTTGTAAGGATGTAGGCCAAGATCTTATCGCAAAATTCGCCACAACGACGTCACAGAGATGCCCAACGCTTGAAAACGACGTTTGAGAGAAACATTTGGGCTTTCTTCAACCGAAGCCTCAGCGGCCGCAATATTCTCGACCCTACGGGCACTTCTTTGCCTCACTGGCACGGGAACATTTTATGCTGTGCCTGTGGATTCAAATTTTTCCACTAGACGCTCAATTGTTGATCTGCTAGGACGATTATGACGACCATAAATTGGACGTAGCGCTCTTAACGTTGAGGCCACTGACTCCAAATTTCGGTAGTAAATTTTAATAATTTCGACTCATTGTTGGCTCGTATATCTTTCCACCATGAAATGGCAAACCTTACTGAAGATCACTGATCAAAAGAGCGGCAAGAAATATGGCGTCGTTTGTTTTCCCTGTCTTTCTACTTTTGTAGCGTCCCTGTTGAAAAACCCTTTATTTCGTTTGGCTATTTATACCTACTCCTTTTTATTGGACAATTATAGTTGCAAAATCTAGGTGAGTTCGACTTCTCTTCTGAATATGATGATTTCATTATCAATTTTTCATTACAACTTTATTTCAGCTCATTTTTAAAGAATTTCGGTTTTACTATCATAAGTATATGATATCATTTTCGATATCGAAATTGCTGGAATAACGATAGTATTGGCGATTTTACTATCGTTATTCCAGGGAATTTCGATAGCGAAAACGGTATCATAATTCCTAGGAAATACGATATCGTTACGAAAGGTACATTATAAAACAAAAAATCGATCGTGTTCGTATCACAAGTGATCCCAGTGTAGAAACGGTAATGACATATCATTATTTTTTGGAGTACCAGTAATGACACCCACTTACCTTCTGCATTCTTTTAAAATATATAATAATGAGTTACTGATAATGACTTATTTTTATCATTATTTCAAATAGAAAATAATTTTTTAGATTTTTGTGAAAATTTTTTGAAATCTATTTTTAGACTCAATATTTTTTAAACACTGGTAAGGATATATGTAACCACATATTTTTAGATTTTTTGTATGTTGGCGAGTAAGCTTACTTGTGTGCAGCAGGTCAATTATGTTTTTATCTATTAAATATTACATGTCGATAAAGCTCAGATGGTAGAGCTGTTGACTGGCAATCTAGACCCAGGTTCGATTCCCGCACCAGCAAATTTTATTTGAAAAAAAAATACAATAAAAAATATTTTTTTTTATATAATTCATTTTTTTGAAAATCTATTTTTAGACTCATTATTTTTGTCAGTACTGGTAATCACATAGGTTACGACATATTTTTGATTTTTCGTATGCTGGTGTATAACGACAACTCATTATTTTTCGCGACATCGCCATATAAAGGTAATAAGAAATGTAATAACAAAAGTAAGTAGTTACCATTACCAAGTATGTAGTTTCATAACCACATATCTGGTAATGATTTTCTACACTGGGCCAGTAATGATACCCACTTACCTTGTGCATTATTTTAAAACATATAATAATGAATTACTGATAATGACTTATTTTTATTATTATTTCAAATAGAAAATAATTTTCTAGATTTTCTTGAAAATTTTTTTTAATCTATTTTTAGACTCAATATTTTTTAAACACTGGTAAGGATATATGTAACCACATATTTTTTAATTTTTTGTATGTTGGTGAGGAAGCTGATTTGTGCGCGGTAGGTCAATTATGTTTTTGTCTATCAAATATAACATGTCGACATAGCTCAGATGGTAGAGCTATTGACTGGCAATCTGTTGACCCAGGTTCGATTCCCGCACCAGCAAATTTTATTTAACAAAAAAAAAAAAAAATACAATAAAAAATATTTTTTTTATATAATTTATTTTTTTGAAAATCTATTTTTAGACTCATTATTTTTGTCAGTTCTGGTAAGCACATAGGTAACGATATATTTTTTGATTTTTCGTATGCTGGTGTGTAACGACAACTCATTATTTTTCGCGACATCGCCATATAAAGGTAATAAGAAATGTAATAACAAAAGTAAATAGTTACCATTACCATAGCTGCTATCTTCAATTACTTTTATTTGAATTTTACAGAAAAAATTAAATAATTTTTAGTTTTTATTTGTTTCAAAAAAATTACAATTATTTTTAAATTAATTGAACGTTTTCAAATAAAAATATTAATTACCTTAATATTTATTTGGTATGAGTTAGAAATAAATATTTTTAATTGTTATTTTTATTTGAGAACAACTCAAATACTTTTTTTTAATTGAAACATCTTTTTATAAAATTTCAATTAAAATTTATTTCTTTAAAAATTTTATTATTAAATTAAAATATTTTAATTTGTAAAAATATAAAACAAAATTTTCTAATAAATATTTCATTTGCCTTCAAACAAAATAAAAATTAATTTTTTTCAAATCTAATTCGAATAAAATATTTTGAAATTTTATTTGAACCAAAATCTAATAAAATAAAAAAATATTTTCCTCAAATTTTGTTCAAATAAAATTTTATTTTGCTAACGAAATGTATCAAATAAAAATTTATTTCAACATAAAATGTATCTAATAAAAAGGTGTGTTTCTTTACTTTTTGGGTAAAGTTCGGTAAAATGAGAGTAACCATAAAATCCTCTCACAAAATGACAAAATTACCCAATAGTACAGGAACGCAAAAAACCACTTCTCTAGCCCAAAACTTATTTCAAAGAATAACGTTAAACAGTGATGGGACTGGAAAATTTTTGTTTTGTGCCAAGTGTATGACTAAAATGTGCCAAATGGGCCTTTATTGTGCCAAAATTCAATTTTCACTTAGAACCCGTGTTTTAAACTTTCATTTTGTAAATGCATTCTTATGGAATTAATTCTATCTTGAATTCTTATGGACTTAATTATATTATTAAAATTTTCTTTCAATTAAAAGGCGAATGATAAATTAAATTCATCCGATTCTTATTAAAGATTTGGGAATGCAGCCAATGAATGAATTCTTTAGGAATGGTTGCACGGAATGGTATACATATAAACATTTTCTAAAACTGAATTAATTTTTTCATGAATTAAACTTAAATTAATTCTTTCGAAGCTCTGATATAAATTTATAGAATTTGAATTTTTAAAATTCTATGGATTAAGCACCGTAAGTTGTTCAGTTTTCACGGGAAAAAACTGTTATACTCCATATAAAAAAAAAATTATTTTTCACGACAATGAGTTTCACGTGAAAATTGTGCAAACTTAGTTTTCACGCAAATTTAATGTACAAGACTATTATTTTTTTGATGAAAAAGTGACATTTTGTGTTAATTGTGATTGTGGCTTTGTTATAAAATTAAAATATTGTTAATTTTTTTAACTTAAATTGCAATTTAAAGCATTTAAAGTCTGAAAGAAATTTTTTCACGTGAAAAACAACTTACGGTGCTTTATTCGGTAATATCTTCGATGCCATTTTTTAGTTTTACTTTATTCGAAAAGGTATTTTAATACCAATAAATGATTAGAAACTAAAAATTAAAGAATTGTTATTTTTTAAATTCATTTTCTATTAAATTTTGTAGATAACCAAAATGTGCCAAAATAGTATCGGTTGTGCCATTGTACCAATCAATCTTAGATTGTTCCAAAAATCCCATCACTGATGTGAAAATACGTATAATTTCAGTTTGCAAATCGGCACAAATAGACATATTTATTCGCTTTTAAAAGTTGTTTTTGATTTTATTCAATTAATTTTAACAAAAAACCAAGTTTCTTTTGCTTATTTCTTTATTTAATTACAATTTTTAATTTAATTTCACAATTGTTTTTTGTTTATATTTCCATCAGCTGTTTTACCAAAGTTTACCCGAAGAAAAAGTCTGGGTAAATTTTGGTAAAAAGAGAAGCACTAATACACTCTCATTAGCGCTCTCATTTACCCAATTCTCGAGTACGGGAACGCTTTTGGGTAAATTTCGGTAACTTTGGGTAAATTTCGGTAACTTTGGGAACGTACGGGAACACACTGAAAATTTATTTCAATATAAAATGTATCAAATAAAAATTTATTTCAACATAAAATGTATCAATTAAAAATTTTGCTCAACTTTTTTTAAAATAGAAATGTTTCAATTAGATCTGTTGTTAGGTTTTTTTTATTCTTTTTAAAAAGTATACCTTTTTTATGTAATGTACATGTTGGAAAATATACGGAGCCGTACCATTCCGTGTAACTCAGGATTTAAACCATTTTAATAACAATATATGTGGCCTTCTCCGAGAAAAGGGACCTAGTGTGTCAAAAAACGGGTTTCGATAAAAATGAGAAAAACATTAAAATTTTATTTTTAATTTAACTTTCACACACTAGGTCCCTTTTCTCGGAGAAGGTCACATATAATATTTTTGATGGTATCAGCATTTTCGGGGCAACGAATTTAATCAGGCGTACATCTTAAATTTTAATATTTTGTGCTCTACTCAATTAAAAACCACCCTAATTTGCCCTAATTTTGCTTGTAACTTTTAAAAGTTTTTCAACTCTTTTGGGTATAACTTTTTCAGCACAAAAGGAAATCGCCTAAAACCTTTAGCGGATAATAACTGTGATGTTAGAAAATCTAACACTTGTGGAAAAAAATAGGTGCCATCAATTAGGAACAAATGGTACGTCTCTAAAATATGTAACTACCCAAGAAACATTTTTACGGACTCTCCGGCACGTACGGATTCATGAATCCGGCTTTTACGGCAAGTTAACTGTCCGTAATGAACGTATCCGTCAATGCTTGTACGTATACGGAACATTAACGGACCGTATAAATGGATTTTCGAACACAATACGTTTTAACTCCGTATTGGTGTATCCGTTTCCGTACCTTTAAATACGGATTTCATCGGTTTGTTTACAAAATAAAAAATTTTTGTTAAGTCGGTGAAAATATTATTATAATGGGAATATATGGAGAATATCCAATAGAGGGAATTCTTTCTATCACACCATTAATCAAACAACATCAAGTAACAAGGTAAGATTTATGAAACTTAATGTTTCACAATGTTTTGTGTATAACATGTGAGAATTTGCATCGTGTACACAGTCAATTAAACCATAACTAATTTATTGTCTCTTTTCCATATAGATGTTGGAATTTACTCCGGGTCGCTAAGCGCTGGATATATAGGTAGACCGAGCTGGGTGTGCTAAATATTGTAATTATAAATAATAATTATTAATGAATTTATAAAAAAGAAAAAAAAGTACTTTGTATTGAAAATAATAAACATATGGTCTATTTTTTTGAAAAAATCGGTAGGATATGGACAAGGAAATACTCCGTTATTACACGACATAACGGTCCGGAAACGGTCCGGCATTGACGGACTTTCAGCGGACTAGTCCGTTTTTTACATGACATAACGGTCCGTAAACGGTTCGTCATTGACGGACTTGTCCGTTTTTAACACGACATACCGGTCCGTAAACGGTCCGTCATTGACGGATTTTCAACGGATTCGAATCAGTTTCGATGTTCCTTATGTTCCGATTTCTGGTCCGTATACGGATCCAGAAAACGGTACGTATACGGAGTTGGAACGAATTGTTTGTTGGGTATGTTTTTTGAATAATGAGCAATTTCATAGATTTTGAATTTTTGCGCTTTCAGCATCAATGTAATTGAAAAAAGCATCAATATAAATAAAAAAAACGAGGTCAAATTGATTAGTGTGCCTTCAGTAATAAAGAAGATTTTACAATAATAATCTCTTCATGTCTATGCGTGAAGAACTTAAAATTTCATTTTTTTTGAAGGGCACATCCGCAGTTCGAGAAATAATTAGTTGCAGTCCTGCGTAATCGGTATATATCAGTAATACTATTATTGTGTGTAAGTGCTAAATGGATCGTGCTATTATTTTGTTATCCAGAGCCATTTTAGGTTAAATTTTGTAGCTTTTCATAGATTTTTGTAGCTAAAACGGATGTAGGCACGAAACGGATAATTCGATCATTTTATTACTTACACATAACAATATTAGTGGCGATATACATACATATATGTGTCATATAACACTAGATTTACACGTTCAAGATTTTGTTTTCAAGTTGATTACACATACTGCTTGTCAAATTTAGTTGAACTTGAGTCTGTGACGTACACTAATAAAAAAAATTCTGTACAAATAGGTCAAAATTGTGCTGGCGCAAATACATTATTTCCTGTTATTTTAGCAGAATTTTTACCTATTTGTACGGGCTTTTTTAGAGAAAATATCAGAACAATTAGTTCAATTTAATCAGAACGCGTTTAACATACTTTTGTGCTAACTTTTTTTTATGAGTGTAGCCTGCACGCAACTTAATAGTCAATTTTCTTTTCAAGATGACGTGACATTTTCATGATATTTCATGTCATTTCGTGGCTATAGCGAAATATTCTTATTCCATAAAACTTCATGCCTTCTATGTTATACATACAAAGATTTGTGAATCGCAACAAATTTTTTTTTGTTTAATCCACCGTGTTTTCTTGCGGCACAATATTTGTAAAAAGAAAAACAAATTTATTTACAAGAAATTTTATCAGCTGTTTAAAACTTGACCGTCAAGTTTTCTCCCGACTTGAAAGAAAAATTGATATCAAGTTGCAGTTCAATTTTTAAAAATGTGAGTGGGTTAGTAAAAAAGTTTGAGCGTATTGAAATTTAAAAGGCAAAATTTTCGGAAAAATAAAAAAAAAATTTTCCACTTGATAAAAATAATTATTTTGATTAACTTGATCCATATAGGGTTAATGTTATCACTTTTCCAAAAAAAAAACACCCACTAGCAAATTTACAGAATAACATTTATCAGATTTTTAGTAAATTGGGATATGCGAAAGGTGTTATCCTGTAAATTTCCTAGTGGGGCGTTTTTGGCCAAAAGTATAAAAATTAACCCCATATGGATCACGTTACACAAAATAATTATTTTTATCCAGTTGAGATTTTGTTTTATAAATTTAATGGCTTTACAATCTCCTAGTCATAATTAATATTAAGTTCCATGGGGCTAAATTTTTTTTAAAGAAATGAAAAAATAATTCAAATTTAACCAAATTTGAGTGCTGTTCTTCCGAAAACCGTGTAAAATTTGATGAAAACATTAAAATTTTTAAAATTTTTGACAATATGAGCAATTTTTGTAAAATGTCCTGAAAAGCAGTCGCTCCAAACACAAACTCGAATTATCATTTTTCCAATTTATTTTTTTTCTTTAATATCAACTATTATGTGGTACAAATAGCAATCAACATCTCCAAATTAGGCATTTTAAAAAATGTTTAAAATTAATTAAAAAAAAAAATACGTTTTTGCATTTTTATCAAATTCGTGGGTCATTTTGGATTCCAGGCTAAAGTGGATTAATGATATCCGATGAAGTCAAAATTCCATGTCTGAATCATTTTGACTATATTAAATGAATAAGTGGAATAAAAAATAATTTTTCGAATTTTGGTAATTTTTAATAGTAATACACTTTTTTCCAAAAGGGGCCATTTTCGGCCAAATTTCGGCACGGGTTAAAGGTTTCCAAAAAAAAAAACATCGATTTCTTCCATTTGGGACCATTTTCAATACAACTGGGGGGGGGGGGGGTGTAATGAACGAAAATCGACAAATCGCCATTTTAAGGGACAGTCTAATGTACATATATGTATATCCAATCCGTAACTTTAAGAACATTTTAAAACGCCATCTTATTTTTTCCTATTACTCACTTTTACACAAATTCACAAAATGGTTAAATACCTATAAAAATATAAAGCCAAGAAATTAACAAAAATTGTAAATTTTCTGGTTAAATTAAAAAAAATAATTGAAATATTTTGTATCAATTAAATCCTAGCAACAAAAGTAGTTGAAACATTTTTGTATCAATTAAAACATATATTCTAAATATTTCCGATTCAAATAAAACACAGCAACAAATCTATTTCATGTTTTTCTAGTTCAAATAAAAATATGAAATAAATTTATTAGAAATTTTCAGGTACAAATAAAAATTTTAGAAAAAATATTTTATTTTTAGGAAACTCAAATAAATAATTTAATTTATTATTTTATTTGCCGAATATTATTTTTATTAAAATTATTTAATTTTTATGAAACTAGAATAAAAAAATTTAGAATTTTATTTGAAAATAAAAAAATAAAATAAAAATAAAAAATATTTAATTTGTATTCGAACTATGTCAATTAAAATTATTATTTTTTTTTATTTAAAAAAGATAAATTTAAAATAACAATAAAAATTTTCCGTTTCATAATTATTTTTTTAAGGAACAGAATTTAATTGAAATTTCTTTTTATAAATATAAAATAGTTTAAATCTAATTGATATTTAACGAAAAAAAATACAATTACAAAAAAATTTATTTTTAATTGATACTTTTATTTCAAATAAACAGCTATGACCATTACCAAGTATGTAGTTACATAACCACATATCTGGTAATGATTTTCTACACTGGGATGATAATAAATATCACCTAGGTGATATCGTTTCAATATCGTGACGATATCGTTTGTTTTATTGGGTTATGAGTATCGTGGTAGGAAGGGCCAACACCACTATTTGTGAGCTATCGGATTCAGGTGGTCAGGTTTGAAACCACTTAAGAATGCGCTCGGCAGCCTCACCCGCGTTAAGGAACTCATTCACAACAAAATAAAAGTGTAAATTTTATAAAATGAAGCAAAAAGGAAAAGAAATAAGTTTGGATGAGAGCCGAATTGTTATAAAGCTCCGGTATGATGGAAAATCTCTTAGGGAAGTTGGTGAATTGGTTGGACGTTCAAAGGCTACTATCGAAACAATAATTAAAAACTATAACCAAACGAAAAGTTTTGCAAGTAAACCTAGAAGTGGTCGACCATTAGTGGCGGCTCCAGCTCAAGTCTCTGGGGAGGAATTTTGAAAAAAAATTTTTAGTTGGAAAACATTTATTTAAAAAACAAAAATATCGGGTCACAATTTATTTTTAAATTTTCACAAATAATATTTTTTAACCCCTTTTGGTTTGGCCATACACCACTTGTTGGACGTTTTTAGTCTTCGTAGCGCCAGGTTAACGATTTTATGAGCGAAACTTTAGGGACACTATTCATCAAAAACGTTAATATTTGATACGTATTTGACCTCCAATAAAGATGGGTTAACAATTCCCAAAAAAGTTTATATTACTTAAATAACTTAGAAACTATCGGCTGAAAACATATAAAATCAACAATTGAAATTTCCGCACTCTATTTGATTTGTATCAAACTTGCTATAACTTGGAATACTTTGTATACCTAAGATAACCCTCAAAACTTGGTAATCAATTTGGGGAAAATTATAAAATTTGCTAAAAACTTTTCTTACATAAATGGGTCTAACTTATGTAGAATTTTAGCTATGTGACCCGTTGATATATCACTTTAAAGCCTCTAAAAACGTGCTAAAGTTGGTCCCCAACTTATTCCTTAATTTGATAATTCCTGATTTATTATTGTTTCTATTTTTTTATTATTGAAGCCATGATTGAGCTACGTGAATAGTTACTATTATGAAAGAAACTAACCATTTATAGTTATCAAAGGTCTAAAGTCATTTTATCTTAATCCGCGTTCGGGATGCTTTATCATAGCTTTTTAATGTTGTTGTATTAGTTCTTAGTTTTTTAATAATGACACTGTCAAATATGAGTTTGGTACTCCTTTTGGTTCCTTAGTTATGTATTTACAAAAGTGTGAGAAGATCTAGATCATAATACATACACCCTTACTATCTAAATTGTTCAAATGTATACCCAAGAAACATTTTTACGGACACTCCGGCACATACGGAATCATAAATCCGGCTTTTACGGCACATTAACGGTCCGTAATACACGTATCCGTGAAAGCTTGTATGTATACGGAACATTAACGGACCGTGTAATCGGATTTTCGAACATAATACGTTTTAACTCCGTTTCCGTACCGTAAAATACGGACTTAATTGATTTTAATTTGTGTTCAAAATAAAAACAATTAAATTCTTTTAAAAACTTTTTGTGGCGATAAATTGGTGGCGGTAGCTAGAATATATCCAACACCCCAGCAAAATCTTTCATTACCAAATAAGTGGTTATATAATAGAAATTCATAGCTCCGCACAACTTATTTTTTGGCACCTAAACTCATTATTTTTGTTTGGCGTGGTAGTTTTTATAAGTAGTCACGCTTACCCGTCGCTTACGAAAAAATGAGAAGTAAGTAGTTATGAGATTCTGAATAATAAGTGATTACAAACATGCTTACAAAAAGTTGAATTATAAGTGGTTATCTGACTGCTTACTTGATTCTTAAAAATAAAGAGTTACACAAATACTATTAGCTTCAGGAAATACATTTAGGGAAATTAAAGTTTTTGCTAGAGTGTAATTTTAGAACTAGTCATAAAAATTTGAACACAAAACATATTTACATGTAATAAATAAAAATGTATAAAATTTAACTTTGTAAAAAGTACTTATTTAAACTATTGCGAGTAAGTCATTATTTTGTATTTAAAAGCAATGACTACAATAGGCCGTTATTAGGAAGTCATTATTTTATATTACAAAATAATGCAAAAGGTAATGATATATCATTATTGGTAATGCAGACAGCAATGAGGTGTCATTACCAATATTTTGCTGGGACAATACAATCAACACATCATCAAGTCGCATACATATATTAGATGGTAAGATTAATAAAATTTAGTGCGTGTTTTACAATGGTTTGTGGTTTATGTAAGATAATTTGTTTTTATAACAAAAGCTCTGTTCCACGTACGTTAATGTGGCTACGCAATTTTTCCCAAATTGTGTGTAAATTGTTGTTGTTTTGAGTAAAACACCATCGTAAATAAAATCAATTAAACCATAACTAATTTATTTTTTCTTTTGCATGTAGATGATCGATTCTATTATGGGTGACTGTCGTGAATTGATGCGCTAGATAAAGAGGTAAACTCAAAGGTAAACTGATGTACTAAATATAGTGTAAATGTAAATAATATCGTTAGTAATAAATCTATTAAAAATAAAAAAAAATTTACTCAAAATTAGTCAATTTAGATAGATATACAAGTCCGTTTTTGGTCCGGAGTCACTCCGGTTATACACGACATAACGGTCCGTAAATGGTCCGTCATTGACGGACTTTCAACGGACTTGTCCGTTTTTTGCACGACGCAACGGTCCGTAAACGGTCCGTCAATGACGGACTTTCAACGGACTTGTCAGTTTTTTACACGACATAACGGTCCGTGAACGGTCCGTCATTGACGGACTTTCAACGGATTCGAATCAGTTTCGATGTTCCTTAAAATCCGTTTTCTGGTCCGTATACGGATCCGGATAACGGTACGTAAACGGAGTTGGATTCCGTTTATGACGGACCGAAAACGGTACGTAAACGGAACGATTTGTTTGTTGGGTATTTTAGTTTAAGCCGACTTTATTTAAAATATTGGCTAGCAGTATGCCTTGACTTGGTTCATTTTTGGAGCATTGTGATTTTTTAATTTATTTTCAACCACCCGGGTAAAAATCTTAATATGGTGTCATATATAATTATAGCTTATTTGATAAGTCCCCATATACAACCACATACAGCTTGATCGAAAAATGGGTCATCTACATGTGTCTAATTATATAAAATTAGATATAATTTGATTCAGTTTGATCTGAGAATTGTCATTATCCAGGATATCAAATTACATCTAATTCCATATAAAAATATCTGATTTTATATAACACTAACGGGCGCAGCCCGCTACGTTGTTAGTGTGCCTTAAAGGTTAGAATTAAATTTCTTTTATATAAAATAAAACAAAATATTTGTTGCTAAGGTAAAATAATTGTTAAGGTAAATTTATTATAGATAAGTCGTATTCGTGGTTGATTTTCTTAAAATTTGCTTTTTTTAAATACAGTTTTTTATAATAAAAACCTTCACTCACCCAGCAAATAGTTTTGTTCATTTGTGTTTTGAATGAAAATAAAAAAACATTTAAAGCAGGGTTGGTAAGCGATTTATAATATTAAAGATAGCGGGCGAAGCCCGCTACATTGTTAGCGTGCCTTAAAGTTTAGAATTAAATTTCTTTTAGATAAAATAAAACACAATATTTGTTATTAAGATAAAATAATTGTTAAGGTAAATTTATTGTAATGTTTAAGTACAAACACTATATTTTGCCTCTTCATTTTTATATAAATAAATCATTTAGTATACCAACACGTAAGCATGTAACAACTAATTGTCTGTTGTTCAAGCCATCGGCGTAGATAGGTCGTATTCGTGGTTGGGTGGGTAAATTCGCTTTGTTTATTTAAAGTACAGTTTTTATAATAAAAGCCTTCACCCAGCCACCACAAATAAATAATTCTGACACAACAATGGGTTTAAAATAAATAAATATTTGATCACTTTTTCTCATGAAAGTGGATTGTTATTAATAAATCCATTACAAATTGCAATATACGTGTGTATGTCAAGATAATTTGGTAAAGTGCGAACTTAGGTAGATAGACCCGTAAGTAGTTTTATTCATTTGTGTTTTTAATGAAAATAAATAACGTAAAGCAGGGTTGGCAAGCGATTTATAATATTAAAGATAGCGGGCAGCTACGTGTCTACTTTGTTAGCGTGCATTGAAGTTTTTTTTTAATTCCAGTTTATGTAAAGGTAGACCTGGCAATTCAAGTAAATTCACAAATTCAGTTGGAAAATTTACTGCGTCGGTTTCTTCCACCGGTGGTTCGTTATCTGCAGTTTAAATATCAGAATATATAAGTTCCATTCTTTTTCTAAGGTTTTTTCTCTTTTAGAAAATTTGTTTAAGATAAGTTTCATATTCCGTGGATAGTGTTTGAATAGGTAATTAAAAGGGCTTTTTCACCCCTTTTTGTTCCTCCCAGTAAAAATCCCAAATATATATAATCTGCATCAATCGCATGCGAAATTTCAAGTACCAAACTCCGGCAGTTTGAGTCATTCAAATTCCATTCCATTTTGTTTAACAATTTCAGTGTTCCAATGCAACTCCTTCCAAGATTAAATTTCGTTCACCATTCCATTGCATTTCGTTCCCATTACCTGTTATTCCAATTCCACTTGTTCCCCGTTTCATTCCATTTCATTCCTACTGTCTTGTGTATCGATATTGATATCAGTCGCTTCTTTTTCCATTCCATTTCTTTGCACTTGCTCCGTTCCATTCCTCTTTTAACTGCAGTGTATCAATTCCACTCGTTCCCCATTCCATGCCATCTTGCTCCTCATTCCATTTCGTTCTATAGTCCATTCCTTTTCGTTCCCTCTTCCAATCCATTTCCATTGTCTATAATTTCAATTCCACTCTTTTAACGTTTATATCCATTTCGTTCCACTTGTGTAGTGTTTCAATTCCACTCGTTTCCTATTTAATTTCTTAATTTTAGTGTTCCATATACACTCGTTCTTTAAATTTTAGGTTTCTAGCTAAAGACGCAGATGTTCAGGGGGGGGGGGGCAATTTTCCCTTTTTGAGCCACCATTTTTACCACGTTCCTGTCCAAGGTCCTAAAAATGTCGATAAGTTAGTCCATACTGCAAGGAAAACATATTATAGATTACGGGTTTCTAACCGAAGGGTTCGGTTAGGCCATCAAGGTGGAGAATTATTCTGTTTGTACCCCTCCCGGTAGGAATTTCCGAGTACGTCTGCGTTGAAGGAGGAACCTACTACATACATAATTTTAGGTCTCTATATCCAGCAGTTTGCCCAACTCGGCAAGGGAGAAGTTTTTTCACTTTTTACCCCTCCCGGTATGAGTTTCCAAAAATACCGTCTTAGGGGACGTCTACGTTGGAAAAGGAACCCAAATACCGAATTTAAGCTCTCTAGATCCAGCAGTTTGGCCAGGCCGTTATAGGGGAAACTTTTCCTGTTTTTGACCCTACCTGTGGAAATTTCCAAAAATCTCATCTCAGTGGATGTCTACAATAGAGGAGGAACTTTAGTACCAAATCTCAACTTCCTACCTCCAGCAGTTTGGGCAGGCCTTTAAGCGGCACTTTTCGCTTCATTAATCCCCATTTTTGCAATGTCCCTGTCCAAAATTCCACAAAGCACCTTCCCGATAAGTGAGCCCATAAAAAGTATCTTTCTAATAAGTTAGCCCTTACTCCAGGGACCCACATTTTGAATTTCAGGTTTCTAGCCGAAGCGGTTTTTACAGGCCACCAAGGGGAGGCTTTCTTCTTTTTGCACCTCCCTTTAGGAATTTACAAAAATTGGATCTTCGCGGCTGTCTGCGATGGATGAGGAACATTCATACCAAATTTCCACTTCATTGCCTCAGCGGTTTGGACAGGCCGTTATTGGGGACATTTTTGCCTTTCAACCCACATTTTTACTATGTTTCTGTTCCAAAATAGAAAAATTACGTTGTCGGTGAGTTAGTCCTACTCCAGGGAATACATATTTAAAATTTTAGGTTGGCCAGAAGGGATTGGGCAGGCCGTCAAGGAGAATACTTTTCCCCTTATCCCCCTCCCGATAGGAATTTCAAAAATTACGTCTAAGCGGACGCCTACACAGAAGGAGGAACTCACATACCGAATTTCGGCTACATAGCTTCAGCAGTTTGGGCAGGCCGTCAAGGGGGAAACATCCCCCTTTTGGGATATCCTGTAGGGAATTCCAAAAATACAAACTTTTGTTTACTACAGTCGAGGAACCTTTATGCCAAATTTCAACTTCTTATCTCCAGTGGTTTGGGCAAGCAGTTAAGGGGCACACTTTTCCAATTTGTGAGACCGTCTATGGGGACGTCTATGTCGAATATATTTGGAAATTCCGGTAGGAATTTCCGAAAATCCCGTCTTAGCGGACGTCTGTGCCAAATATCAAGAAACCTTGTCCTTTTTTTGGGAAAAGGTCCTTTTTTGGAAAAGGTATTTTTTTGGAAAAATGTACTTTGTTTGGAAAAAGGTACTTTTTTTTGGAAAAAGGTACTTTTTTTGGAAAAAGGTACTTTTTTTGGAAAAAGGTACTTTTTTTGGAAAAAGGTACTTCTTGTGGAAAAAGGTACTTTCTTTGGAAAAAGGTACTTTTTTTGGAAAAAGGTACTTTTTTTTGGAAAAAGGTACTTTTTTTTGGAAAAAGGTACTTTTTTTGGAAAAAGGTACTTTTTGTGGAAAAAGGTACTTTTTGTGGAAAAAGGTACTTTTTGTGGAAAAAGGTTTTTTTATTGTAAAAATTTACTTTTTTGAAAAAGGTATTTTTTTATGGAAAAAGGTACTTTTTTTGGAAAAGGTACTTTTTTTGGAAAAAGGTACTTTTTTTGGAATAAGGTACTTTTTTGAAAAAAGGTACTTTTTTTGGAAAAACGGTACTTTTTTTGGAAAAAGGTACTTTTTTTGGAAAATGGTACTTCTTGTGGAAAAAGGTACTTTTTTTGGAAAAAGATACTTTTTTGGAAAAAGGTACTTTTTTTGGAAAAAGGTACTTTTTTTGACTATAACACACACTCGCGAAACCACACAATAAAATTCAAACAACAAAAATAACCCATCACCCGTATACAGATTCCCCAAAAAACAATAAATTCAAAAACTCACCCCATTGACTCCATGCAGCACCGACAAACAACACCTTCCGCTTCCACAAAGACCATAATACACGTTCCCACTAATCATAATCGCGACAAGAAAAATAAAATTAAAAACAAAATACCGAACCGAACAATTCAAATGAAATACAGAAAATATTTCCAAATTGTCAAAAAATAACAAACCCCATGTGATCAGGTCCCCAAACACAAATCACAATCAAGATACCAACCGTATCAGTAAGCAGCGGCAGTAACACTAAACTGCCTATCCCGTGAAATCAGTTCAATAAGCCCATCACATCCGCCTTATCCCAGTGACAATCCCAATCAATTCCGCGGATCCTACACTCAAAAAATTCCATCGGCCACATCCCCATAACACAATACACCCAAAGCCAAGGAATACAGCCCAATCCAGGCAGTATAAGAAACAAAATCAAAATGCCAAAAATCAGCACCCCAAAAATCATCTCCACGTAGCTTTAGGTGGGAATTAACACTGCCTATTGACTTTATAGGAATTTTTGCCTTGAAAATGTTATTGAGAAAAAATCACGTTCATCAATTGCATTTTCTTGAGCAATAGACTATATAAAGTTGGTGGACAAATCCACGTTTCGGTAGGTATCTCTCTCAGGTCCTGTGGATGTGTTGATTAAGTTTTATTGACGGTTCTTAGGGATTATTTTAATTAATTAATTCATTGGTTTTTTTGCGGTGAGGGATTTTCGTGTGTTTTGTGGGATTTTTTGAGTGCTGATTTTTGGCATTTTGTCTTTTATACTGCCTGAGTTGGGCTGTATTCCTTGGCTTTCGATGTATTGTGTTACGGGGATCTGTCCGAGAAAATTTTTGAGTGTAGGATCCGCTGGGTGGATTGGGATTGTCACTGGGATATGGTGGAGGTTATGGGCTTATTGGACTGATTTCACGGGATAGGCAGTTTGGTGTTACTGCCGCTGCTTACTGACATGATTGTGTTTGGGGTTTGCAGCCATGATCACATAGGGTTTATTTTCTGACAGTTTGGAATTAATTTTTGTAGTTTGGATTGTTATGTTCAATATTGTTTTTCAATTTAATTTGTTGTGATTGGCGTGGAACGTGTTTTGTGGTCGTTATAGGAGGCGGAAGGTGTCGCTTGCGGGTGCTGCATGGAATGGATGGGGTGAGTTCTGTATTTATTGTTTTTTGGGGAATTTATTGGTGAGTTGCTGATGGGCTATTTTTTGTTGGTCGAGTGTTATTGGTTGGTTACGCGAGTGTGTGTTATGGTCCGCGGTTGTTATGGGCAGCGGTTATTGACCCTCAGGCGGGATACTGGAATGCATGGGGTAAGTTTTGAGTTTTCTGATTTATGGTTTTTTGGGATGGGTTGGGATTTATTTTGTTATTCTGGTCTGATTGGGGCATTTTATTCTGGAGCATATTATATATGCGTCCCGCAGTGGTTCTAAGGAACTAGTAAGTTAATCCTGCTGATGAGTCCCTTTGGCAGGGGACGAAAGCGCTTCAGGAATTGCCCAAGTGCCTACACGGCTATGTTATTGCACGGGTGGTGGGTTTTTTCGATTTTAGTTTTCTGTTGTTAAATTTTGTGTGGTTTCTTTTTTCATTTTGTTAGCGGTGTGTTGCGATGGATGGAGGAACCGATAAATTTGACATTTTAGGGCTCTTTTCCCCTGTTTTGTCTTTCCGCAGGATTATCAGACTGACGCACCGGTAGGGTAGTTAGATCATCGATGACCCAAGTAGGGCCATCCAAAGAATCGTCTCCAGGCCCCTTAGGTGTACGTAGGGGTCTGCAATGACGCATTGAGTCAGTTATCTGCATGATTTTAATGAATTATCCGCATAATGTTAATGAATTATTGCGTAAAGGGAATTCATTGAAATTTTATCCAGAAAGCTCTCTCTATGCAGCTTTTTTCCTAATTGAATAAAAGAGCAGTCTACTATTCTTTTTAGCAAATATTTCTTTGATTTCAGAAGAATAAAATGTTATTTGCCTTCAACTAAATTTAACTTAAATATAACTATTTTTGTCTAAATCTTTTTGCAGAATTCATTTCATCATTTTATCATTTTTAATTAATAATCATTTTGGAAAAAGGTACTTTTTTGAAAAAAGGTACTTTTTTTGGAAAAAGGTACTTTTTTTGGAAAAAGGTACTTTTTGTGGAAAAAGTTACTTTTTGTGGAAAAAGGTACTTTTTTTTGGAAAAATGTACTTTTTTTGGAAAAATGTAGTTTTTTGAAAAAGGTACTTTTTTGGAAAAAGGTACTTTTTTTTGGAAAAAGGTACTTTTTTTTGAAAAAGGTACTTTTTTTGGAAAATGGTACTTCTTGTGGAAAAAGGTACTTTTTTTGGAAAAAGGCACTTTTTTTGGAAAAAGGTACTTTTTTGGAAAATGGTATATCTTTTGGAAAAAGGTACTTCTTGTGGAAAAAGCTACTTTTTTTGGAAAAAGGGACTTTTTTTGGAAAACTGTACTTTTTGTGGAAAAAGGTACTTTTTGTGGAAAAAGGTACTTTTTTTTGGAAAAATGTACTTTTTTGGAAAAAGGTACTTTTTTTGGAAAACGGTACTTTTTTTGTCCCCATTTTGCCCCTCCCGATAAGAATTTCCAAAAATTCCATCTCAACGGACGTCTACACCGGTTGAGGAACCTACATACCAAATTTCAACTTCATAGCTCCAGCAGTTTGAGCAGGCCGTCAAGGGGGAGACTTTTTCCCCTATTTGCCCCTTCCTGTAAAAATTTCAAAAAAATCCCGTCTTGGTGGATGTCTACGATAGTGGAGGAACCTTTATACCAAATTTCAACTTCCTACCTCCAGGGACCTAAGGGTAAAAACCGGTTTTGTTCAGGAGAGCCATTTTAAAGATTTAAATACGTGTATCTTTGGTGTACCATCACTGAGCGTGTTGGTATTGGTCTCATTTGCAAGCGACACATCTCATGACGTCAGGAACGTGTTGGTCAACCTTGAAAACGCGCGTAGGTCGTCCCTACCTCTTGTTTTGTGTTGTTGGTTTTTACTGTTTTCTACCTAGCGCGCTGTTTCCATGAGTTTGATATCAATTTTGCTCGCGGTTTTTCGAATCCAGCTTTATTTTCTGAAATTATTAATTGTGAATTATAATAAATACTCATTTATAATTCTTTTAAATCGTGAATATCACTCTGTTAGTACGAAAATTTTTTCACATAACCTTATTATGTTATTCGCGAAAATAATTTAAAACTGACAACATTCTTACTGTTTGTTTTAGGATGAAATGGTGGACGAATTCGAAGAAGTAGATTTACTTTATCGTCGACTTCACTTTCATAAAACGCGCATATCTCTGGGAGGGAACACTTTTGGGGCATGGGATCGGTCTCATTCGATGCTCAGATGTTGTCCACATCAAAAAAAAAATTGATTTTTTTACCCTTAGGTCCCTTTATCTATGCTCTGTCACATATAGAGATTGTCTAATAGTAAGTATACTTTTTATGTATACCGGCTATTAAATTGATATTGAAATTTCTATAGCTTGAACAATTTTAAAGGCCCTCATTTTATAACATAAAATAAAAATTTTAATGCTTTTGTCTTCTAAATCGTACGCATCATTTTTTAATATAATTTTATATGCAAAAAAATCACGTGAAAGTAATTGGTTGTGGATAAATTAACTCTTAATTTATATTAATTTGTACGAGATTATATAGAAAGTTATATAAAATTACAAGAATATATTTTTAGTATGACGATACATACAGTCCCAGGTAGAAATTGCCGACGTTGCAACAAAAATTGTACTGGGGGAGCACTGTTTTTTACGAAATCCCGGTACTACTTAAAACGTGCTTTGCCAGTACTGTTTTCTGAAAATTAACGAGCTTTTTAAATTTATTAAAATTAACAGTTTTTTAAGTTTTATGTATTTTTGCATCTATTACACAATTACTTATGTAAGAGAGATATATCCATTCTTTTCTTGTGAAGTTTCGAAAGAATACATTAAAAATCTGTGATGTACACTAAAAGGACAGCAAGGTACCTACTAGCAAACTACTAAATTTGTTATTAAATATATTGGGATACCAAAAAAATAAAATCCCAAGCCTGTGCCAACGTTGGGAAATAACTACGGCCAAGCGTTTATTGGTGTTATCATTTCGACAACATGCCAGTATAGTGAATACCGTCTCCAATATCGGGGCGACATTGTGCCGTTTGTATTTTTCTACCTGGAGTGTTATATAACTTAGTATCGAACTATATAATCATATCGCTCACTACATATATTTTGATTAGTTTTATATGGCTTATATAGTTATATATGCAGTCAGATTTGGGGATATGTAATAACATCAATTACCGTACAAAAAATTTATTGAAAAAATAATATCAGATATTTTTGTATTTTGTGATATGTGTCTTAATGTAAATCCATTTACCGTCAGATATAACCCAATCACATTACATATAACAATATATAACTATTTTTACCCGGGCAATCAAAATGTTTGAAAATACAAATATTTTGTATAGTTTTCATACAGAAAATGAACAAAACCGTATGGTTAAAAATAAAGTCGACTTTAAATTTAAAATACTCTTTTATAGTAAGGGCCATAGGACCCGAGTAAAAATAGTTATATATTGTCATATATAATGTGATTGGGCTATATCTGACAATGAATGGAGTCACATTAAGACACATATCATAATATACAACTAGATCTGATATTATTTTTTCAACGAAATTTTTGTATGGTAATTTATATTATTACATATCCCCAAATCTGACTCTATATATAACTACATAAGCCTTATAAAACTAATGAAATTATATGTAGTGACCGATATGATTATATATGATTTGATACTAAGTTTTATAACACTGTATGGTCGTCGTACTAAAAATATATTTTAATTTTATATAACTTTCTATATAATCCCATACAAATTAATATATAGTTCAACATTAAATTTAGTTATCTGCAAATTTAGAGTTAATTACTCCATAGCCAAATATATTTCACGTGATGTTTTTGCATGTAATTATCATATTAAAAAATGATGCGTACGATTTAGAAGACAAAAGTATTCAAATAAATTTTTATTTTATGTTTTAAAATTTGAGTCTTCAAAAAACCATAGGCATTTCAATTTCAATTTAATAGCTGGTATGCATAAAAAGTATGCCTACTATCAGACAAAATTTTATAAAATCAGATATTTTTATATCGAATTATATATAATTTGATGTCCTGGATATGGACAAATCTCGGATAAAACTGTATCAAATTATATCTAATTTGATATAAGTAGACACATGTAGATGACCCATTTTTCGGATCAAGTTGTATGTCGTTGTATATGGGGATTTATCAAAAAAGATTTAATTATGTATGACACCATATTAAGATTTTTACCCGGGTATTTAATTTAAAAAGAAACACAGTTTGAGTTTTTAGCATTTGTATGAAAAACAAAAAAGCCAACCATAATCATAGGTAATCATAAGATTTGGCAACCCGAGTAGCGTTGCCAGACGCCCCGCTTTAGGCGGGATTGTCCCGATTTTTGTCATCAAATCCCGCGTCCCGCGCGGGACATTAAATTCCCGCTTTTCAACATTTTCTGCATTAACAGAAAAATTCTGTAAACATTTTAGTTGAAACAACCAAAAATAATTAAAAATTACCTTGCAGAAAAAACGGCTGAAATTAGCAGAATTTATTTGCTAAATATTAGTAAGATAATAACAGCAAAAATAAAACTGTTAAATATACTAGATTCTAGTTGAATTTGAGTTAAATTTTTTTTCAGCAAAAAATTCTGATGAACATTGGTATACTACAAAATCACAAAAAATGTAAAATTTTTAGTTTATTTAATTTTTTAACGAATAAAAATGTATCCATCTAAAATCAGCAGTCTACTATTCTTTTTAGCTAATATTTCTTTGATTTCAGAAGAATAAAATGTTATTTGCCTTCAACTAAATTTAACTTAAAAATAACTATTTTTGTCTACTAATATTCAGTAAATCTTTTTTGCAGAATTCATTTCATCATTTTATCATTTTTAATTAATAAAAGTTTTAACTCTGATGTAACCAAAATTTTGTAAATTTAACAGTTTAAAATTTGTTTTTCTTTTCTTACAAGTATTTAGCAAAAAAGTAGAAAATGGTAATTTCAGCAGTTTTTTCTACAAGGTAATTTTTATGTAATTTTCGGTAGCTTTTTCTGCTATATTTACAGGTTTATTTCTGTGAGTGTGAAATTTTTCGGAATTAGTAGGTACATCTTCCAACAAAAATCTTTAAAATTTTTAAAAATTTAGAATTTTTCTTGTTTAACGCAGTAATGTAACTCTTCATTTTCTTAACCATACTTATTATCGATATACATATGTAGTTAGTTAACTATCGAAATTTTTTTGTTCATTTAACGAAAAAGTTACTAAGGCCCGTTAACTTATCTCAATTTATACCTTGGTTAAGACCTCTACTAGCCTTAACCACTGGTAAACATATTTTTTGAATAACTTATCTAAATTTTAACCAAGCATTTCTTCGAACCAATGCTAAAATTTAACCATAGAAATTTCTGTGGTTAAGAAACTTAACCAAGGCTATTTTAGAACAATTCACCCTACATAAGATATTTTAATAAATTAAACTTGTAATGATTAATAATAAAAAATCTAAAGCGCAGCTTTAACCAAACTTTGACTAAGAATCGTTTATAATACATATATGTAAGTATTTTCGATGTTTATTTCCCCACTTTACCAAAACTTACAAAAATTGCATCAGTACTTAAAATCGTGCTCAAATTTTTGCTATTTAGGATTTAGGTTTCTGTGATAGCTTACAGAAATTGGCCTCATATAAGGAAATAGGAAAAATTTCTTTTTTTATTGGTTCAAGGAGCCAAAATCTGTCTTGAATAATTAAAACCAAAAATGGTGACCAATATTAGAACAATTTGACACGAATTATACACCTCTACAAAATGAAAAGTCGCTGTCGGTAAAAGCTTGGTACATACTTTTAGTATTTTACTTGCTGATTCCAAATCTCTATTCCGAATTCTCTATCTTGAGAAAATCGTGATTAAAAACGCGAAAAATAGCTTTTTAAGTATTTTAAAATACTATACAAAACGCATTCAAATAGCTTAAGACTTTTTGTTACGATAGTAGTAAAGAATGAATTTTGTTCTCTAAAATACATAGGACAACATTTTTTTAATTTGTGTACCGTTATAGGAAAAGATTCTTTTGAAACCCACTCTCATAAAAACAATTATTTCATCAATTTTGGGTAACTTACATTTAAGAATTTGGAATAAGCGTATCAAATTCAAAATGAATCATGTATCAAAGCTTAAGACTACTGAATGAAGTACAAGACTACTGAATTTAATTCTTAAATGTAAAAAAGCGCATAGAAATCACTCTCGAATTTACGAAATGTAAACCAATCTTGTTTTAAATATTTTAAAAGTATGTGAGGAACCCCTGGGCTACCCACAGTTTTGACTCGCAATTACAAAAAGATACAAAATCATGAACAGCGATTATTTTTCTATTCACTTTGATGTGCTGATCACATTAATTGCCTTAATTTAATAATATATCACAAAATTTACAGTATTTTTTTTTTTAATTTTATGCGCGAATCTTTCCACGGTTTTCTCGATTAGCACGAAATACTTATTAATAGTTCCAATAATCCACTTTTATTTTATAGACTTACCAAATGGATTTAATTAAATCACCTCTCGTAGTATGCAAAAAGCCACAATCATTTTATAGCATTTAGCGACCGCGAATCTTAAAAAAAACGTCGTGGTCAAGTGTATTATTTTTATTACGACCAGAAACACACAAAAAACCGCGAGAAAAACTTTTAATTTTCCCGTATTGAAAAAAAAATTTTTTGTTATTAATTTTTGTTTTTCCTTTTCTTTTTATTCTGACATTTCATCCCAGTGTAGAAATTCATTACCAGATATGTGGTTATGTAACTACATACTTGGTAATGGTAACTAGTTTTGTTATTACATTTCTTATTACCTTTATATGGCGATGTCGCGAAAAATAATGAGTTGTCGTTACACACCAGCATACGAAAAATCAAAAAATATATCGTTACCTATGTGCTTACCAGTACTGACAAAAATAATGAGTCTAAAAATAGATTTTCTAAAAAATAAATTATATAAAAAAAAATATTTTTTATTGTATTTTTTTTTTTAATAAAATTTGCTGGTGCGGGAATCAAACCTGGTAAAGCTTTACCATCTGAGCTATATCGACATGTAATATTTAATAGATAAAAACACAATTGACCTGCTGCACACAAGTAAGCTTACTCGCCAACATACAAAAAATCAAAAAATATGTGGTTACATATATCCTTACCAGTGTTTAAAAAATATTGTGTCTAAAAATAGATTTCAAAAAATTTTAAAAAAAATCTAAAAAATTATCTTCTATTTGAAATAATGATAAAAATAAGTCATTATCAGTAACTCATTATTATATGTTTTAAAATAATACAGAAGGTAAGTGGGTGTCATTACTGGTAGTCCAAAAAATAATGATATGTCATTACCATTTCTACACTGGGATACTAAGGTTAACTACCCAGAGTTAAAATATTGATAAGTTATTATGGTTAAATGTTCATAGGGATAAATATTTAGTATTGGTTAGTTACCCATGGTTAAGGTAAAGTTAACTTCTCGAGAACAGTTAATGGGCCTAAGTCAGTTTTTAATAAATATAATTAAAAAAACATTTACTTCTAATTGCATATTTTTTGGTTTTTAGTGCATATTTCGTTACAAATGCATATTTAAGTGCATAATTTCTATTTTATAGTGCATATTTTAAGCGCATATTTTCGATTTTTTAGTGCATGAAAGTCCTTGCCCTGGTAATAATCGTTTAGTTTAGCTAGACTGCATCTAGTCAGAAAATTTAATGATATTTTTCCTTTATTTATTAATTTTATTGTGAAAGATGTGAAAAATAAAATAAATTAGTATAAATAAAACATAAAATTGTGTTAAAAAGAAAAAAACATTATTTAATTGTGTATATTAAAGTATTAACTTATTATAAGAGTTTTTAATTAATATTTGTTAATAAAAATAAATAAAAAATAAATGAAGAGATTGTAGTTATTGTTTTTCAATAAACGATTTGTATTAGATGTAAAATTCAATGTGATTTATAATATATTTAGTTATTAAATAATCGCCAAACAGTAGATGTATTAATTTTACTTTTTATGTTTTTCCATTAAAATATAGAGAAATTTGGAGAGTAGAATAAATACGCCTATTGTTTGGCATATATTAATAATTGCTTTATAACTAAATATATTATTTATATATTGTATTTGCATGGAAACATAATTTGTTTATGACACACATATAATAATTTTGCTGCCAAAAATATAATACTTGTCGATAGCGTCATTTCATTTCATCCAAACATTATATATTTACAGGCACACATAATATATTTGCTTGCAAACAAAATATATTTGCATGCAAATATATATTGTTCTAGTAAAAACACGGCGAATATGTTTAACAATTTCTCCAAATATATATATATTACCAGCAAAGATATGTTTGGGACAGGCCGTTTTTTTTCAGCGTGTATAACTAAATTATTATTTTCCATCCCTGGTTACAATCGATGTTTTGAGTCATACAAAGAGCGCACATAATGACCCTGCAAACATTTAAAAGATACCTTCCAAGAAGATATTAAAGCGATATTCTTCTATTTGTCATTTGAATGAAAATAATCAAATAGTATTGACTTTGAAATTGTCTTCCTTTTATCACTCGGAAGATAATTCGGCGATATTTGTAAAAAAATAATTTAAAAATTTTATCTTTTTTCATAACTTTTTATGACAATATTGCGGCAATATCACCTTTGTATCATTTGGAAGATAAAGCAAATGTGTTTGAAATCTTTTATCAATTTGGAAAAAATTAAAACTAAATTTGTACAAAAACAATCAAAAGATATATAGGAAATAAACTCGTGAAAAGTTAAGATTAATTGCGCGGGAAAAACCGGCTAAGATGAAATCAAGATAATTTATAAGTTGGTAAATGGATTATGTATGCATATATTGTTTTTCAGGCTTAAATTTAATAATGAAAAAATTAAATAGTTTTTTTATTGTACCGGGAGTTTATTTAGCGATATCCCTTTTATCTTCCATATGAGTTATTGCTTTCATATTGCCTGGAAGTATTGTTTTAGTGTAACAGTTGTTTCCGACAGAGGAAAACAACTGTTTCCGGAATACGAAATTGATATTGCCGGCAATAAATGTTTTCTTCCTGGCGATATGTTCCGAGAACCTTCTTCGTGTTGCCATGTTTGCTGGGTGATATTGGTTTGAGTATGTTCCTGTTACAGGGCCAGTGTTGCCAACTCCTGAAGGCAGGAAAGCACGGTGAGCACTATGAAAACGGGTAAAAAGGGTAAAAATTTACCAAAAATGGGGTAAAAAAGCACGATATTAAATTTTTTAAAAATTTAAATCAAGAATTTAAAAACACATTTTAACTTTGAATAATCGTGTAAAAAAGTTTCAAAAAATTACCTAAAAAGGGGTAAAAAAGCACCAAACTAATATTTCAATATTTTGAAGTTTAAATGTAACGAAGTTGCTATTTAAAATTGTACTACAAACATTGTGCAAAAATGTATTTCTTGTATAGTTCGTATTATTTTTTAAATTTTGACAGAAAATTCACGAAAAATGTACAAAACCAGAACAAATACCAAAAATATAAACTGTAGAAAAGCACTAAAAGCACTGCCAGAAATCTGAAAAAGCACCGTAAATACCCGCTTTTTTTAAACGGGTATTTGTAAAAAATCACCGGGTACGGGAAGGAAAAAAGCACCAAAAAATACCCGAAAAGCACTGATATGGCGACACTGTACAGGGCACATAATAGAACAAATGCTTTCTCAGTGATAGATAGTCCCGCAATCTCTTTATTATGTATACTCTTTGCATAAACGTAAAAATTCAGGTATCGGTTACAATAAGCTTGTTCGTTTACTTACTACAAGTTACTATATTTTCAGCTGGAAAATTCAATACAAAAAGTAAACAAAACTTTGCAATTGTAGTAAAAGTAGTAAGAAATTCGAGTAAACGAACACACTGAATATGTCTTCAAATACACATAGTTAAATATATTTTTAGAAAATTCAGTGAAAATAAAAAGAAATACAGTCAATTGTAAATATTAAGGGTGCATGGCATTTTACCTGAAAAAAAATTTTATTATAAAATAGAACTTAAATATGTGTACTATAAAATCGTACTCACTTTCGTAACTCAGAGAAAAAAGTGGCAGAAATTAATGCTCGGGGACAAGTTTCCTTAAAATAATTTTTATAAAATTTTTCAACGTTCTGTTTGTGAGCAATAACACCCGAAAACATTAATTTAAAATTCCATCTATAAAAAATGTGTTAGTGGATGACAGCATATTGTATACTATGTGTTTCTCTTTCTAGTGTAGTGCTATATTACCAACAGAGCTTCAAGATAATTAATTAATTTTTTTTAGTTTTAAAGTATGAATTCTTAAACCGAATTTCATATTTAAAAATATTAAAAAACATGCAATAAAGTGCAAAATATGCAAAAATATGCAATAAAAATCATAAAATATGCAATAAAATATGCACTTAAAAGCAAAATATGCATTTATAACAAAATATGCAAAAGTATGCAACAACAAATCGATGCCATTTTTTTGCAAATTCTTTGATTCGGAAAAGTATTTGGTCAAAATCATTTTTGGGCCAGTGACTACAAACATGCATTTGCATGAAAGTCCTTGCCCTGCTAATAACAATTAGTTTTTGACTTTCAAATTGGAAATCTTTTATAAATAATCTATTCTGAACTTAAGTCAGAAATGCCAAACTAATATTTCTTATTTTGTTTTAGAAATTTGTAAACATTGTTATGCCAAAATGTGGCATGACTGTCTGGGTAAATATATTAACTCACTATTTACTCTTAAAACTATTCAGAGAAGCTGTATATTTGTAAATCCTGTCCTTTATTTTTCCTCGTTTTTTTACTCTTCTCGGATTCGAGATATTTTTCATATAGATATTAAATTATTTAAAAAAGTGCTACAAAATTTTAATATTTTGAAAAAAGTGTTAAATTAGCACCTAGCACCTTTTTTAAAATTTTGGGTGCTAACTAGGCCCGGGAATTCCCGGGAAATCCCGGGAAAAGTTTGCCGGGAATTCCCGGGAAAATAATATATTTTTCCTGGGAAAACAGGAAATTTTAAAAATATTAAATTTTTTTAAATTGTTTTTGTTTCGAATAGGAGTTTTTAATTTTAGTCATAAAAAACATTTTAAATGCCAAAACAAAAATTTCATTGTTAAAATCTTTTAAAAGGGAATACATATATTTGACACACAAATAAAATCTTTACCAATTAATTAGGAGCATTTCAAATAATAAAGATTTTTCGCATAACTTATTCAAAATTTAAGTAGTAAAACCTAAAAACTTGGAAAAATGTTTAAAAGAAATATGAAAAAAGCTTTGTTTCTTACAAATAATCGCCCTTACTATCTAAATTTTTCAAATGTATAATTTAGGTAAAGTCGAATTTAGTTAAAATATTGGGTGGCAGTATACCTTGACTTGGTTTATTTTTGGAGCATTCTGATTGGTTAATTTATTTTCAACCAATCAAAATATTTGAAAATATAAATATTTTTGTAAGGTTTTCATACACAAAATGAACAAAACCATTTGATTAAAAATAAAGTCGACTTTAAATTTAAAATACTTCTTTATATTAAGGGTCAATAATTTTATAAGTAACGTTTTCATTAATAAATGTGAAAAGAAAAGACTAATGGTTAACGGTGGAATCTAAATTTGGTAATCCGACATCTAAATTTGGTTCCCAAAAAAAAAAAAAAAATTGATGGTCATGCAACTTCTCTTGAAGAAAACAACAACAAGAATAACGTTTCAGCTAAAATTAGCAAAGTACCCGAGGAAAAAAGTGTAAGCTGAATAGGCATTAAAGGTTTTATGGTAGGGCAAACATTTCCTGAAATGGTATTCAATATTAATGCAATTTTGGAAGCTTTATTTAAATTTAAAGCATTGATTTTTTAAACTAATTTAAACAAAAAATCTTTAAAATTAAAAAAATACGATTTAAAATTTAATAAACTTAATTAGGCCAAATTGTTTTCGGATGTCAGTTGAATTTGGTTTAGTTAAACGGAAAAAATTTTATCAGCCATTACCAAGTTTACCAACACAAATACTTTTACATATTTCGGAAAAAACTTTTTTCTTTAAAATGATGATCTTTGTTCAAATAAAGCAATATTTGTATAGGCTGATTTACACTATAATATTTTCGGAAAGATTTTGCAACCTTGGCTATAAGTTTTGCATGTATACTGAAGTAAAATCGTACCGAAAATCTTATAGTGTAAACCAGCCTAACATTATTATTTCAGTTCCAAATACCTCCAAAAAACTAGGCATTAAAATTAAAAAATTGGTAATATTTTCGTATTTTCAATTGACATAAGTATTTTGAGTTTCTTTAACTTAAAATAATTTCATTTAAAGTTCAATTGCAATTCCACAATTTCAATTATATTTTTTAAATATTATTTGTTTTTAAAATAATCTATCAGATGCTTTTTCAAATTATTTTGGATTTTTTATATGTTAATTTAAAATGCCACTAAATATGAAAATTATATAATTTCTTTTTAAGTAGCTGTGGCATAAAAAATGTCTATTCAAGAAAACTAATTAAAGTTAAGAAACTATTTAATAATGTTGTAGTCTTTTTTTATAAAACGATTTAGGCGAATTTGCCTAAAAATTTGTGTGGAAAATACTCACTTTTAAACTTTTTTATAAAAATAATTCTAGACGGATACTTTTGAAAATCTGCATTGAAAGATATACATATATAAAATATCTAGAAATAGAAATTTTTGGATTTCATATTTAAGAAATATTTTAGCAACAAATCGATCTTATTTCTGACTATAAAACTGGTCCGACACAATTTTGCACCCATTAACAATTCCAATATATTCGGAAAAAGGGGATGTGTGACGTGTCTCACTTTTTCTATAACAATTGGTTTAACCGTTTAAACCGCGAATAAATATTTAATTAATATATTTCTAAGAGTTTTTTTAAAATTAAGACGGCCTTCCATATAAATATATTACCTAAATATTAATTCACGATTTAAATTGTTGAATGAATTGATCCAGAAAAAGTGGAAGACATGGATATTTTATATTTAGCCATCCTTTCAGAATATATTAAGTGCATTTTCTCATGGGTACAACCAAAAGATGTACTTTTCGGACGGTGTTTTAACAGTAATCGAGTTTTTCAAGTGCAACATATCTCGAATTTATATATTTTCTAACGAGCGGGAATTCCAGGGATCCCGGGAAATTCTGAAATAAATCCCGCTGTCCCGGGAAATGAAAAAGTCCGGGAAAAGAAAAACGCTAAATATGATACAATTGTAGCCGAATTTTGTCCTCATCCAATTACATAAAATTATATCGTTTTGTATAAAATTATATAAAATGTTATAAAAGTGGACATAGTTTGATACAATTATACCAAAATATTAACCCTATATTTTTACCATAATATATATGACCATATCTAACAATATACAAAATTATATTTTTAAATAAAAAAAGATATACAATATCTGGAGATCAGGCCTGAGGGATTTCAATTACAATTACTTGTAATTTGTAATTGAAATTACAAGTAATTGTAATTGAAAATTTTAAATTACATATTACTAGTAATTGTAATTGAAAGTGATTTCAATTACAAATTTCAATTACATTTGGAATTAAAAAGTGTTTTTTGTTAAAATTTTGTAGAAATATTCTTAGTGGGATAGGTTGCATAGGCATGGATGCGTATAAAAAGAATACGTCATGTTGGGCATACCCCTAACTTGTGCTTTTTGTCATTATTTATTTTCCCAAAAAATGTAATTGACATTTTTCAAATTACAAATTACTTGCAATTGTTCTTTTTTGAATTACAATTACAAATAGTTTTTTTCAATTACAATTACATGTAATTGTGTAAATGTGTGCGTTATAGTATAGAGAATTCCATATTAAAGCTTCAGTATTGTTAATTTTATGGGCGCGTTAGCCATTTTGACTCATGCTTAATTTGGGATTTCCCGGACTATTTTATTTCCCGGGAAACGGGAATGAAAAAATTCGATTCCCGGGATTCCCGGGAATCCCGGTAAATATTTTTGAACAAAATTGTTAATGAAAACCACCTATATAAGTAATTTTTGTTAAAAAAAAATACTATTTCAATACAAATGCAGCCTGTGTAGTGAGAATTCAAAGTAAAAAATATCAGAATGTTGAACATTTGATTTCACATAAATTACTCGCAGCACTGCCAAATGAATTGCATGATTCCAGAAAGAAAGCACCGCAGTCAATCTGCTGGACTGTCGGAAACAAACCGTTTCATCACACTTGGCCCATTAGATATGGTGGCCACAATGTTATTTTCCAAAGACAAATAAAACTCTTCTAGTCTTATTTCTACAATTCTTCTTATTTCATCAGCATTACATCTTCCTGATATATAAACCAACCCCAGGTTATAAAATGAATTATTTCCGTTTATACATATGTTCAAATATCTCTTTTGTGATATTCTTGTCCATTCATCTTAGATTATAGTAAATCTCCTATTGTTAGAAATATTGCTCGATATTTCTTTTATCGTGATACCTTTTCAGTGTTGCCAACTCTTGAATGCAGGAAAGCACCGTGAGCATTTTGAAAACGGGTAAAAAGGGTAAAAATTTACCAAAAATGGGGTAAAAAAGCACGATAATAATTTTTTGAAAAATTTAAGTCAATATTTTAAAAACACATTTTAGCTTTGTAAAATCGTGTAAAAAAGGTTCAAAAAATTACCAAAAGGGGGTAAAAAAGCACCAAACAAATATTTCAAAATTTTGAAGTTTAAATATAACGAAGTTGCTATTTAAAATTGTACTACAAATATTGTGAAAAAATGTATTTTTTGTAAATTTCGTATTATTTTTTCAAATTTGACGGAAAATTCAAGAAAAATGGAAAAAAGGAGAACAAATACCAAAAATATAAAATGTACAAAAAGCACTAAAAGCACTGCCAGAAATCTGAAAAAGCACTGTAAACACCCGCTTTTTATAAACGGGTATTTGTAAAAAATCACCGGGTACGGGAAGGAAAAAAGCACCAAAAAATACCCGAAAAGCACTGAAATGGCAACACTGTACCTTTTACATGATTGTAGTAATTTAACCCTTTGGCGAGTGGCGTACATTATAATGTACGTCGACTTCATCAACTCATCACTGATTTTAATTTTAACCAAATCGCTATTTATTTACTGTTAACGGTTCGTTATTTTGTTCTTATTAAAATTTTATGCAGGCTGTGAAATTTCAAAACAACGTGAGAGCAGTAGAGTGGGTTTTGTCTTGTGATCACCAACGCTGCTGAGAATGTGTTAAAATTTAAAAGTGCAGAAAAGGCTAAAGTTTAGTCTCAAAAATTGTGTGATGAATAAAATTCAAAAATTCAAAAGGTTTTATGTAGAGATTAGTAATAGGAAAAATATAAAATTAAAATTTAAAAAAAATTTTAACCCGCTCGGAGTCGGCAGCATATAAATGTTTGAACTTTAATTCCAAATATCTCCGCTAGGGGGCGCTGCAAAGTCATAAAAGTAATAAACAATATTTCTTGGACATAGATCTATATTTCCACGAAATTTGGTCGGAAAATTCCCAGCCATTAAAATTCCCGTGTCAAAGGGTTAATATAATGTTCTTTACATCGGTTTCATTTTTTTGCAATGCCAGGTTTTTATTATAAAAACTTTCTCGAATAAACGAAGATCTAGTTATGGTGCGGATTGACTGCGGCTAATTTGGATACCATTTCAGGAAATGTTTGCCCTACCATAAAACCTTTAATGCCTATTCAGCTTACACTTTTTTCTTAGGGTACTTTGCTAATTTTATCTGAAACGTTATTCTTGTTGTTGTTTTCTTCAAGAGAAGTTGCATGACCATCAATTTTTTTTTTTTTTTGTGAACCAAATTTAGATGTCGGATAACCAAATTAAGATACCACCGTTAACCATTAGTCTTTTATTTTCACATTTATTAATGAAAACGTTACTTATAAAATTATTGACGCTTAATATAAAGGAGTATTTTAAATTTAAAGTCGACTTTATTTTTAATCAAACGGTTTTGTTCATTTTTTGTATGAAAACCTTACAAAAATATTTATATTTTCAAATATTTTGATTGGTTTAAAATAAATTAACCAATCAGAATGCTACAAAAATACACCAAGTCAAGGTATACTGCCACCCAATATTTTAATTAAAGTCGACTTTACCTAAATTATACATTTGAAAAATTTAGATAGTAAGGGCGATTATTTGTAAGAAACAAAGCTTTTTTTCATATTTCTTTTAAACATTTTACCAAGTTTTTGGGTTTTACTACTTAAATTTTGAATAAGTTATGCGAAAAATATTTATTCGTTGAAATGCTCCTAATTACTTGGCAAAGATTTCATTTGTGTGTCAAATAAATGTATTTCCTTTTAAAAGATTTTAACAATGACATTTTTGTTTTGGTATTTAAAATGTTTTTTATGACTAAAATTAAAAAATCCTATTCGAAACAAAAACAATTTAAAAAATTTAATATTTTTAAAATTTCCCGTTTTCCCGGGAAAAATATATTATTTTCCCGGGATTTCCCGGAAATTCCCGCCCGGGAATTCCCGAACCCCAAACCCTAATAACGATATAATGTTCTTTATAAAATCATCTATAATTATATATCATCCCACATTAGCAATTTTTTCAAAGTGATTTTATATAAAAATATATGTATAAGGTCCTTTTAAAACCGTATTGTATTAAATGTTGTTCCATATTAAAAATGATTTTGAACTAGTTTTAGATTTAGTAATTACTAGGGATTGGCGCATGACACGATCGTGAGTGAAGTTATTCACAAGTGATCGTGAGTAATAATTACTATACCAAAGTAATTCGCCCGTGAGCGTGAGAATATATAATTCGTACGTGAGCGTGAGTAAGAATATATAACCCGTGCATGATTCGTGTGTGAGTTTATTTTTTGCATCATATGTTTTTACTAATTTTTACTGTTTTGCGTGAGAATTTTCTGATTGTAAGTTTTTAATATACTCATGTCTGCGTGAGTAAGACACGAAATGCTCGTGCGTGAGTAATTTGTGTTTGTTTAGGAGCATGAGTAGGGTTTGGGGTTCGGGAATTCCCGGGAAAACGGGAAATTTTAAAAATACTAAATTCTTTAAATTGTTTTTGTTTGGAATAGGATTTTTTAATTTTAGTCATAAAAAACATTATAAATACCAACACAAAATATTATTGCTAAAATATTTTAAAAGGGAATCAATTTCTTTGAAACACAAAAAATCTTTGCCAAGTAATTAGGAGCATTTCAACTAATAAAGATTTTTCGCACAATGCAGCGCAGTGCAATATTTGCCTTAAAAGACTAATGGTTAACGAAGGTATTATACGACATCTAAATTTGGTTCACAAAAAAAAAAAAAATGAGAGTCATGCAACTTCTCTTGAAGAAAACAACAACAAGAATAACGTGCCAGCTAAAATTAGCAAAGTACCCGAAGAAAAAAGTGAAGGCTGAATAGGCATTGAACGTTTTATGGTAGGGCAAACAATCCGCACCATAACTAGATCTTCGTTTATTCGAGAAAGTTTTTATAATAAAAACCTGGCATTGCCAAAAAACGAAACCGATGTAAAGAACATTATATTAAATTACTACAATCATGTAAAAGATATCATGATAAAAGAAATATTGAGCAATATTTCTAACAATAGGAGATTTACTATAATCTTAGATGAATGGACAAGAATATCAAAAAAGAGATATTTGAACATATGTATAAACGGAAATAATTTATTTTATAACCTGCGGTTGGTTTATATGTCAGGAAGATGTAATGCTGATGAATTAAGAAGAATTGTAGAAATAAGGCTAGAATATTTTTATTTGTATTTGTAAATAACATTGTGGCCACCATATCTAATGGGCCGAATGTGATGAAACGGTTTGTTTGCGACAATCCAGTAGTGGGTGCTTTCTGCTGGAATCATGCAATTCATTTGGCAGTGCTTAGAGTAATTTATGTGAAACCAAATGTTCAAAATTCTGATATTTTTACTTTGAATTCTCACTACACAGACTGAATTTGTACTGAAATAGTATTTTTATTTTTTTAACAAATATTACTAATATAGGTGGTTGTCATTAACAATTTTGTTTAAAAATATTTCCCGGGATTGAAAAAGTCCGGGAAATTCCAAACCCTAATTATGACGCACATGTATGGGTGCCGAGAACTTTTACGTTTAAATTGCAACATTGGCAGGTAAAGAGCAAAATTATTTTTATTTTAGATAAATACATACATACTTAAGTTAACAAAATATTTACAGGATTCAATCTTTGCCGCTTATTCCCTTCTTGGGCAGCTGTGATTTTGTCAGGTTTCAGAGGGTCGTTTGAATTGTTTTAAAGATGTAAGTTTATACATATTTCAAAAATCATTTTTCATTAAAACTCAATTTAATTATTTTATCTTTCAGAGCCACATAGTATTGTAATGCGACAAAAGCAACATTTTTATACCCTACACCACTATGTGGTCATTATACCCTACACCACTATGTGGTCAGGGTATTATAAGTTTGTGCTGATGTTTGTAACACCAAAAAATATTGGTCGTAGACCCACCTTATAGTATACTGATCGGTTCAGATTTTTTTTTATTTCGATTTAACGATGTCCGTCTGTCCGTCCGTCCGTCCGTCTGTCTGTCTGTCCATGCAATCTTGTGCGCACTCTACAGGTCGCAAATATTAAGATATTTTGATGAAATTTGGTACGCAGACCTATGTTGGCCCAAGGACGAACAAGTTTGATATTGCTCATCGGTCAATGTTTAGACCTAGTGCCCATATAAGGTCCTACCAAAATTATATTGTTTATACGCTGCAGGTCGTAAATATTAAGATATGTTGACGAAATTCGGTACACAGACCTATGTTAGCCCAATAACGCAGCCTATTGATTTTGGTGAACATCGGTCCATGTTTAGACCTAGTGCCCATATAAGGGTCCTACCAAAATTATACTGTTTATACGCTGCAGGTCGCAAATATTAAGATATTTTGATGAAATTTGGTACATAGACCTATGTTGGCCCAAGGACGAAGCCTATTGATTTAGGTGAACATCGGTCCATGTTTAGAACTAGTGCCCATATAAGGGTCCCCCCAAAATTGGCTTGGTTACAAACTGCAGGTCGCAAATATTAAGATATTTTAATGAAATTTGGTACATAGACCTATGTTGGCCCAAGGACGAAGCCTATTGATTTTGGTGAACATCGGTCCATGTTTAGAACTAGTGCCCATATAAGGGTCCCCCCAAAATTGGCTTGGTTACAAACTGCAGGTCGCAAATATTAAGATATTTTAATGAAATTTGGTGCGCTGACTCACATTATAGAAAATTTTGACACAAGCCCCATTTTAACCCATTCGAATTTCGGATCCAAACAATACACCAGACTGGTGTAGGGTATTGTATAGTCGGCATGTCCGACTTTAACCTTTTTACTCGTTTATTCATATATTTATTTTTATCTATATTATATTATTTAGAAACCCGATACATAAAATTTTTTAAGAAAACCAAGGACCGGAAACTTTTTATTTTTTGGTTCTTATCAAATATAAATATCGTAAAAGTATTGAAATAAAAATTCAAACGTACAAAAAAATAAAAAGAAAGAAATATTTATTTAAAATACCCCTCATGATGAAAATAAAAAACTTTTTCTGTTTTAATTTTCTTTCAAAAAAAAAAAAATAAATAGATGGAAAAAAAGAAACTTTTTTTGTGTTGTTATAAATAAAAAAAGAAAAATATATATAAATATATTTTTTTTAATTTTCTTTTGCTGTAAATATCTGGCCTAAAATGTGTTCTTTTTTCCGCGACTTTTTTTCGCTATTTGTTTTTTGCAACTAGCCACAGAACGTTGTTCTATGAATTGGGTATTATAGTCTCTTGAATGCATATTTAACAAAACCGCACCTAAAAAATTGTAAAATATTGGCGGAACGCAAAAAATACTTTATGGTACAAAAATTGTATTAAAACACCTTATCAGCGATTTTTATTTTTTTGCAAATTTTTTTCCCGCGACTTATTTTCGCGATTTTTTTTCAATTATCCACCAAATTTTGTTGTATGAAATGGGTATAATAGTCTCTAGATTACATATTTAACAAAACTGCACCTAAAAAATGGCGAAATTTTGGCGCAACGCGAAAAAATACTTTATGGTAAAAAAATTGTATTAAAAACCCTTATCAGCGATTTTCATTCTGCAAACAAATATACTAATGTAAGAATTTTACTTTTTAGAAATTTTTTTCCGCGACTGTTTTCGCGATTTTTTTGCAATTAGCCACCAATTTTTTTAGGTGCGGTTTTGTTAAATATGTAATATCCAAGACTGTAATACCCATTTCATACAACAAAGTTTGGTAGCTAGTTGAAAAAAAATCGCCAAAAGTCTCGGGGGTAAAAATTTGCAAAAAGGAAAATTCTTACATCAGTATATTTGTTTACAGACTGAATATCGCCGATGAGGTTTTTCAATACAATTTTTTTACCATAAAGTGTTTTTTCGCGTTCCGCCAAAATTTCGCGTTTTTTTTAGATGCGATTATGCTAAATATGAAATCTAGAGACTATAATACCCATTTCATACAACAAAGTTTGGTGGATAATTGAAAAAAAATCGCGAAAAAAAGTCGCGGGAAAAAAATTTGCAAAAAGGAAAATTCTTACATCAGTATATTTCTTTGCAAAATGAAAATCGCTGATAAGGGTTTTTAATACAATTTTTTTACCATAAAGTGTTTTTTCGCGTTTCGCCAAAATTTCGCGTTTTTTTAGATGCGATTATGCTAAATATGAAATCTAGAGACTATAATACCCATTTCATACAACAAAGTTTGGTAAATATTTAAAAAAATCGCGAAAAAAAAGTCGCGTGAAAAAAATTTGTAAAAACGAAAATTCTTAGATCAGTATATTTGTTTGCAGAATGCAAATCGCTGATAAGGGTTTTTAATACAATTTTTTTACCATAAAGTCTTTTTTCGCGTTCCGTCAAAATTTCGCGTTTTTAGGTGCGGTTTTGTTAAATATGTAATCTAGAGACTATTATACCCATTTCATACAACAAAGTTTGATGGATAATTAAAAAAAATCGCGGAAAAAAAGTCGCGGGAAAAAAATTTGCAAAAAGGAAAATTCTTACATCATTATATTTCTTTGCAAAATGAAAATCGCTGATAAGGGTTTTTAATACAATTTTTTTACCATAAATCTGAAATTTTATAAATTAAAAAATAAAAACTGTTTTTCTTAATAAGGAAACTTTTTCTTTCTACAAAAAAACTTTTCTTTTTTTTGTACAAAAACTTTTTTTTTATTTTTTCTTTTTATTTTTTTGTTTGGGGTTGAAAATAAAAAAATATCATTTGTATAAAAATCATTTGTAATTTTTGTTTTTCTTTTTTTTATAAAGATAAATACATATATTTTCAATTTTGGATGAATATAAAAAAAAATAATTTAGAAATTTACTTTATTTTGAACAAAATACTTTTTTATTTCTTGATGAAAACTTAAAAATAAAGTTTTTGGTTTGTAAAATCCGGTGCCTGAAGAAAACTGAAGTAAATATTATTAATAAAACATAAAATAGAAAAAAATTCCGTAATCTTTATTTTTAAATTTTAGTTTTAAAATTTTCTAATGTTATAACAGGGCAGCGACTTTCATGCACTTAAAAATCGAAAATTTGCGCATAAAATGTGCCCTTAAATGGAAATAGCACCAAAAATCCAAAAATATGCACTAAAAACTCAAAAATATGCACTTAAAATATAAAAATAACCGCTTAAAACCAACAAAATGCACTTTAAATTTATCGATTTTTAAAATCATATTTCTTATTCGAGCATTTAATTAAAAATTAAATCCAATATAAATGTCGTAAGTAGATGACAACTTGATGTTTTCCTTCTAGTTAAGTGCTGCGTTAAGGTTTTTAAATTATTCTTTTTCTTTATTTTTCACTAAATCTTATTTTATTTTTTTTTTATTTTTATTTTATTCACTCTTAGTTAAAAAAAAATATGAAGAAAATATGCAATTTAATGAATAACATGCAAAAATATGCAATAATAATCATAAAATATGCAAAAAATATGCACTTAAAAGTAAAATATGCAAAAATATCCATTTATAACAACAACAAATCGATGCCATTTTGTTGCAAACTCTTTGATTCGGAAAAGTATTCGGTTTAAATCACTTTTGTATTAATGACTACAAACTTGCTTGTGCATGAAAGTCGCTGCGCAGGTTATTAAATAAAGTTTTTAGCTTTTTAAAATTTGAGTAAATTGCTATACTTATGGTAAGTAAATTATGAGTTTATTTTTTATAGGTGTCCTGTAACTAAAGAAAATAATGATTGAAATAAGAATATTTTTTGTTTTACATGGCTTTATTAGGTAAATATATTTTCTTAAAATACATATGTGTATAAGTATTAAGGATCCAGCCTGAATTATATTGATGTTTTCATAAATCGATAGCACTTCTCTACAATAATATAATACTAAATTTTCGAAACGAAGTTCTAAATATTTCCAGGGTTAAAGCCTATTGAACTTAAAAACTTCAGTCACATTTTATTTGTTTCTCAAATTTCAATTAAATTTTTCTCAAATCTTTTATTTTTGAAAAATTGCATTCAAATAAATAAGAAAACAAAAATTTCTTGTTCTCCATAAAATTTTCTTCTAGAAGGAATAAAGAAATCTGTAAAGACTTTAATTTTAATATATTTTTTTAATAACAAACTATATTTTAATAGAAAATTTATGAATTTTCAAATTTAATGTCTCATAAAAAATATATCAAAATAGTTTTTTTGAAATGAATTTTATGAAAAATAATTCTATAGTTGGATTAAAAATGCGCTCTGTATGGTGTGATCAGTGAAAAACCGTTTTTTAGTTCAAAATTTTATAAAAATTTAATTGAAGTTAAAGAAACACACATATGTGCGACTGAAGGTTAAGATTTCAATAGGCTGTAACTTCGGAAAAACTGAAATGTTAGTATGGCACTTTTGTGGAGAAATAGTATTGATTTATGAAAAAAATAATTCTTTAAAGCTTCTAAATTATACTGTCCTCTTAATACTTTTATACATATTTAAAGTAAATATATTTACCAAAATAAAGCCATTTTCAACAAAAATATACTAATTTTAATAACAGCTTTCATTACATACAGGACACTTTTATAAAAAATAAAGACATAATTTACTCAACATAAGTAAAACAATTTACTCAAGTTGAGGATAATATCTAAAAATTCTTGATATTTCATACTCAATTTAAGTAAAACATTTACTTACGCTGAGGAAATCGTTTACTTTAATATAGAAAAAATATACAAAATTTGATTATATCATTTCCTTATACCTAGGAAACATTTCCATATTTATAGGAAATTTTTTACTCTTATATAATAAAAAAAAATATACTCAGCTTAAGTATATTGTTTTCTTAAAACTAGGCCAAATTTACATGCTTAGAGGAAATATTTGACTGTTATTTAGTAAAAATATACAAAATTTGGGTATATTATTTCCTTAAAACTAGTAAACTTTTGCATATTTTAAGAAAGCTGTTTACTCTTGCGTAGTAAAAATATACAAAATTTGAGTATAATATTTCCTTAATCCTAGGAAACATTTTCATATTTATAGGAAATTTTATACTCTTATATAGTAAAAATATACTCAGCTTAAGTATATTATTTTCTTAAAACTAGGCCAAATTTAAATGCTTAGAGGAAATATTTTACTATTATTTAGTAAAAATATAAAAAATTTGAGTATATTATTTCCTTAATACTAGTAAACGTTTGCATATTTTAAGAAAGTTATTTACTCCTTTGTAGTAAAAATATACTCAATTTGAGTATATTATTTACTTAAAACTGGGAAGCACTTACCTATCTACAAGAAGTTTTTTATTCTTATATAGTAAAACTAGGCTCAATTATGTAATTTTTTTAAAGGAATTTTCTTCAATTTGAGGGAAAAACTAATAAGTTTAAGGAAATAAATATGAGCTTTGTGTTTAAAATAAGTAAATTTTTATTTACTTCCCGTTCAAAAAGTTTACAATTTAAGGGAATATTCCTTAAATAGGGGAAAGTTTTTACAAGATTCTAAAATATATTAAAGACAAGTTTACTTAACTTAACGAAATAAGAAACTTCGTTTTCCTGACATATTTACTAATCCAAAGTATATTTGTACTTATTTTTAATACAAATAAAAAAAATTGTATTTCCTTAATTTAAGGAAAAATTTATACTTCTGCTGTGTAAATTTTTTCTTGGAGCTTAAACATTCCCTTATTTTACTTAGTTTAAGGAAATTTTCTTTAATCCGAAGTAAATTTTTTTTTTGAGTGTACTAGTGAAAACAGGTCTGTAAAAATTTTGCTAAAGCAACTAAAAATTAATTCAAAATGGCAGAAAAACTGATGAAACTAACAGATTTTTTTTTCAAAATATTAGTAATTTAAGAACAACACACAAAAAAATATTGTTTAACTTTTTTCAATTAAAACGATTTGTTAAATTATTTCAAAAGGTGTCATTAAAAATTAATCCAATAGATTAAATAATTGCTCAAAACTGCAATTTGCTTGACATTTTTTTTATTCTACCACTCAAAAGCATTTCATAAAATAAGAGAAAAACATCAGCATATTGTTGTTGTTTTTTTGTTTTTTATTTATGGAGTTGTTTTATAAATGTTAATGTGTTAGTAACAGGGATAATAAAGTTTGTACTATATTACTTTTTATGGTACTATTAGAACTAGGGTTTGGCGTTCGGGAATTCCAGGGAAAAGTTTGCCGGGAATTCCCAGGAAAAATATATTATTACGGAAAATTTTAAAAATATTAAATTTTTTAAATTGTTATTGTTTGGAATATGATTTTTAATTTTAGTCATAAAAAAGATTTTAAATACCAAAACAAAAATATCATTGTTAAAATCTTTTAAAAGGGAATCAATTTATTTGACACACCAAAAAAATCTTTGCCAAGTAATTAGGAGCATTTCAACTAATAAAGATTTTTCGCATAACTTACTCAAAATTTAAGTAGTAAAACCTAAAAACTTGGTAAAATGTTTAAAAGAAATATGAAAAAAAGTTTTGTTTCTTACAAATAATCGCCCTTACTATCTAAATTTTACAAATGTATATTTTAGTTAAAGTCGACTTTAGTTAAAATATTGGCTGGCAGTATACCTTGACTTGGTTTATCTTTGGAGCATTCTAATTGGTTAATTTATTTTCAACCAATCAAAATGTTTGAAAATATAAATATTTTTGTAAGGTCTTTATAAACAAAATGTGCGTTCCCGTACGTTACCGCGGGTACCCGCGGGCTAGTTTGGGTAACAGCGGTAAAGTACTGGAACAGACATAAAATGAACAAAGCCGTCTGATTAAAAATAAAGTCGACTTTAAATTTAAAATACTCTTTTTATATTACGGGCCAATAATTTTATAAGTAACGTTTTCATTAATAAATATGATGTTTTCAAATAAGTTTACTTTATTTTACCCGAAGAAAAAAAGTGAACGTTTTATGGTAGGGCAAATATTTCCTGAAATGGTATCCAAATTAGCCGCAGTCGACGGAATGTCAATCGGCACCATAACTAGATCTTCGTTTATTCGAAAAAGTTTTTATAATAAAAACCTGGCATTGCCAAAAAATGAAACCGATGTAAAGAACATTATATTAAATTACTACAATCATGTAAAAGATATCATGATAAAAGAAATATCGAGCAATATTTCTAACAATAATCTTAGATGAATGGACAAGAATATCACAAAAGAGATATTTGAACATATGTATAAACGGAAATAATTCATTTTATAACCTGGGGTTGGTTTATATATCAGGAAGATGTAATGCTGATGAAATAAGAAGAATTGTAGAAATAAGACTAGAAGAGTTTTATTTGTCTTTGGAAAATAACATTGTGGCCACCATATTTAATGAGCCAAATGTGATGAAACGGTTTGTTTCCGACAGTCCAGTATTGGGTGCTTTCTGCTGGAATCATGCACTTCATTTGGCAGTGCTGCGAATAATTTATGTGAAATCAAATGTTCAACATTCTGATATTTTTACTTTGAATTCTCACTACACAGACTGAATTTGTACTGAAATAGTGTTTTTTAAACAAAAATTACTTATATAGGTGGTTTTCATTAACAATGAAAAGGTCGGAAAATTTCATTCATGTAGTACTTTAATTGTCACTATGCATTTAAAGTCGTTAAAAAAATATATTAAATGATTTAGAATTGTCTTTTTAGGAAATGTATTTATTTTTTCAATTCTAAAATACATTTTTAAAAATTGTCCAGTTGAGTATTTTGGATAAATTAAACATTTTGTAAATATTTTGTAACAAAAATATTTCCCGGGATTCCCGGAAATCAAATTTTTTTATTCCCGTTTCCCGGGAAATAAAAAATTCCTGGAAAACCCATACCCTAATTAGAACCTCAAAAGAACTATGGTACTCCTTAGCATATTTGATACCATTTTAAATTATTCAAAATAAATAGTAAAAAATCGTAAGAAACGTAATTCAAAGAAAAGGTTTTTAAAGTTTTGCAAAAAATATTAAACATTTATTTGAATTTAATGGGGTCATTTTGTAAAACGAAACTTTGCTTTCGTTTGAACGTTTTTTTATTTTTAATTTTTTTTAAATTTTGTAAAACTCAAAAAAAAATATGTATATTTTCTTTTTTTTCAATCTGGCAATGTTATAATCGAAGACAAACTCCTTAATAAATCGGTATTTTATAAGAAGTAAGTAAACGTTTGCAAACGAATATTATGCCATATTCAAACGAACAGAAATAGTTGTCGTTTCCTATTAAAAAGTTAAAGTTTTTGCATAAAAAGTTAGGTAATTGCAATTTTTGGAATAAAAATTGTATAAGTATGGGTTTAAAAATATGATGTAGTTAAATGTGATACTCCAATATTTTTTATTCTCAATAAAAAATAATTCTTTTAGGGTCATATGCATAATCACTTTTAAAATTTTTTTTTACACGGCTTATAAAACAAAATTTTCACACCAAAATCGTTATAAAAAATCAATATATTATGCATAAGCATTTAAATTTATATGCAAATTAGTGAAAATTTGGGCAATTTTAAAAATATCTGATTTTAGATGCGCTAAGACACGATTTAAAAAAAATGTTCTTTATATATAAACTTCTACGTTTGAGACCAAATGAAACAAACTGAGGGGTTTTAAAACTAAAAACTAGCAATTCGGAACTTAAGGGCCATCTTAACAAACCATACTTTGTACTCTTTGCTATCCGCTAATGGAAGGTTCTTATTTAGGTTGATTTTCTGTACAATATAAAATTTTTCTTAAATATATTTGTTTCATATTATTAGGAAAAAATGTCCAAAAATATATCATAAAAACAAAAAAACTACTAATAAAAAAAATTGCCCCACACAGGATTCGATACCTGGACCCTAAAAATATTAGAACTAAAAATAACAACTCATTTACCAATCAGGCTAAACAGACTTGGAAAACTCCATGAACAAATTTTTATTTAAGTAATTTGTAATTTCAAGTCACATATATTATTTTTTTTGTCTGGCAATAAGAACTCGCAAATGGCAACAAACGCAAACTACTACCCGTTTTATAAAATACCAAATATTTTCGTTTACGTTTCCAACGAAAACGAAAAAACGTTTTTCATTCGAGTTACAAAATGACCCCATAAGAGAAAATCTTTAAGTTGTTGTTTTTTGTTTAGTTTTATTTGATTTAGTTTTCTCAATTGATTTTGGTTAATTTAAATTGTGCGGTAACATCATATTAAGTAAACATGGACATGTTGTTTGTTTTAATACCCGATCCATATATAGTTTTTTTTATTATAAGATATAAATTTCAAAAAAAAAGATTAAAATTTTCTAATTTTTGACCGCGCTTTTTAATGGGGTCATTTTGTAACTCGAATGAAAAACGTTTTTTCGTTTTCGTTTGAAACGTAAACGAAAATATTTGGTATTTTATAAAAAGGGAAGTAGTTTGCGTTTGTTGCCATTTGCGAGTTATTATTGCCAGACAAAAACAATAATATTTGTGACATGGAATTACAAATTATTTAAATAAAAATTTGTTCATAGAGTTTTCCAAGTCTGTTTAGCCTGATTGGTAAATGAGTTGTTGTTTTTAGTTCTAATATTTTTAGAGTCCAGGTATCGAATCCCGTGTGGGGCAATTTTTTATTAGTAGTTTTTTTTTATGATATATTTTTAAACATTTTTTCCTAATAATATGAAACAAATATATTTAAGAAAAATTTTAAATTGTACAGAAAATCAACCTAAATAAGAAGAACCTTACATTCGCGGATAGCGAAGGAGTACAAAGTATGGTTTGTTAAGATGGCCCTTAATTTTCGAATTGTCAGTTTTTAGTTTTAAAACCGCTCAGTTTGTTTCATTTGGTCTCAAACGTAGAAGTTTATGTATAAAGAAAAATTTTTTTAAACGTAAATCGTATCTTAGCGCATCTAAAATCAGATATTTTTAAAATTGCCCAAATTTTCACTAATTTGCATATAAATTTAAGTGCTTATACATAATAATTTGATTTTTTTTTATAACGATTTATGTGTGAAAAATTTGTTTAATAAGCCGTTTATAAATTTAAAAAGTGAATGTGCATATGACCCTAAAAGGATTATTTTTTATTGAGAATAAAAAATATAGGAGTATCATATTTAACTACTTCATATTTTTAAACCCATATTTATACAATTTTTGTTCCAAAAATTGCAATTATCTAACTTTTTATGCAAAAACTTTAACTTTTTAATAGGAAACGACAACTATTTCTGTTCGTTTGAATATGGCATAACAAACGTTTACTTACTTCTTATAAAATACCGTTTTATTAAGGAGTTTGTCTTCGATTATAATATTGCCAGATTGAAAAAAAAATTTTGATTTTGAGTTTTACAAAATTTAAAAAAATTTAAAACAAAAAAATGTTCAAACGAAAGCAAAGTTTCGTTTTACAAAATGACCCCATAAATATGAAAGATGAAACTGGGACGCTAATAATATATTGGATGCAAGAACAAAAGCGAGAGAATAATATAATAAAGGTAACTGCGAAGAAGAAAGAACAAAATACACTATACATAGTGGAGTGGATCTATGTTATATTTTGAACCTTGTTTTAATGCACAAAAGAACCTTTATATATGTACGTTTTTTTGTTGGTACTATTTTGAAAATCCATTTATCATCCTTGATTAGTAACTAATATTTTAAATTATTTTTTATAAAATTTTATAAATTCTCGTTGAGTTTATTATTTTATTTAGTTAAATATTTTAATTTTCCATGTTAAATCTGAATATTCATTTATTCAAAAACATTACTACAAAATAGTAATGTAAAGGCTTCATTAGTCTAATCGTAAAGTAAAAAAACGTATCTGTAATCAATTCAATGTGTTAAAATAATATAGAAATATATTTTTATCTTTTTTCAATGCATTGAAACTGTTGTCAAGTAAAATCGTAAAAAAGTTCTGTTGAAAATAGAAATTTTCTATTTTATGACTTGAAATTTAATTCTATGCACAAGAAAAAGATAAAAAATACAATATTTTTATTTTTTATACTCTTTTTATTCATTATGAGAATGATACGTTACTTCTTTTACGATACTTCCAAACTAATTTGGGCTTAATTTTTGAAATTTTGTATAAAAAATTTTAAATTTTTTAAACAAAAAGTTTTCAAAAAAATTTTAAATTTTTGAAATTTTGTTTAAAAAATTTGATTTTTTTTTAAACAAAAAATCGCATAAAAATAAATTAAAAATTATTTTAAATTAAATATATTTTATTTAGTTTTCAAAAAAAATAAGAAAACTAATTTCTACGAGAGAACTTTTTACATAAGTATAAATAAATCTGAATGAAAATTGCATGCAGGTTTTATTTTAATGAAATTCAAGCTAAAAATAAAGAAGTATATTTTTTTTTAGTTGGCATGGCAACTACCACTTTATCCAGCTGATAGTCTTATTTAGAAGTTATACAATATTGATCAATTTTTAATCCAATGGATTAATTTTTAATCAAATGCATATAATGTGTTATTTATAAGGTATATAATATTGATAAATTTTTAATCCAATGAATTAATTTTTAAACAAACTCATATTAAAAACCAATAAAAATTCTAATCAAATGTATCAATATTTTATTGAAAATTTATTCAATTAAAGAGCTACAAATTTTTAATTGAATGAACAATTTTCGTGATTGGAGGAATTTCAACGATAAAATTTATTGAATAGGCGGTTTTCATGATTGAAATTAGTTTTTAATTTTTTTGAGCAAACCCGAAACTGTTAAATATCGATAATTTAATATAAATTTTTTACAACTTTAGAAAAATTGAGATACAAAATTTCTTTGAATGCAGTTTTTTTTATCAATACTGTTTAGGTGCAAAATTGAATTATTTTTATATTTCTTATTGTTACTAGTTCCTTTATTCAAATGTCATTTACTGCATTGGAATATTGGAAGTTTTTTTATTCTCTCAATAAGCAAGATCATAATTTTTATCTTTGATTACTTAGTGTAAGGAAAAGTGAATTTTAGTATTGTACAGCCATTTAAGCAGAAAGGTAAAACCCTGCCATAATAAAGCCAAGTTGTGAATTTCTACAAGTAAAATTTAGTGTGTTTAAATTGTGAACCTATATGAGGAAATATTTTGCGCCCATCTAAACATTAATTGATCCAATCGAACCGGATCTAAACCCCACTAAATTTTTAAAATAAAATCGCAAATATTTTACTAAAATATTTAAAGAAAGGTTTACAAGGAACACCCCCTCATCATAAGAAAAATCTTCCTGCTACTATCAACTATAAATATTGGCAAAATTATACTAAATTTGGAAAAAGCTGTACAAAATAAATAACAAATCATAATAATCGTCATAAAAAGCAAAAGGTATGACAAGTTAATATAATTATACAGTGCATTAGTTTTTTTTTGTTCTTTTGCATAATCAACGTATAAAAAGTACGTACAACCTTTATATAGAAACCGTTACAAATTTAACAAAATAAAATTTCCCTTCTTTAAAAACAATAAAATCCACACTTGCTTTATAATACAATTTTTTGTATTATTTAATCTCTGGTTTTACTGCGAAGTCATATTGTACTCTGAGAATAATATAAATTTCAAAGGCTAGCGACAACTTATAACATCTCATATATACATATTTATTTAATTAAACCACATTTGTTCTTTCTCTTGTTGAAAGAGAATAAGTAATCAAATTGTACATAGTGATCTATTGGTTGCCCACGTTCGAATCGAACCTCAAACAAAAACATCAAAAGCAGAACTTATTTTGTTTTACATTTTGAATATTAAAATTAACAAAAGTAAAACAATTTGCTCGACAACAGAAAGTCTTACAACATTTTTTTTTTGTCGTCTGCTTCAATTGACAAACTTAAGTAGTTAATTTTATATTAACTAACCAACCAAGTTTTTTTTAAGAACATACAACCAAAACAGATATCACTTTTTTATTAACATACATACGTATCGATGAATGCAGTAAACTTAATACGACTTTTTTGAATATTTATTGGAAAATTAGAACTCCATATAACGATTGTTTGCAAATCAAGTATTTTAAACCCATAGCAAGTGTAGTGTTCGTAAACCCCTTTTAATAATTTATACTTTGTTGTAATAAATGTTATATATTGTTTGTGCAAACTTCTAATAATACTTTATGGCATTCTTAACTATTTGAAACAATACGTCATTGTTTTGTAAGAAAAGTGTTAAATATAATGTTATGAGTGTTTCAAATGTCCCTTGGAACACCGTATTACGTCAATAAATTGTAATCGTTATTTGTACTGCGACCCCATCTTTTAGTTATTACAACCCCCCCCCCCCCCCCCCCAACCCCATTTTTTTTTTGTTCTACTCTTCTACTGAACGAACTTTTATGATGTCTCTTTTGGATATCTTTATAAAAGCGTCTGATAACGTAGTTGAATTCGAGGCCTATTTTGCTGGTATACCAACAACTAATCACAACATTCACACAGTGGAAGTTCATAAGGCTGAAATAGTTCGTCATTGGGCTGAGTTTAGATCTGCTTACGATAAAGTTTTATTGGATTATAAATCCTTGGCAAAAGATGTTAGTATAGAATCAATCAAGGCAAGGTTTTTTAAAACGCTCGATTCACACGTAAAAGCCTTATCAACGGCCAATGAAATTTTAGATTCTCTTACACGGAATTCTCCATCAGTTGCCCAAACTGGGACTTCGGTTGCCCCGAAGCCGAATATCAGTCTTCCCCCATGCGATATGCCAACCTTTTCTGGAGATTATGTCTCATGGCCAAGTTTTCGTGACATGTTTACTGCGCTATATATTAACAACTCAAGTTTAACCAATATTGAACGACTTTGTCACCTTTTAAGGAAAACTCAAGGGGAGGCCCATGATATTTTACGAACATGCCCCTTAAACAACGATGGTTTCCCTGTTGCTTGGCAGAACCTTATTGACAGGTATGAGAATAAGAGAGTTCTCATAAATGCTCAGCTCAAAATTCTATTGAACGTCTTGCCAGTTCAGAAAGAATCAGGCCCTCAAATAAAGAGGGTTCAAAGAACTATAAATGACTGTGTGTCTAATCTTTCACTTTTGGACATAAAAACGGAAAATTGGGATATCCTATTTGTTTTCGTATGTTCTATTGCCCTTCCTGACGGAACACTCAACCTTTGGGAACAATCGATCCGTGGCCGCCAGGAGCTTCCCACCTGGAGACAAATGGACAGTTTTCTAACTGATAGATACCAAACGCTCGAGTCTGTAACGGATATTAGGTCCTCCCCCGGCAACACTTCTCAGTCCCATAGAAAAATTTCTAGAGCTGAGAAATCAAATTTTCATGAACCCCGAGGGGTTAATAGTTATCAGACTAATATGGTCCCAAACTCCACAGTGAAATGTACCATCTGTAAAAATTCACATCCTCTAAGACTATGTCCCGAATTTCTTTCGATGTCTGTTGCAGAGAGATATGAGACCGTAAAACGGGAAAAACGGTGTGTTAACTGTGTGGCTACCTCACATGAGATAAAAAAATGTAAGTGCAAATTTACTTGCAATGTATGCAAAAAGAGGCATCACACTTTACTTCACCGTTCAAACACTTCTTATACAGTAAACCAGGCACAACCGGCTCAGTCGAATACAGCTTCTGATCCACTTAATCAAAATAATTACCGTTACCAAAATACAACGGCTCAAAATACACAGGCTTCTCTTTTGCAGTCCCCGTCAACTTCAAAAGCTGCCTATGAAGTTAGGGCACATCAATCGTATTCCACACAAATACAGTCCACATATGACAAATCAATTGTACTGGGTACCGCTCTCGTTGACGTTTGTGTATTTAATGTAAGATGTACCGTACGAGCCTTAATTGATTCATGCTCTGAAGCATCGTTTATATCTAGAAGACTTCAATCTAAACTCTTCATTCCCACAAATTCGTTTCAAGCGGAAGTGACGGGATTAAGTGGTTCGTTGACTGCTACTTCAACTCGTTGCTGCCAAATTCTCATTGGCTCACCAGTTAAAAAGCAATTCAAAACAAGAGTTGATGCCTATGTTGTCGATAAATTAACTGGCGATTTACCCTATTATCAGATGTCGTCACTCATAAACTCGAAGTTTTCCAATCTTGCTCTGGCAGATAGTTATTCTGATAAATTTGCACACGTTGACCTTCTATTGGGTGGTGATGTTTACCCCAAAATAATTCGAAGTGGAGTACGATGGGACCCAGATCATTCGCTCGTTGCACAACGTACTATATTCGGTTGGATCGTAACAGGCAAACTAGAATCTCATAATCCCCTCAAATCTCTTTCATCCTTTATTAATACCGTTGACTTAAATAAACAATTGAGTCGGTTCTGGGAACTCGAGGAAGTCCCAAGAGTCTCTACACTTTCTGAAGAAGATCTTCATTGCGAAAACCTTTACAAAGCGTCTACTTTTAGAAACGAAAGTGGGCGTTTCGTTGTCTCTCTCCCATTTAGACCAGAATTTCCTGATACTATGTCATTAGGCCATTCTAGGGACATAGCTTTATCTCAGTTTCTGCGGAATGAGACCCGCTTACTTAAAAATCCTCAATACAAAGCCAACTACGATAAAGTTATTGAGGAATATTTGACTCTAAATCACATGAAAAAAGTATCTCCTGAATCGTCTGTCTCCCCCAAATCCTCCTATTATTTACCTCATCATTCGATTCTAAAGCCCGAAAGTACCACCACCAAGCTACGTGTCGTTTTTAACGCTTCAAGCCCAACCGTCACTGGGACGAGCTTAAATGATGTCCTATTCCCTGGACCCACCTTACAGCAGGACTTAACGGTTCTTATTATACGTTGGCGTCTATTTGGATTCGTCTTTAATGCAGACATAGAAAAAATGTATCGGCAGATACTGGTACATCCCTCCCATACTGCCTTCCAACGAATCATATTCAGAAAATCCCCAAAAGAAGAACCCCAAGACTTCGAATTGAAAACCGTCACATTTGGTGTAAACTGCGCCCCCTACTTGGCCATAAGAACGCTCCTTGAACTTGCAAACCAATGTGAATCTCAATACCCCGATGTTTCTGATATACTCAGAAATTATATGTATGAAGATGACGTGTTAGCTGGTTCCCACGACATAACCCTAGCTCTCAAAGCCCGTGACGATCTCATCCGCGTTCTTGGTTCTGCTGGATTCTCACTTCGCAAGTGGATTTCAAACGATGAAACCCTTTTGCAAGGTTTGAACAGCGATCATTTGCTTACTTCTGAATTTTTAAGACTTTCTGATGCCACCACCACCAAAACCTTAGGATTAAAATGGAACGCAGGCCTGGATTATTTTTATTTCAATCTCGTTAGAAAACCAAATCGAGAAAACATTACCAAAAGAGCAGTTTTGTCGGAAATCGCTAGATTATTCGATCCAGCTGGGTGGTTGGCCCCTAAAATTGTTGTGGCAAAGATGATTATGCAACAGATCTGGATTGACCAAACCGATTGGGACGAAGATCTCAAAGAAGAAACGCTACAACGATGGTATAATTTCTTAGAAGACTATCCAAATATTGAAAAAATAAAAATCCCCCGATTTGTTAATTATCACCCCACGTTTTCAGCGGAGTTGCATGGTTTTTGTGATGCGTCAGAAAAGGCTTATGCCGCTACTTTATACTTACGAACCCAAAGCCCACATGGAGATATTTTTACCCATTTACTTATAGCTAAAACCAAGGTAGCCCCGGTAAAATTCGTAACTCTTCCTAGAAAAGAGTTATGTGGTGCAGAACTATTAGCAAAAATTATACATTCTTTCAGCTCACAAATAAAAATCAACATATGTGAACTTTATCTCTGGACAGATTCTATGATCGTCCTTGCATGGCTGCAAAAACATCCCTCTCACTGGACTACTTTCGTAGCAAACAGAATCACATATATTATGGATAAGGTTGGAAATGATAGATGGAATCATGTAAACTCTAAGGACAATCCTGCAGACTTAGGTTCTCGAGGACTAACCGCAAATGAATTGATCTCAAATGAATTATGGTGGTACGGACCTCCTTGGCTTAAGCGCCCAAATTCGGAGTGGCCAATTGGAACCACAACACTAGAAACACAAGAAGAAGTTAAACCCATTAAATCTCATCTTAATCTGTTACCTGAATCTGACATTCTCAATCGTTTTTCTGATCTCTCACGAGCTATGCGTGTAATGTCATATATATTTCGTTTCTATAAAGCCACTCATCCAAGATTGAAACAAACTTTCGATTGTCCCTCTATAATTATACAGCATTCCGAGATTAAGCATGTTAAATCACGTCTGGTAGTCTCTTGCCAAAGACTCTACTTTTCCGAGTACGCCTTATTATCTCAAGGATTGGAAATTCCCCGTAAAAGTGTCCTTCAAACTTTCAATCCGTTTATAGACACAGATGGCATAATGAGGATAAACGGGCGATTATCTCAGTCAACAATGTTATCTTATGACGAAAGATTCCCAAAAATCCTACCTTATTCAGGTCGTTTTACACGCTTATATATCGAACTTCTCCATAAATACACAATTCATGGTGGGAACTCTCTTTTGCTACGTCTGATGCGGTTAGAATTTTGGGTACCAAAACTTAAAAATTTGATTAAAACGGTTATTTTCAATTGTAAAGAGTGCGTGGTTTACAAACATAAACGGAGTCAACAACTGATGGCATCACTTCCGCCCGAACGAACTACTCTATCACGTCCATTTGCAAATACGGGATTAGACTTTGCCGGACCTTTTAATATTAAATCCTTCGTTGGTCGCGGATGTAAAGTCACTAAAGGATACGTTCTGGTGTTCGTATGCTTTGCCACAAAGGCTATCCACTTGGAGGCTACTAGTGAGATATCCACCCAAGCATTTTTAGCGGCTTTTGCCCGCTTTTTTTCGCGTCGTGGCACCCCACTAGCTCTATTTTCTGATAATGGTACGGCTTTCGTTGGCGCAGCCAATATATTTTCTAAGGACCAAGCAAATTTCCTGTCTCTTGTAAAACTAAAGCTTCTGTCTCAACATGTATTCCAAACCATTGAATGGCACTTTATTCCCCCAGGAGCACCACATATGGGCGGAATATGGGAGGCGGGAGTAAAAAGTTTTAAGTCCCATCTAAAAAAGATAACCCATGCACAAAATTTTACATTTGAGGAGTTTACAACAATGCTGACGAGGATCGAAGCATGTCTCAACTCGAGACCGTTAAGTCCCATGAGTGACAACCCTAGTGACATTTGTGCTCTTACACCCGGCCATTTTATCATTGGCGCACCCATATTATCACCCCCTGAACCTGATCTTTCTTGTCAGTCTCTTAGCTACGTAAATCGCTGGCAAAAGCTCAAGGTACTCCACTATCACTTTGCTTGTAGATGGAAAGAGGAGTACCTCAAAGAAATGCATAAGCGCATTAAATGGAAGTACCCCCAACGTAATTTTACAATTGGGGATCTGGTTATAATAAGGCAAGATAACCTCCCCCCAAATGAATGGCGGCTTGGCCGTATCGAAAAAGTATTTCCCGGTCCTGATGATAAAGTTAGAGTGGTTGAAATACGCACCTCCACTGGCGTTATTACAAGGCCAATTGTAAAATTAGTCCTCCTTCCTTACTCCAATCCCGAATCACACTAATATTGCTTCATAAATATATTTGCAGCACTATGTCTTCAAATAACCCACAATCCAGAAGTCTATCACCACTCGAAGAAGTTAAAAATCCACATGCTCGACGAAACCATAATTCCAAACAACCCGATTGTCGAATATGCCAGCAAGATCATCCCTTAAGAACATGTCGTAAATTTAAGGAAATGAATGTGTCTAAAAGGCTACAAAACGTCAAAAAGCACCGTTATTGCGAAAATTGTCTGGCACATAGCCATCTGTTGCGCAGGTGTCGAAACAGCGATAGATGTCACCAATGTGGTGGTAAACACCACACACTTCTACATCAACATGCACGGCTAAGAATCAAGGGAAGTTCTAATAACTACGCCAGACTTCCTCTTACCATATCGCCATCTACGATTTTGAGACCCACTGTAATCATCAAAGTACAATTGGGTGATGACTGGGGTAATATACGTGGTATTTTGAATCCCTCTACCGAGACAAGCAAAATTGCAGAGTTTCTGCCAACTAGATTTAAGCTTCCTGTTGAAAAATCTGGTTCCAACTGTCTGTGCAAAATCACATTTAAACCACACTTTGACGATGGACCCACTTTCGTGATAATTGCCAGAGTCACAAGAGAGTTACCCCGTAAAGTTCGATCCCAAGATTTAGATGAAAGAGTCGCTGACCAATATAAAAATCTGCGTCTAGCAGATCCTAAATTCTTTAAGTCGAGTGACATTAATATTGTTCTTGGCGCTGATGTGTATCCACAGATAGTAAAATCTATCATCCACCCTCCGACACTTACGACTCCAATGGCACAAGACACACATTTAGGATGGATCTTAGTCGGAAAAATTGGAATTTAGACATTATATATGCCGCAACGATATCCTTATCAAAATTTTACTTTGATAAAATTTAACAACTATATTTTGAATCCTATTTTTTTATATATACCTAAACATTTGAATTGTATCTTTTTTTGTTAAACGTATCCTATAAATACTTCCTAAACTTCCGCAATTATTTAAAATTATCTAATGAATTTATGATTTAATGTATTTATGACAACCGTTCCTAGGTCCCACCTCCTTGTAGATTGCGTCACCGCAAGGGGGCCGGGATGTTTAGGTGCAAAATTGAATTATTTTTATATTTCTTATTGTTACTAGTTCCTTTATTCTAATGTCATTTACTGCATTGGAATATTGGAAGTTTTTTTATTCTCTCAATAAGCAAGATCATAATTTTTATCTTTGATTACTTAGTGTAAGGAAAAGTGAATTTTAGTATTGTACAGCCATTTAAGCAGAAAGGTAAAACCCTGCCATAATAAAGCCAAGTTGTGAATTTCTACAAGTAAAATTTAGTGTGTTTAAATTGTGAACCTATATGAGGAAATATTTTGCGCCCATCTAAACAAATACTGACAACAATAAAAGATAATATTACATATTTGGTAACACTTGGAAATGCATTAATTGTCAACCATTGGTTCTAGGAAAGTTTTTTTCATAACCCGGGTAAAAATCTACATATATGGATTCATACAGGTTTAATGTATATTCGCGCATGATCATAAACACGAATGCTTTTCCATACATGGATACAGAAACCTCCATACATGCATCCACATATGTCCACACATGTGCATTAACGAAAATTGAGGTAATATCTACATGTATGTATATTTATGAACATACATGAAGACGCATTAACTTGTATGAACATACATGCAGATATTACCTCAAATTTCGTTAATGCACAAGTATGGACATATATGGATGCATGTATGGAGACTTATGCATCCATGTATGGAAATGCATGCATGTTTATGAGAATGCATGAACATTAGGGTTTATGTCCCGGGAATTCCCTGGACGGGATTCCCGGGAATCCCGCCCTTTTTTGAATCCCGCAATCCCGGGAATTTTATGCGGGATTTCCCGGGATTTTTTTTAGTCTTTTACAGTAGTTTTAGCTAGTTTTATTGCAATTTTAGAAGCTTTATTTAAATTTAAAGCATTGATTTTTCTAAATTAATTTAAATAAAGAATATTTAAAATTAAAAAATGCGGTTTAAAATTTAATAAACTGAATTAAGCCAAATTGTTTTTGGATGCCAATTGAATTTGGTTTAGTTAAACCGAAAAATATTATATTAGCAATTACCAAATTTACAAACTAAAATACTTGTCCTTCGTTAATTTTTTTCTTCTTTAAGATGATGATATTTGTTTAGTCTGTTTTAAACTACAAGATTCTCGGAAAGATTTTGCAACATTGCCTATATTTTTTGCACGTGTACTGAAGTAAAATCGTACCGAAAATCTTATAGTGTAAACCAGCCTTATACAACATTTCAACATCATTATTTCAGTTCCAAATACCTCCAATAAACTAGGGATTAAAGTTAAAAAATAGTAATTTTTTCGTATTTTCAATTAACATAAGTATTTTGATAGTAAAGTGTTGTTTTTTCAAACGCGTCGTATAGACCAAATACAATTAATATTGTCATTAATACACGCTGAAAAAAATCGCCCTGCAGGAAACATATTTGCTGGTGATATATATATGTTTGGAAGAACTGTCAAAATATATTTGCCGTGTTTTTAATATAATATGTTTGCCAGCAAATATAATATTTTTGCCTGTAAACATACATATGTATGTTTGAATCATATGAAATACATCTACTCGCAAATATATAAATGTTTGCAGGCAAACATATATATATTTATCATTATTATATTTGCACTCCACAAACATAAAAATGATAAAATAAAAATGCAAATATATTTTTGTTTAAGTGGGAAAATATGACTAACATTCAAACATTACAGTGTTTGCCTGGAGGCATACGTATTATAACGATAAAAATAAAATAATTGGAAACACACCTCAAACATAAGTATAGTAGTTTATAAACATATATATAATTGCCTGTAAATATATCCAACAATCTCTTTTTTCTGCGTGTATGTATTTTTATTAATTCTAATTTAGTAAGTTTGAGGTTAAGAAGAAGAATAAACCTTCCTCAAAAGTTATAAACACTTTAAATTTGCAGATCAGACTAGATCTAGTTTCTGCCTTTTTATGGACAGGCTTCATCAGTGATCTTCCATTAAATTGTATTATTGTTTATATTTTTATTGTCAGATTGTCTCTATATGAATAATTTCAGAAGTGATCAAACAGACATATACAAACATTCTACTTCAGATTTTCTCTGTTTATCTTATTTCCTCCGTGTCACCTTTTCACAAATTTCTTTTATTTCAAATAATTTCATTTAAAGTTCAATTGCTATTCCTTTATTTTAAATATATTTTTTAAATATTATTAATTTTTTAAATTCTTTTTGTTTATTTAACCTTCTTTTTTAATTTTTAACTCTACTATTTTCAAACCTTAAGCTCAAGAAGTTAAAAATTATTAATTTTTAAAATAATAAATACATCAGATGCTTTTTGAAATTATTTTGAATTTTTTATATGATAATTTAAAATGCAACTAAATATGAAAATTAAATAATTTCTTTTTAAGGAGTTGTGGCATAAAAAATTTATATTCAAGAAAACTAATTAAAGTTATGAAACTATTTAATATTTTAGTGTCTACTTTTATAAAACAATTTAGGCGAATTTGCCTAAAAATTTCTGTGAAAAATGCTCACATTTAAACTTTTTTATAAAACTAATTCTAGACGGATACTTCTGAAAATCTGCATAGAAAAAAACAAAATATCTAGAAATAGAAATTTTTGGATTTCATGTACATATAAGAAATATTTGAGCGAAAAATTGATTTTAGTTCTGACTATAAAACTGGTCCGACACAAGTTTGCACCCATTAACAATTCCAACATATCCTGAAAAAAGGATCAAAATAATATATCAATTCGTTTGACAGTTTAAACCGCGAAATTAATATTTAGTTAATATATTACTAAGAGTTTTTCTTTTATTAGGACGGCCTTCCATATAAATATATTACATAAATACTAATTCACGATTTAAATTGTTAAACGAATTGACCTGGATAAAGTGGAAGACATGGATATTTAGCCCTCCTATCAGAACATTTTCTCATGGATACAACCAAAAGATAAACTTTGTCGAACGGTGTTTAACCAAAAAATGGTTTTTCAAGTACAATATATACCGAATTTATATATTTTCTAACGAGCGGGAATTCCCGTGATCCCGGGAAATTCCGAAAAAAATCCCGCTGTCCCGGGAAATGAAAAAGTCCGGGAAAAGAAAAACCCTAATGAACATACATTTAACCTGTATGGAGCCTTATATGTCGATTTTTACCTGGGAAGTTTTTTCTCTATTGGTTGTAAAATAAATTGTAAATTCTATTTGGAATTTGTAATATTTGATCTTAAACCGAACAAAAAATAACACTTTTTATATAATATTACATTTAAAAAAAATTATATCCAAACCTGGGTTTGGTAATGACATATCATTATTTTTTGGACTACCAGTAATGACACCCACTTACCTTCTGCATTATTTTAAAACATATAGTAATGAATTACTGATAATGACTTACTTTTATCATTATTTCAAATAGAAAATAATTTTCTAGATTTTTTTGAAAATTTTTTGAAATCTATTTTTAGACTCAATATTTTTTAAACACTGGTAAGGATATATGTAACCACATATTTTCTGATTTTTTGTATGTTGGAGAGTAAGCTTACATGTGTGCAGCAGGTCAATTATGTTTTGATCTATTAAATATTACATGTCGATATAGCTCAGATGGTAGAGCTGTTGACTGGCAATCTGTAGACCCAGGTTCGATTCCCGCACCAGAAAATTTTATTAAAAAAAAAAATACAATAAAAAATATTTTTTTTATATAATTTATTTTTTTGAAAATCTATTTTTAGACTCATTATTTTTGTCAGTACTGGTAAGCACATAGGTAACGATATATTTTTTGATTTTTCGTATGCTGGTGTGTAACGACAACTCATTATTTTTCGCGACATCGCCATATAAAGGTAATAAGAAATGTAATAACAAAAGTAACTAGTTACCATTACCAAGTATGTAGTTACATAACAACATATCTGGTAATGATTTTCTACAATGGGAAGTTTATAAAATTTAAATAAAAAATTTTAGATCTATTTGAAAATACCAATTTACTCTTTGTTTGCTGAATATTAGTAGTCTGAGAATATCATAAACAATTGCAAAAAATACTGCTTGCTTGGAAGCAGGTTCGTCAGGGTAAGAAAATAGTGTAGCGCTTGCATTATTAGTGAAATAAGGCATGCTTTTTGTTCGAGCACTTGTTTCGATATCCGATATGCGCTTCTGTCATAGCTCCAAATAATGGCATGAAATTACAGCTTTTAGCTAGTAAATTCGATTATCATTGTCATTCTTTCGTGCTTTGTTAGAGAGATAAAGTGTGGTAAACAAAACTCTATTGTCTTTTTTAAGACACTACTGCAAGCCATAAATCCTCAGAAGCAGTAGACGAAGTAGAAAAGAAGGACTAATCATTTTTACCGCTTCCGAATTTCTGCTGTGTTACCAATAACCCAAATTTTGAGATAATTTACGCAGAGAAAATTTTATTTCATAGTTTCAATGAAAGTTTTCACTAGACTAATGAAGTTTTATTCACAAAGTTAACGAAAAATATCTTAAAAATTATACGAAGTTTTCCATAAAACTGCATCAGTTCAATGAAAAGTTTCAATGGACGAATTCCAGCGAAACTTCATTGATTCAATGTAAAATTCATAAACAGATTATAAATAAAAAACATCGAACTAGAGACTGAAAGCTGCTCTTACTTTTGAAAAAAGAATTAAAACAGAAATCAGAAAATATTTATTGTATTTCCTAAAGCCTGCTCCAGCCAAACGCGTAGTGTTGGTTGAGAAGTTTAAAAAACACCATTATTTTGCCCTTTCGAGATGTTTTCTATACCCGGTGAAAAATGCTCATATACACTCAAACATGTTCATATCGTCACCTAAAATGCAAAAGGGCGTAACAACAAAAAAATTTAAGCCGATTTTCTGATTGATTGTGATGCACTAGACTAAATTACATTTCCCTACAAAATTTTAAACTTATATATCAAAATAAGTCTATAGTCGTGTTTTAAACAAGAGAAGAAAATATAGAATATCTTTAATTCTACAACGTTTTGTTTTGGTTCTAGTGTAAAAAAATAAAAAGTGTTGTTACGCCCTTTTGCATTTTAGGTGACGATATATGGTTTATGTATGGACACATATGAACAAATATGGATTTTTTATGAAGATATATGGGTTTTATATGAACATATATGGAAGTATATGTGATTCCATATATGGAAAAAGATTTCATATACAGACATATATGGAGGCATCTGTTATTTCATATATGGAAAAGGCACTCATATATGGACAAATATGGAAGTATATGTTATTCAATTTATGCAAAAGGGACTTGTGTGCGATCATATTTGGAAGAATACATTTTTCCATATGTGTAAAAGGAGCTCATATGGATAAATATGGAATTATTAATTCTTTAGTACAACTTTAACTGCACAATTTTCTTAAGTTTTGTTTTTTATATATAAAAAGTTTTTTATTTCAATATTTCGCTACTCCAATGTGTAGCATGTTCAGGAAATAACAATTAAATTAAAAAATTATAAAAATATATAAAAAACAAAATCTTAAGCTCAAGAACATTGTGCAGTTAAAATAGAAAAAGAAGGTTAAATAAACTACAAGTATTCAGTACAATCTTATAATAAAGGACAGCAACGTTCGCATATATTTAATAAATGTATATGTTCATTAGAGTGGTCCAAAAAAAAAAAAGTTGGAATTTTCACGCTCCACAACCCTACAAATATGCCACTTTGAAAAAAAATGTAGTCTGATCAAAAAAATCACCAAAAAAGTTTTGTTTAGAGGTAGCACATCGCAATTGAAGTTTCGAGGTTGTACTTGTTCTATTATTTTTAATTAATTAAAAATAATGGAAAAAATGAGAAAAATTAAATATAATTATTATGATCCCGACATATCAAATCTGATATCTTTTTAGGTGTACATTACGAATATGAAATCAAAATTTAAATCGGAGTCGCGGATTTCGCAAAATTTTAAAATTTCATACAAAAAAAGGATCAACTTCGATCAGGATGTTTTCTTATATTTACCAATATGAAAATTTCGTTTTTCCATTAATATATATCTGCTAAATGTCCTATTATGTGGGATAGGGTTTTTGGTAGCAATAAAATTATAGCAATCTAAATAATAGCGAAATATTAAAAAATGTAAAATTTTAACTTAATTTGCAAGGATATCTGTTATCCTTTTTAAAATTAAAATCAGTGTTATATATAATGAAGGTCCTTGGTAAGTAAATTGCAAAAGTATAACAAATTGCATTTTTCGATAACACCGTTTACAGGTAATTGGGAAAATATCTTAAAAAACTTGAGTTTTTTTGAATTTTCAAAAACCGCGAATAATTCATAAACCACAAATTTTTTTTAAGTTTCGATTGCTGATTCATAATCTGCGTTAAAATAAAGATCAGATTTGAGAAATTTGCGCATACATGGCAAAAACAAGTTGAATTTTTAATTACATCTTTTCGGAAAATTTCGAAAATTTGACTAAAATATGTATTTTTTTGTATAAATTTAAAAAAAACCGCGAATTACTTAAAAGTTACTTAATTTTTTTAAGTTTTGATTTCAAATTCCTTATATTCACATTAATTAAGACCAGATTTAAAAAAAATTGTTAAATAATAGCGTACAGGTTAAGAAATAATTAAATTTAAATTCAACCCTACTTTTTGTATAAATTACTCTAGAGATAAATTACTAATTCTTAAAAGACAACTTTTTGTGCTACCTCTAAATAACAGCGGATTTAGCTGAAACTTGGCACAGAGAGTTTTTAGACATTAAGGAATAGGGGCAACATTGTGGAGATCGCGAATTCCAACTTTCATGTTTTTTTGGACCACTCTAATGTTCATATATGTCCATATACTTAGGTGTTACCTCATTTTTCGGATCCATACATATATGGTTGGACCATAAATGTTCATATATGGACATTTTTCAGCTGGTAGGTTTTTTAAAAACAAGAACTTAGATATTTTATTAAAAAATTTCCAAAAAATTTTATTAAAAAGTAATTGCGATAATATAAAACAAATCTTAAAATTCATTCCCGCTGGGGCAATTTCGACTTGCATGAAGTTTCTCAAAAAATGGTATCTAAAGGTTTAAAAACATCTTTCAATAGATTTTAAAAGAATTTGATGGTATTTTAGTTAGCATTTGTTTTTTCTAAGTGTTTCTTGCAATTTTTTAGCCAAAATTAAGAAAATTATTAAGTTTTCGGAAAAAATAAATTATTAAGTTTCGACATTAACCGATATAGAGGCGATTAATCGAGGAATCGGTTAATCGATTAACCGAATTGGAAACACTAGTTATTATCGATTTTATAATCATACTTTAGTCAAATATTACCGTTTTTTACAATTTTCGTGACGTCATATTTCGGTAACCAAAAGAGTCTTGGCTCTGAAATTTATGCTTTAATGAGCTGTTATCATATACGATAGTTGTAATAAATTTCATTGAAATCGGAGATGGTAAATCCGAAAATGCCACTTTTTTGTGTTGAATTGAGATGTTTTCCCCCATATTGGAAAAATATTTAAAGTTGTTTTTTTAAAGTGTTATTTTTTTATAAAAAATAATACACTCATATAAAGAAATAAAGCTGTAAAAATAGGAGAAAAGCTACTAAAAATTATTTAACCCTCATCGGTCCTTCGAGAAATACATCTAATCGGTCCCATTGTATGCGCGCGCATAATTAATTAATTTTTAATTGTAAAAAAGCTAAAAAAAATTAACAACCACTTATGTTTTGTGATTTTTTATGTTTATTATATTGTTTACTATCATATTAATACATTTGAACTTCATAAAAGTAGATTTAGAATGAAATTAAAATTAGAATATTACATATATTAGAGAAAAAAATTGAATTTTTAACTTTTGTCAATTATTTGTACATTTATCGCATAAATTGAAATTATGTTCAGCACAAATGAAATTTCTACACTTTTCACAGCGATTAGCAAAAAGATTTTTGTTATTTTTATATGTGCAGATGTAGCATCGGCCTCGTTTTGATGTACTTGGTAAATGGCGAATCTCCCGAATTCTTTGAATAACACTGGAAGCATCATTACTTTGAGGTTGTTTTTTACGTTTAGTGATCTGTTTTTCAACGAGATTCAATCCAAGCTCCTCGATGAAAAGGCCACGACGAATATTATTGTTCGTTTTAGAATTTTTCCAATTCGGGAACAATGCAATGAACGTCACGAATGCACTCAACGCACTAACATCAAGCATGTTACAAAATACTGCCATTGGCCACCGATTGACTTTTCGTTTGCCTGTGTACGTAGCCACCATTTGATCCATAGTATCAACTCCACTCTTGGTTTTGTTGTAGTCTTCAATGATGTTAGGTTTCTTCTGTTCACTATTCTCATTTATGCTGACAGCATTGTGGTATGTACTGAGCAATGTCACAAATCGGTACCGGCGAGGAACATATGACAATATAACCCCTTGCAATTTATGTTCATATACAACTTCTGTATGATAAATTGGCTTTTGACGCATGTCGAGTAGAACTGAAGGAATTTCAGTCCTATTTTTCCTTATTGTTCCCAAAATAGTCATGCGATTCTTATGCAAATCTTCTGCCAATTCATACGAAGTGAAAAAGTTGTCACACGTTATATTTCTGTCAAAAAGTCCTTCCACCAAATCCAAAACAACACGCCGTCCGAGATTGCGTTCAGATTGGCATTACGATTCCGACCAACATAAATTTGTGTGTTGTATGCATACCAGCTTTTTCAGTCGCATAGCACCCAAATTTTGATGCCATATTTCGCCGGCTTGGATGGAATATACTGACGAAACGGACATCGCCCACGATACGGAACTAACTGTTCATCTACCGTAATGTTTTTTCCTGGTGTGTATACAGCTTTCAAATTATGATTCCATTTATCGTATACATTTCGAATCGGTGCCAATTTGTCACGAACAGAAGTACTTGTAGATGCAGTGTTGGCCATACGTTGTTCGCGGTCATCAAATCGAATGCAACCATGGATACGCTTGAACATTTTCAAAGACATTGTTGCTCTAAATATTGGCAGTTTCTTCATTCCACAGTTTAGTGACATATTCACCGTATGACCGATACACACCAAAAAGCAGAAACAATCCAAAGTATGCGTGCAGAGTGTCCACATCTATGTTTTCCCATTCGTCTTTGTACTTTCGCACACCATATAAATTCGTCATGTTCAAAATAATATTCTCTACCGGTCCAAGGAACATGTGAAATGCAGACGAAACATCAACTATATTAGAAGCTGCTAATGCTTTTGGACCTGAATTATAACAAAAATGAAACATAATGAACACGAACCCATAACAAAGAGGGTAGGTTTTTACCTGAAGTGAAATTTTCTGCACGTCGAAATGAATTTTTTCGATTTATTTCAAATGGTTGCGATGAATATTCAATTTTCTTATTTTTTGAAAAATATTTATTTTCAGGATTTGCTGCATTTTCTTCTGCTAAATTTTGCTCAAGTGGCTTAATGTCGTCTTCATCCGAATGCACGCTAACTTCACTTTCATCATTCTCCTCGTCTGATAATGCAAAATCATCGTCACTATTGCACGGAGATTCGCCCGCTTCGCTTTCCAAATCAAAATCCATTTCTAGTTCATCTCGCTGCCTTCTTTCACGTAAAACTCTATCCATTTTTTATCAAATACTTCGAAACACAACCAAATTTCAAATAAATGCGCAAACAAACTTTACTTATGTGAATTTCATAAAACGTGTGCTATAAATCCACACACAAAAATAAGCGGCAATTCCAGGTACCTGCTTATGTGTATTCGTAACTATAACTGCACAGGCAAATACAGTAAGGGTACAAATTCAAAAACGGCTTTTTTTGGTTGATCAGGCAAAATAATTCTAATTTGCAAAATACAAGGTCATTCCGCTGAACCGGTTTTATTTTATTCAAGGTTAAAGATCAAAATTGTATGCGTACGCATACAGGGAACCGATGAGGGTTTATTAAAAATGACCTTGCAAAAAAACTGCTGATATTAGCAGATTTTTTGCCAAATGCTAGTAAGATAAGAACAGGAAAAATAAAACTGCTAAATTTACAAAATTTAATTACATTTAAGTTAACTTTTACTTAATTAAAAATAACTAATTACCTTGATAAAATCCGCAAAAAATTTTGCAGCATATTAGTAAACAAAAATAGTTTTCGCTGCAAGGTAATTTTTAACTTATTTTTAGTAGTTCTAATTAAAATGTTTACAGCATTTTTTTTCTGTTAGTGTAATAATAAATATATTTCGTAAAAATTTTATCAAAATGGATTTTTAAATTACAAGTTTTTAAATACAAACGAAATTGTAATATTTAATTTTTGGTATTTAAAAAAAATATTTGAAGAGTTACATTTTTATTTAGAATTTTTACATTTCCATAAAATTTCATTAAAAATTAATAGAAGATTAAAAAAAAATTTAATTAGTTTCAAAAATTAATTAAGTGTACAAAAATAAAAAAAATAAAAATTTTACATTGAAAACTACAAATAATTATTAATTGTGTAAAAAAGTTGCAAAAATTTTTTTCCCATCGAACCCGAAACCCTCTGATTTCTGTGCCAGCACGTTTCTATGCAAACCCCATACAAAATATTAACTTCTTATCACCCATTAAAAAGAACTTCTGACTAGCATATATTTATTACAGCATTAGATGTTGTGTAAAACCCATTCCTAAGTAATTCTTTGTGATGTAATTCTTTGTGATGTAATTCTTTGTGATGTAATGAAGGGAGTGATTCATTTAGAAGTCATTTCATTTATTTTTACAGGGTAATGACATTGCCTTAGTCTACCCAGAAACAGTTCGAAGTGTCCTAAGAAACAACGGTTTTCATAGTCGTGTACATAGAAAGAAGCCATACATCAGTGAAGTGAAGAAACATGTTGGAAAAGATGAAACATTTTGGGCCAATGTTATGTTTAGTGATGAAAGGATCTGAAGGCGAACAAAAAGTATGGCGGAAAAAAATTAAGAATTGATGCAGAAAAATCTGCTTCCAAGTCATGCATGCTGGATGTAATGCCTTGGTCTGGGGTTGTATGTCTGCGGCTTGGGTAGGGAATTTTGAATCTTTACCTTGATCTTTTAAAAGATAATATTAAACAATCTGCTGCATAAATGGGTCTTAAGCCAGGATTGTTAAGGAATAGCTCCTGCATAGTGTGCCCCACCAACTACATTCACCAACCCATTCGCAAGACTTAAATCCCATAGATAAGCTGTGGGATGAATTGGATTGCCGTATCCGAAAAAGATCTATATAACTAAGGCGGATCTCAAAAATGCTCTCTTGGAGGAATGGAACGGTATCTCAAAGGATGTTTTACTGAAAAAAATATTTTTTTTCTATGACAAACAGATTGACAGCCGTTTTAGCATTTGGAGGTGAACAAACAAAATATTAGATTATATTTGAATGAATTTGATAAGGCCAGTAAGACAGAATACATATTTTCGGCTTTCGCCATCATCCGTGTCATTTGCCTTGATGGGTTAAACATTGATAATCGTCTACTTATGCGAAAGTTGAAAGCAAATCGAATATGTTAACAACTCAACTTAGACCAACATCAACGAAATCTAACAATGCTTTTTTACCTTTGTTATTATTACTCTTTTTTGCTTTGAACTTTAATTCCTAAAGTATCTTAGCTGGTTCTATTCAACTCTGTGTATGATAAACACAAATTTTTGAATTACAACGAACCGTTAAATTTAAATGTATATTATTTAAATTATATTTTGCACCGTATCATGTGTTTTTAAGATGAATGAGGGGTATATATAGTTGATCTTTTATTTGGTAAATTAATGTTTTTAAAAAATACAAAAACAAAAAACTTTAATGATATTTCTATTGTTGGCTATGCTTTGCAGAAGACTTCGAAAACATTTTTTTTTTGCTCCATTCCCATTTTGTTAATGTAGCAGACTATATTTTAGCAGACTACTGCCACCACTTTCTAAAGAAAACTGATGAAAGGGACCTGGAAAATCCCCGAAACGATCGTCATTTCATTCCTGAATGTGTATAGGTTTTTGAAAGCAAAAACTCTGTGAAGTATTTGTGAGGAGAGCATCCTGATTAAGAAAAATAGCAGTTTTTGAAAAAAATATCTATTATATTAATTCATAATAAGGAAATTGGCCTCGATTAATGAATGTTTTTTAGTTTGATTTTATACCATAAATTAATATCGTATCACTTTCTGTTTAAATTATTTTTCAAATTAAAGAAAGACGATACAATTTTCACAAGTAAATTACAGAGCATATTTTCGGCTTTCGCTACAAAGCCATCATCAGTGTCATTTGCCTTGATGGGTTAAACATTGATAATCGTCTACTTATGTGAAAGTTGAAAGCAAGTTAAATATTTTAACAACTCAACTTAGACTAACATCAACGAAATGTTACAATGTTATTTTTATCCTTTCCCAATAAATCAAAGAACGATACGATAGCGAAATCGCTATCACCTTAAATATCCGAAAACGATATCATATTCTAATAAGATTATAATATCATTTTCGATAAGGTTTAATGATAAAATATACTTCAAAATATTAATTAGTTACAAAAATTCAAACAATTTTATTTTTTTTAATTTCATATATGATATCATTCATATCATTTTAATTTCATATATGATATCATTTTCGATATCGAAATCGCCTGGAATAACGATAGTGTTTCAGGGCTAAAACAGATTTTGGCGATTTTACTATCGTTATTCCAGGGAATTTCGGTAGCGAAAATGGTATCATAATTCTTTGGAATTACGATATCGTAACGAAACGTACATTTTAGAACAAAAAATCTATCGTTTTCGTATCACAAGTGATTATCATATATGATAATATCACCTAGGTGATATCGTTTCGATATCGTGACGATATCGTTTGGTTTATTGGGTTGTTATTATTACTCTTTTTCGCTTTGAACCTTAATTCTTAAAGCATCTCAGCTGGTTCTATTCAACTCTGTGTATGATAGACACAGTTGAGCTTTTATTTGGTAAATGAATGTTTTTTAGTTTGATTTCATATCATAAATTAATATCACTTTCTAGTAAATGGTTGTTTTTTCAAACGCGTCGTATAGACCAAATACAATTAATATTGTCATTAATATTTATTTTTATTAATTCTAATTTAGTAGGTTTGAGGTCAAGAAGAAGAATAAACCTTCCTCAAAAGTTATAAACACATTAAATTTGCAAATCAGACTAGATCTAGTTTCTTCCTTTTTATGGACAGGCTTCATCAGTGATCTTCCATTAAATTGTATTATTGTTTATATTTTTATTGTCAGATTGTCTCTATATGAATAATTTCAGAAGTGATCAAACAGACATATACAAACATTCTACTTCAGATTTTCTCTGTTTATCTTCTTATTTCCTCCGTGTCTCCTTTTCACAAATATTGCCACATCGACGTATGGTTTGTACGTACAAGTGCAGGCAATTTGTGTATATTGGAGACGGACAGCCAACAGGGCATTTTTATTCTTCATAGTAAATGATTGTTTTTTCAAACGCGTCGTATAGACCAAATACAATTAATATTGTCATTAATATGTATTTTTATTAATTCTAATTCAGTAGGTTTGAGGTCAAGAAGAAGAATAAACCTTCCTGAAAAGTTATAAACACATTAAATTCGCAAATCAGACTAGATCTAGTTTCTGCCTTTTTATGTTCGTTTTAAATTATTTTTCAAATTAAAGAAAGATGATACAATTTTCACAAGTAAATTACAAAGAATAAAAACTTTGAAATAATTCGATAAGGCCAGCAAGACAGAATACGTATTTTCGGTTTTCGTTACAAAGCCATCATCAGTGTCATTTGCCTTGATGGGTTAAACATTGGTAATCGTCTACTTATGTGAAAGTTGAAAGCAAATCGAATATGTTAACAACTCAACTTAGACTAACATCAACAAAATCTAACAATGCTATTTTTATCCTTTGTTATTTAGCGTTTTTTTAATCACCTGGATTTAGAATTTTTCATACAAAAAGGGAATTTATTAAATCCAAAAAAAGGATTCAATAAATCCGCAATAAAAGCACAAATATATGAAATATCCTATTAATTTAATGTCAGAAAAAAACACGAATGAAAATTAAAAGAGAAACAAAAAGATTGAAAAACTAACAAATAAAAGGTTTTTATTAAATTTTTTTATGAAATATGTTTAGAAAAAAAAACTACACCTCACCAAATACACATTTTCCATCTTGGACATGGAGAAATAGCTAAAATAGAAATGGCAATTTTTCACTCTACTGTAAGTAATTTAATTAAATCCAATTAGTGAATATTAAATATTGCAATGGAATTTTTTAATTGTGTAAAAATATAAATTGAAGTGATAAAATGGAAAAGGCAGACTGTCTATCGCTGTTTTATATAAAATATAATTAAAACTTAAAATTTAAAGTAAAATCCTTCATCATCGAATTCGGTATTAAAAATTAGGGTGAAAGAAGTGTCGGACAGAAAATTCTTTTTAAAATAGGGAGAATCTAACCCCATCTTTTTAGCACTTTTAGAACTACTTTTTGGATTTATTAAATCCAAGTGATTAGAAAATACGGCTCTTATTACTCTTCTTTGCTTTGAACCTTAATTCTTAGAGTATCTCAGCTGGTTCTATTTAACTCTGTGTATGATAAACACAGATTTTTGAATTACAACGAACCGTTAACTTTAAATGTATGTTATTTAATTTTTATTTTACACCGTATCATGTGTTTTTAAGATGAATGAGGGGTATGTATACACCGATAAAATTTCTCAGCTGCTCATTTGAATAATTCCTCAGTTAAAAACGAAAATTTTCCAAGTAACCGAAATAATTGTTATCAGCTATTGTTTCTGTTAACCACTCTACTGCGTAGTCAAGTTTAAAAAACTTCGCTTGCTCCGGTACGGACAAACAAAATGATACTAAAAGAACAACTCTTCTAAAGGCACATTTACACGGGATAGAAATCTCGTAGAGTTTGCGCTAAATTTGTCACCTCTAATAAAGTTGGCACTAATTTTTATCGTAAAAGTAACATCTCTAGTTGTCAAGTATTTGTTTTTATTAAAATTGTTGTATTTTAAAGAATATTTTTTTTCCAAATACCAAAAGGTGCAATTAATAAACTGAAATGTTCAATAAAGTTACAAGACATCTTAAAAATTGTTACTAATTAAAGAAATTGTGAATGACAGCAATTGTCAAAGGCCTAGAGATTACATTTCGTAGATTTATACAGAGCTGCATTTACATAAAGTCTAGCGAGTTTTCTATCCCGTGTAGAAGTGCCTTAAGAAATATAAAAAATACAACCGCTGCACTTATATTAGCAGTACGTATATATGTATACGTCTTACGCAGCAGAGTGGTTAAATGCAATATTATTTCATCACCCTGTAAAAACAAAAATGTAAATTTTGAATTGTCAAAGTGTTTTCAAAAAATAAACAAAATTTAAAATAAATTTTCCTTTAACTGATTTTTATATTTGGTACGGAAATTTGGCTCAAAATGAAGTATTTTAATAACAAAACTTCGTCAAGAATTTGCATAAAACAAGAATATTTCAAGATAAGTTTGAATTTTTAATTAGGGTTTCTATAATAAAACATTAAATTCTTTAAATTTTTTTGATTATAGAAGGGAAGAATGTTCAAAAAGGTTTTACTCTATCTAAAGTCTAATCAAATGAGAGATTTTGGTACTGAGGACTAAAGAGACGATATTGAAATTAATTTTAGCATGCTAAGCTGAATCCAGCCAAAAAGTTTTATTCTTTTAAATAACTTTAATATGTTTTACATTTGTAGGATTCAATTTGTTAATAAAATATGTAATAAATATATGAAAATACTTATTGCCAATAAATAAAAATTCCCAAGAATTTTAAATTAAATTTATTGATTAATTATAACTAATTTGCGAATTTCTCGAATTTTGACTAAAGCCCCGTTCATTGGAACTGTTTTATTAGTTATATTTTGAAATTTGAACAATTAGCTAAAGATAATAGCCCACTCAGTTATCTACATACAATTAATTTTATTAACTGAGCCTCAGTAAGAAATTTTTTCGGTGTAGTTAATCTTTTATTTGTTAAATGAATGTTTTTTAGTTTGATTTTAGATCATAAGTTAATATCACTATCTGTTTAAATTATTTTTCAAATTAAAGAAATATAATTTAATTTTCATAAGTCAAACTAAAAATATTAATTTTTAAATAATTTAAAAAATGTCATTGCAAATCTTTAAATGTTATTCCAAATTTATGCGATGGAACAAAATTTTGTCACGTTTTGTTAGGCACGTAGCTAGGGGGGGATTGGGGGCTCGAATCCAATTGCCAAACTGCTTTGGAAAAAAAATTTTATGCTATTTGGTGCCCATGGAAACTGTTTTTGTTTATGGTCTTTTTTTGTAAAAATCATGAATAGTTATGTATGCTAGGCATAATCAAAAAGGCTAGAGAATAAATAGAGTGCAATCCTCCCATTTCCTGGGAAAAAACTTATCAAATGTGGCTTCAATGTTGCAAAATTTAAAGCAAAAAAGTTTCCATTTGCAAAAGTTGTGGCAATAAATAAATTTTTTACTAAGGTTAGTATCGTACAAAGACGCACTATCAGTTCCTTTTTATTCAAATTGTTTGTTATTAGCAGTTTGGTGCTAAATATTGTCGAAATCTCTTCTATTTTCCTAATTCTAACACAATGCACTCGCATTAGTAGCAGTGTTGCCAGGTTTGACGGTTTATCGTCATTTTGACGATTTTTACTATCAAAAATAGCCAACTGATGATTTGACGATTTTTCCTTAAAAATTACGATTTTTATTTAATATGAAATACACTCTAATTAAATTCTGTTGAAATTTACCCAACTTATAGTAGGAAACTGAACTCCTACTATAAATTGGGTAAATTCACTCTATGTGCGTAATTGAAAAAAAATACGCACATTCTGTTTAAGTTCGTGCACAAATAATTTGTAATTTTACACTGAAAGTGCGTAAAAATTAAATGAAATTTTGAAATTAGTGTGTTAATTTACTAAATTTGTGTGTAAAGAAGCACGTTTCACGAGTAAATGTACGCATAAAATGCGTAAAAATCCACAAAAATGCGCAAAATTCCACAGAAAGTACGTAAAAATCCAATAAAATGAGTACATTTACAACAGTTGTGCTAACTTTAAGCACCACCCAAAATTTTTTTTTAAATAAAATAAATTAATTTTTGGTACGTATTTTATTAATAATAATATCCGAGTCCTTCTCTCATAATCGTTTATGTCCCAATTAGTCATTTTGGGATCTTAAGGCATTTGTATAAAATTCATATAAAATTTTGTTATAACTATTGAATGGGTGCAATGACTCCTGCTCAACAAAATGCCTTCTTTGAAAGGGAGGCAGTAACCGTCAACAATAACGGGAGAAAACGTCTTAAGAGAGATATGGCCTACGCAGGAACAACTGAGTGCAATGACTCCTGCTCAACAAAATGCTTTATTTGCAAGTTAGGCAGTACTCAATGAATACTGACTTTGTTGAGCAGGAGTCATTGCACCCAGTTGTTTTGCCTAGTCCGTATCTCTCTTACGGTGTTTTCTCCCGTTATTGTTGACGGTTGTTGGTTGACTGCCTCCCTTGCAAAGAAGGCATTTTGTTGAGCAGGAGTCATTGCACCCAGCTGTTCCTGCGTAGGCCGTATCTCTCTTACGGCGTTTTCAATTTTGAAATGAGGTTTAGGCTACCACATGCGTTAACAATAATTACCAAAAACAATTGCACGCTTATGTTGCTATTTCCAGACTCTAATGTGTTTGTGGAAATGTTGTAATTCACAAAAAATAATCCGTTTTTGCTTTTTCCTTTTATTATTTATAATTTTTTTTCAATTTTTTCCAATTTGAAATGTCAGAGTATTTATTACTATTATAGGATAGTATATTTACCAACTTTGTGCGTAAAAATTTTATTTAACAAAACAACAGTAATTTTAGGCAGAATGTGTTTATTTATAAACACATAATGTCTAAAAATACTTTGTGTGTGTATTATTGTGTATGGAAGTGTGTAGGAAAAAAGTTTACGCATTTTTTGTTTATATTTACCGAATTTTCGTAAAATTAAACAAAATTTTACCCATTTTATAGTAGTAAATTTACAAACATTTTTTAGAGTGTACAGCAAGAAATGTACAAAGTTTTTAGTTTTTAAAATTATGCAGAATTGCAAACAAATTAATGTGGGAACAAATTAAAAAACCGCTGCAAAATCGGATGATGTTTATTCAGCAAATCTATACGATTTTTCAAAAATATTTCGGAATTTGAGATTAAGTGTTCATATTGAAATTCTAATTAAAATTATATCTAGAAAAGATATAAAAATCCGTTCAAGTACACCATGATTTTTTATTTATTGCGAAAATGTCAACTTTTTTTAAGATACGTATTTTAAAATGTACAAAACTTATAGGAAAAATAATAATAATAATAATGATGATAATTATTGTGTGAAACTTCTGTAATAAAACTGGAACGAATCTGAATTTTTTTCATGGAGAAGAATGCCTGTGAAATACATATTAAATACTTTAAAATCTGAAATTTTTGTTGGTATTTCTATTTTTTAAAGCAACTATTTCAGGATATGACAAATTTCGATGATGTTTATAAACATTACACTAAATATTTTAAATCTAACAAGCACGAAATGATTAAAAAGGATAATTTTTAAAATGCTTATTAAGTTTTTGAGTCCTTGTAACACAAATAGATTTTATTTTTACGATTTTGACGATATTTTCCAACATTTTCGACGGTTTTGTGCCTACTAAACCTGGCAACACTGATTAGTAGGGGCATCCCTTGAGTGCTAGTCTATCGTAAAAAAAATATCGAAATCGGTTTAGAAATTATGAGTAAAAATGTGAGGACACACGGAAATTTCCACACAAAATAAAACATTTTGTACAAACAATCGGAATAAAAATGACTAGAATTTGGAATTATAGCTCACAATTGATTTCAATAACTTATATTTTTTAACTAGTGTGTTCTTCTAGTTCACTCGCTCATTCGAGATATTTTTTCAGTTGTTCATACACTTATGTATATAAAAGTTTTTAAAAATTTCTGATAAAAAAAACAGCTGAATCCAGCAGAATCTGTTTGTGGCTAAACATTAGAGTGCCTGTGCATAATAATTTGAAAACCTTATAACACATCTATAAAATGAATTTTGTATGAAAGATCTATTTTATAAGCCATTTATAAATTTAGAATAAATAATATAATAATAAGCAGGGCAAGTTTTTTTTGGCATTTGCCATTAAATGTCATTTTTGCCATATTTTCACTTATTTTGAAAAAATGCCATTTTCACAAATCCTTGCCAAAAAAGCCATTTTGTCAATTTTTTTAGACTTTTCATTAAAAAAATGCTATAAAATTCGGTAAAAACTCAATCTTTGTAAATAATTTTTGAAAAAAATTTACAAAAAAACGGTATTTTTTTATATGTATAATAAAATTCCAGATTTTTTTTTAAATCATACTAATTCATTATTCCCCCTGATTATGTAAGGCGTAGGTGGATACGTTTTTAGGCGTTTTTACAGTAAAGTCGATATTAACAATATTTTTGCAATATTTAACCCTTTGACGACCATAGGCAAGTATGCTTGCCAAAGGTGTTTTCGAACTTATAATTGCTCAGACAAATGATAGAGTAAATATGTCCAAAGGTGATTTGTATAGGAGGGTTGAGCAACAAAAGTGTAGTAGGCGGTAAATCCGTACCTGGTGCCACTTTCCCCTTGCGAGCCTTCGAAGTTAGTTAACTAGAATTTTTCATTTTAGGGGCAAAAAGCACAAACTTTGACAAGCGAAATGAAGGGCAAGCAAGGGGTCTATGCACGCAAAGAAAAAACATGGTTGGGATGACCATATTCGAAGAGCATCACATATTTTTGGGTTTATGATTGTGACAATCATATTATTACATAGTTGTGACAATCATACTCTTACCTCTTTTTTTGTCATAATATGGTCAATAAATTACCTTACTATGATTGCAAAATGCTCCCAATATTAGCATATTATAGTCCTACATATTATCATATTATTGTCCTATTATCCCTATAGTATTCTCCCAGAATTCTGCTGAAGCTGGATTGAAAAGATATGCATGTTTTAATTGACAATATTTATTCAATGACTAATTTACACATATATAGAGATAAAAATAAATTATGGAAGCTATAAAATGCAGAACAATATTGATAAGAATACAATTTCACAATACATCCAAAAATCATCATAATATGTTCCTTATGATCATAATATTTTCTTGATGATCATAGTATTTTTCCAATGATCATATTATTGTCGTGTCGAAAATGTTGTGATCAGTTAATATCATATTATATTTACTAGGAACATATTATGATTATTTCATGCACTCTTTATATTTTCTCCAATTTCGTACAGTTTTTCAACTAGACTTCCGTACAAAATGAAAAGCTGCAGCACTACTTATTATGGACGCTCTTCAACATTAATTTTTCTGTGTGAGTACAAAATAAATCACTTTTTTTTATCACTTTTTACTTATTTTATAACACTTTAGAGTACAATCTAATTTCAAGTTTCCTGGTTAGACCGAATTCTTTCTTCCACAAACAATGTTACTATTAAAATGAACACCAATAAGTTTTTCTTTTATTTCCTATGTTTTTGTTTTTTTTTCTAATATGTTTATTTTCTTTTATTGCTTCTTGCAACTTCTTTTCACAAAATCTCAAACAACAATGACGCTAACTGATCAATGACGCTCATAAAAAAATATACTGACCATCTTTTAGTTGTCGAAATCATACCAATGATTACGAACATGATATCTCTCAATGCAAATAATAATATGATTGCAATTCGAAGAGAGGAATATGGTTGTCCAGATAATATATGATTGCAGACGAGAGAAAAATATGATAACCGAAAAAAAAGAGAGATTTAAAATTTAAAAGGTATGATTAATACATTAATAATATGATTGCAACAACCAGGTATAGCAGAAGGAAACATAGTTTTGTAGCCGTGATCATATTGTAACCATATAACCATATATATAATAATAAAAATCTCTACGTCCGGAACGGCGGGGTCGTCAAATGGCAAATATATTTGGTAACCGAAATGAGAGGTAAGGAGGGGTTCAACGGATTAAATTTTTCTCGGCATAACTATTATTAAGTCAGAGATCATGAAAATCGTAAAAACTTCAAAATCGCTTCGGCAGAAAATGTATGGTCGTCAAAGGGTTAACAGTCAAGTACGACTTTTGTTTTACTAAAATTGTATTAGATTCGCCAGGAAAATTTTACTTTTTGTTAATTTCGATTTTGAAAAATTCGAATTGTACACTCATAAAAAAAAGTTAGTACAAAAGTCTGTTAAACGCGTTCTAATTCAATTGAACTAATTTTTCCTGTTGTTTTCGTTTAAATCCGTTGTTTAGCTAAAGTTGTTAGTTATCAAATTTCACCACAAAAACATATTTCTGCTGTACTTGAACTAATTTTTCCTCCTGATCTTTAGTTATTTTTTTATAAATGATTTTGACAATTTTATCAGCTAATATAGATAAATTTATTGGCAACTTTTTTAATATTTGTGTTTTCAAAAGAAAACGATAGGGGCGCTAGTGTACAGTGATCGATGGTGCTTGATGGCGCTTGATGGTGAAGTGTGTATTGGTGAGTTTGCCGACCAATACAAATTAGAAAATTTCTAGTAAGTGTATTTTAATCTGTGTGATGAGTCATCACTGATGACGCTTACCAATGCAAATAAAAATAATATGCGCTTGTTTAGAAAGTTCTAGTAAATAAAATAATATGATAAGAGCATGTTTTCTTTTGTTTCTGTTAGTAAGCAAAGGAACGCAAAAGAAAACGGAGGTATACTGGACATTAACATTTCGCAGTTGAAATTGTATTTAAAAAATAAAATAATAGAGGTTTGTTTTATAACATAAACTATATTTAAGGGACTACTATTAAATATGTTATTTTTTTCTTTTATTTCAGCCCTTTAACATTTTCATCTAAATTCGACCCGCAGGTAGACGAAAAAAGGAACCAAATAATACAACTCCAGCGGAAGTTTAACATATTGGCAAGAAAATAAAAGTGCAAATAGTGTTTTTGGATTGTGTATTTTATTTGAAAATAAAATTAACAATATTTCATTAATTTGTATTATTCAATTAATTATTCAATTAATAACAAAAAGTGATTGTAATTTTAGCAGCATGTTTTGCAGATTTCAACGACCCACTTTCATTTCTATTAAACGAAAATTCTTCTAAATTTTTGAATGTTAACTGAATTTTTTACCTGTTTTTAACCAACTAAAATTCAGCAGAAAACATGTGCTGATTTCAGCTGAGTAATTTTCATTTCCATTAAACAACATTTCTTATAAATTATTGTATTTGAACTAACTTTTTTACCTAAAATTTAGGTCACCTAAATTTAGCAGACCATGATTCTCAACATCATTGAAATTTCTGCTGGCGCAAATTCAGGTACTATTTCCTGTTATTTTAGCAGAATTTTTAACTATTTGTACGGGCTTTTTTTATGAGTGTATGGAGGCGTTTTTACAAAATACGCCAACGCCTTACATAATCAAGGGGATTGTATTTTTGTTAAAAACATTCAGAAAAACACTTAAATAAACTATTATACTTTAAAATTTTTGGAATAAGCGTGCCATTTTTGCGTTTTTGTGTCAATTTTACTGTTTTGTCTTGCCATTTTGCCTGCCAATTTCAACTTTTTTTGTGCCATTTTAAACTTGCCCTGATAATAAGTAAATAATATGAATAATAAATTTCTTAAATTTACAAAGTTACTTGGATATTAGTCGACTAAACCATCACAAACAATTTTAAATTATAACCCCTCAATTCATAAATGCTATGTAAAGTTATAGCAGGTTTACATAAGGTCATTTTCATACAAAATTCGTTCAATAAACCTCCTATAATGTTACAAAGCTTTTATGAATTTAGGGGTTAGTTTTTTATTTTCTTAATGCGAATAAAAATCTACACTGCAGAAAGCAATCTACTATTTTCTAGCAAATATTTCCGTTTATTGTAGCAGGAGAGACCATTATTTGTATTAAACTCAATTAAATTTAAAGATGAGTTAACTTTTGAATATATAACAATTTTTTTACTGCTTTTTGTCTACTAATACTCAGCAACATTTTTTAGCCAATATTAGCAAGGTAAACGAAATTTAACTCAAATATTACTAAAATTGAGTATATTTAGCAGTTGCATTTTTTCTGTACTTATCTTAATAACCCAGTGTAGAAACGGTAATGACATATCATTATTTTTTGGACTACCAGTAATGACACCCACTTACCTTCAGTATTATTTTAAAACATATAATACTGAGTTACTGATAATGACTTATTTTTATCATTATTTCAAATAGAAAATAATTTTTTAGATTTTTTTTAAAATTTTTTTAAATCTATTTTTAGACTCAATATTTTTTAAAGGATATATGTAACCACATATTTTTTGATTTTTTGTATGTTGGCGAGTAAGCTTACTTGTGTGCTGCAGGTCAATTGTGTTTTTATCTATTAAATATTACATGTCGATATAGTTCAGATGGTAGAGCTGTTGACTGGCACTCTGTAGACCCAGGTTCGATTCCCGCACCAGTAAATTTTATTAAAAAAAGAAAAATACAATAAAAAATATTTTTTTTTATATAATTTATTTTTTAGAAAATCTATTTTTAGACTCATTATTTTTGTCAGTACTGGTAAGCACATAGGTAACGATATATTTTTTGATTTTTCGTATGCTGGTGTGTAACGACAACTCATTATTTTTCGCGACATCGCCATATAAAGGTAATAAGAAATGTAATAACAAAAGTAACTAGTTACCATTACCAAGTATGTAGTTACATAACCACATATCTGGTAATGATTTTCTACACTGGGAATATTTAGCAAAAAGGATTTACTAATTTCAAAAGCAGGGCCCCTTTTAACTAATTTTGAGTACCTTCACACACAAAATAAATCGGTTGTAAATCCATTAGAACTGCCATTGTTTTACTTCTGCAACAACATTTTTGATATAGTTACAGAAAAAGAGTTGCATTAGTAAAATTTTTTATGTAATAACTAAAAATTCTAAACTTAACCGTCAGAAGGTTATAACTACCACAAAAATTTGCTCTCCCAACCAACTTAAACAAAAACGAGTAAAAAGGTTAAAGTCGGGCATGCCGACTATACAATACCCTACACCAGTCTGGTGTATTGTTTGGATCCGAAATTCGAATGGGTTAAAATGGGGCTCGTGTCAAAATTTTCTATAATGTGAGTCAGCGCACCAAATTTCATTAAAATATCTTAATATTTGCGACCTGCAGTTTGTAACCAAGCCAATTTTGGGGGGACCCTTATATGGGCACTAGTTCTAAACATGGACCGATGTTCACCAAAAACAATAGGCTTCGTCCTTGGGCCAACATAGGTCTATGTACCAAATTTCATCAAAATATCTTAATATTTGCGACCTGCAGCGTATAAACAGTATAATTTTGGTAGGACCCTTATATGGGCACTAGGTCTAAACATGGACCGATGTTCACCAAAATCAATAGGCTGCGTTATTGGGCCATAATAGGTCTGTGTAGCAAATCTCAAAATTTCATCAAAATATCTTAATATTTGCGACCTGCAGCGTATAAACAGTATAATTTTGGTAGGACCCTTATATGGGCACTAGGTCTAACCATGGACCAATATTTACCAAAATCAATAGGCTGCGTTATTGGGCCAATATAGGTCTGTGTACCAAATTTCATCAAAATATCTTAATATTTACGACCTGCAGCGTATAAACAGTATAATTTTGGTAGGACCCTTATATGGGCACTAGGTCTAAACATGGACCGATATTCACAAAAATCAATAGGGTACGTTATTGGGCTAACATAGGTCTGTGTACCAATTTTCGTCAAAATATCTTAATATTTACGACCTGCAGCGTTTAAACAGTATAATTTTGGTAGGACCCTTATATGGGCACTAGGTCTAAACATGGAACCATGTTCACCAAAATCAATAGGCTGCGTTATTGGGCCAATATTGGTCTGCGTACCAAATTTCATCAAAATATCTTAATATTTACGACCTGCAGCGTATAAAGAGTATAATTTTGGTAGCACCCTTATATGGGCACTAGGTCTAAACATGGACCGATGTTCACCAAAATCAAACTTGTTCGCCCTTGGGCCAACATAGGTCTGCGTACCAAATTTCATCAAAATATCTTAATATTTGCGACCTGTAGAGTGCGCACAAGATTGCATGGACAGACAGACAGACGGACGGACAGACGGACATCGTTAAATCGAAATAAAAAAAAATTCTGAGCCGATCGGTATACTATAAGGTGGGTCTACGACCAATATTTTTTGGTGTTACAAACATCAGCACAAACTTATAATACCCTGACCACATAGTGGTGTAGGGTATAATAAAATTTTATAATTTTATTTGGTTAAGGTAACTGGCTGCACACGCAAAGAAAAAACATGGTTGGGATAATCATATTCTAAGAGCATCATACATTTTTGGGTTTATGATTGCGACAATCATGTTATTACATAGTTGGCCCAATCATACTCTTACCTCATTTTTATCATAATATGGTCAATAAATTATCACACTATGATTGTAAAATTCTCCCAATATTCTTATATTATAATCCTGCATATTATCATATTATTGTCCTATAATCCCCATAGTATTCTCCAGTATTTTGCTGAAGCTGGATTAAAATTTCACGATACATCCAAAAATCATCATAATATATTCCTTATGATCATAATATTTTCTTGATGATCATAATATTTTCCCAATGATCCTATTATTGTCCTGTCGAAAATTTTGTGATCACTTAGAATCATATTATCATCACTAGGAATATACCCAGTTGCAAAAAATACTAGTTCAGAACCAGTTATGTACTAGTTTATTTAAACCAGGCAACTAGTACGAGTTCTACCGCCTCTCCATACAAACAACTGTAGAATTTAACATGGAGATGTCATAGGGATGGGGGCAATTGTCGCCAAACTCCCACTTTGGTACTAGTTGTATAACTAGTTTGAAAATTACAATTTAAGGACGAAAAATAGGGAGCGAAACTGGTGCTAATGTGACAATCGCGGAACTAGTTCCGAAGTGACTCTTTGGAAATAGTACTGTACCAGTTGGTTGTATCTGAATTATATAGATAAAAACAGAGGTTTTTCCTTTGATAAAACGCAGATTAGACCGATAGTTTCCTCTTACTGAGATAATTATATCCATTTACCAAATGAAATTTCAAATATTTTGTGTTTATGATTTCTAATGACAATAAAACATTTCAGTGTTTATTTGCAAACTCAGAATGTATCACGTATTACAAACAAAGGTAGTATTTCAAAACTCGTATTTAAATTCAATCTTTTGAAATCTCTGCACAGTTTCAATGAAACTATTAGGTATACAAATTCTTAAAGATTATTGGTTTTGGAAGAAAAACCAGAAGCTGTACTAGTTCTTATAAGAAATTTACTAAACTAGTTCTGGATTGACTCTTTGGCACCAGTACTGTACCAGTTGATTTACACCTGAATTCAATTCACAATAAAAAAATTTAAGTGTTTATTTACGAACTCTGATTTTTTAATTAAATATAAATGCAAAAAAAATAATTTCAAATCTCATATTTTAATTCAAGTAATTTTTTTAAACAGTCTCTACATAGATCGTATTTAACTAGTACACAACTGGTTCAAAATGATTATTTTGAGAACTAGTTATGTAATTACTAGACAAGAAACTAGTATGTTTTAGAACTAGTTCGACCATTTGCTACTGGGTATTATGATTATTTTGTGCACTCCTTACATTTTCTTCAATTTTGTACATTTCTTCAATTTGATTTTCGTACAAAAGTTTTCTACGTGAGTACAAAAATAAAAAAACGAGTAAAAAGGTTAAAGTCGGGCATGCCGACTATAGAATACCCTACACCAGTCTGGGTAAAAGCCAACTAATGTTTGGATCCGAAAATCAATTGGGTTAAAATGGGGCTTGTGTCAAAATTTTCTATAATGTGAGTCAACGCACCAAATTTCATTAAAATATCTTAATATTTGCGACCTGCAGTTTGTAACCAAGCCAATTTTGGTAGGACCCTTATATGGGCACTAGGTCTAAACATGGACCGATGTTCACCAAAATCAATAGGCTGCGTTATTGCGCCAACATAGGTCTGTTTACCAAATTTCATCAAAATATCTTAATATTTACGACCTGCAGCGTATAAACAGTATAATTTTGGTAGGACCCTTATATGGGCACTAGGTCTAAACATGGACCGATGTTCACCAAAATCAATAGGCTGCGTTATTGGGCTAACATAGGTCGGTGTACCAAATTTCATCAAAATATCTTAATATTTACGACCTGCAGCGTATAAACAATATAATTTTGGTAGGACCCTTATATGGGCACTAGGTCTAAACATGGACCGATTTTAACCAAAATCAATTGGGTCGACATAAGTCGGTGTACCAAGTTTCATCAAAATATCTTAATATTTGCGACCTGTAGAGTGCGCACAAGAAGAATGGACAGACAGACAGACGGACGGACAGACGGACTTCGTTAAATCGAAATAAAAAAAATTCTGAGCCGATCGGTATACTATAAGGTGGGTCTAGGACCAATATTTTTTGGTGTTACAAACATCAGCACAAACTTATAATACCCTGACCACATAGTGGTGTAGGGTATAATGACCACATAGTGGTGTAGGGTATAAAAAACACTTTTTTTTATCACTTTTTACTTATTTTATAACACTGAGCACTTCAAAGTAAAATCTAATTTGAAGGTTCCTGGTTAGACCGAATTCTTTCTTCTACAAACAATGTCACTATTAAAATGAATATCAGTAAGTTGTTTGCTATTTTTTATTTTTTTATTATGTATTATTTTCTTTGATTGCGTCTTATAACTTCTTTTCACAAAATCTGAAACAAGAATGACGCTAACTGGTCAATGACGCTCATAAAAAGATATACTGACCATCTTATAGTTGTCGAAACCATACCAATGGTTGTGAACATGATATCTCTCAGTACAAATAATAATATGATTGTAATTCGAAGAGAGGAATATGGTTGTCCGGATAATATATGATTGTATCCGAAAGAAAAATATGATAAGCGAAAAAAGGAGCGATTTTAACTATAAAATGATTACAAACGACCATATAACTTGTAAAGTATGATTAATACATTAATAGTATGATTGCAACAACCATGTATGGCAGTAGGGATCATAGTTTTGTAGCCGTGATCATATTGCAACCATATCTTTTCTCTGCGTGCAAATATTAAAATTTTACATTTTCCCCCATAAATTAGAAGTGCGCATTACATATCAGTTGCGTCAATAAAATTGTTCATATATTTCATTACCCAGTGTAGAAAATCATTACCAGATATGTGGTTATGTAACTACATACTTGGTAATGGTAACTAGTTACTTTTGTTATTACATTTCTTATTACCTTTATATGGCGATGTCGCGAAAAATAATGAGTTGTCGTTACACACCAGCATACGAAAACTCAAAAAATATATCGTTACCTATGTGCTTACCAGTACTGACAAAAATAATGTGTCTAAAAATAGATTTTCTAAAAAATAAATTATATAAAAAAAATATTTTTTATTGTATTTTTTTTTTTTAATAAAATTTGCTGGTGCGGGAATCGAACCTGGGTCTACAGATTGCCAGTCAACAGCTCTACCATCTAAGCTATATCGACATGTAATATTTAATAGATAAAAACACAATTGACCTGCTGCACACAAGTAAGCTTACTCGCCAACATACAAAAAATCAAAAAATACGTGGTTACATATATCCTTACCAGTGTTTAAAAAATATTGAGTCTAAAAATAGATTTCAAAAAATTTTCAAAAAAATCTAAAAAATTATTTTCTATTTGAAATAATGATAAAAATAAGTCATTATCAGTAACTCATTACTATATGTTTTAAAATAATGCAGAAGATAAGTGGGTATCATTACTGGTAGTCGAAAAAATAATGATATGTCATTACCGTTTCTACACTGGGTACTAACGCTTAACTAAGTGTTTTCTCCCAAATAATGGTTGCATGTACTGAATTGAAATAAAGTTCTATCTTTTGTATAACAGATTATCAGTGCCCAAATTGAAACAGCACAAATATATTAATTTTAATAATGTTGGTCACCATAACAAAGAAAAAACAAACACGACCGAAAATCTGTAAGTAAATTTAAACTCATTGTCAAAAATTAAAAATAATAAATACCATAAAAACAAAAATTTTAAGAATTAAAAATAAAAATAAAATTATTGTTTCGTATATTGAAGGTAAGTACCCAGCAAAACCTTGGTAATGGGTTTGACCTTTTTCACGCATTGCCTGGCAATGGGTACCCCTTTACCCTTGGTTTTACTTAGAATCCTAAAGTAATATGTTACTAATATTGTGATACATCAATACTTATGTGGGAGGTATGAAATAATAAGTTACCGATATCGTGTTTTATAATAACTTATTAATAAGGGTAAAAATAATAAGTTATTGGTATTCCATAATATAACTATTTATTATGCGAAAGCACGACTTAATAAAAATTTAGAATCTAATTGCATTGCTCGGATCGGTGTAATTTTAAACAAAGTCATTACTGGTACGACCTATGCTCCAGTGAGAGTTAGAGGTATATCTATATTACTGGTAACATCTTATTTTTTTCCCTATATGTAACCAATGAAATATGTGCTAATTTGTAATGACTTACTTCACTCTATAAAAGTATGAACTTATTTTAGCTAACTAGTGAATTTAATATTACAAGTAACAACTTATTTCAGTACTTCTTTCGTAATCAATTATTTTAGCCTATACCGGTACGATTTAGGCAACCATTTACCCCCAATGACACCCCCATGTTAAAATAATGTGTTATGCGACCAAAGTGTAAGTAGTTAAAATTTTTGATTTCTTATTACATTTCCCTTTACCTGGTAATAGAAGGTTTTGCTGGGTACTTTAAATAACAAACCCAATTTGTAGAGTTAATAATTTTTCTTTTTGTCTTATAGACTCTGAGACGTTTGCCAAAGGAAATCCCAAATTCCGAAGACTTTTTCGTTAGGAAAAAATTCTCAGAACTTAAGGCTTTATATCAGGGTAAGTAAAAATGTGCCGATGTGGCGCACATTTGGCACATCCACATGTGCCAATAGTTGGGCAAATATGTGGCCACACGTGGCCAAAAAAAGTACAATTTCTCAAAAAGAGTAAAATTTTTCAAAAAAAGTACAATTTTTAAAAAAAAGTACAATTTTTGAAAAAAATTTAATTTTTCAAAAAAGTACAATTTTTGAAAAAATTTCAATTTTTCAAAAAAAAGTACAATTTTTGAAATAAATTGCAATTTTTCAAAAAAAGTACAATTTTTGAAAAAATTGCAAGTTTTCAAAAATAGTTCAATTTTTGAAAAAAATTTCAATTTTTGAAAAATTTCAATTTTTGAAAAAAATTCCAATTTTTCAAAAAAAAAGTACAATTTTTCAATAAAAATTTAAAAATTTCAAAAAAAAAGTAAAATTTTTAAGAAAAAAGGATCATTTTGCAAAAAGTAGAATTTTAGAAAAGAATTTTAATTTTTCAAAAAAAAAATTACTAAAAAAATAATATTTTTCCAAAAAGGTAAAATTTTTCAAAAAAAAGTACAATTCATTTCTAAATAAAAGTAAAATTAAAATAAAAAGACAATTTTTCAGATTTATTTTTTAAGCGAAATAGAACAAAAAATTAAAATTATGCAAAAGGGAAAAAATTTTAACCGTTTTGCTTTATCTCGTTTAGTTTTCGAGTTATAGGCAAGAAACCAAATAAACGTCCTTTTGGTTCTAACGTTAGTAGTTTACGAGATATTTGCAATTTTAAATTCTAGCAGGGTTAGGTGAAATTTGATTTCACTAAACGGGTTTTATGGGTATATTAACACCCTTAGGGCAAACATTTTATACGTTTTGCTCTATCTCGCGTAGTTTTCGAGTTTTCAATTAAACGTCCTTTTCCTTCTAGCATTAGTTGTTTACGAGATATTTGCAATTTTAAATTCTAGCAGGGTTAGGTGGAATTTGTTTTCACTAAAGGAGGAGGCTTATCGCCTATGTCTCGAAAACTAAGCGAGATAGAGCAAAACTGTTAAAAATTTTGCCTTTTGGATGTTAATACATCCATAAAACCCCTTTAGTTAAAACAAATTTTAACTAACTCAGCTAGATTTTAAATATGCAAATATCTCATAAACTACTAATGCTAGAAGGAAAAGGACGTTTCTTTGGGTTTTCGCCTATATCTCGAAAACTAAGCGAGATAGAGCAAAACCGAAAATACCAAAATATCGAAAAATAAGCGAGAGAGAGCAAAACGGTTCAAAGTTTTGCCTAAGGGTGTTAAATTTTGCATAATTTTAATTTTTTGTTCTATTTCGCTTAAAAAATAAATCTGAAAAATTGTTTTTTTAATTTTACTTTTTATTTAAAAAATTTTACCTTTTTGGAAACATATTATTATTTTATTATTTTTATTTTTTTTTGAAAAATTCAAATTTTTTGGAAAATTCTACTTTTTTTTGCAAAATGATTCTTTTTTAATAAAAATTTTACTTTTTTTTGAAAATTTTAAATTTTTTTTGAAAAATTGTACTTTTTTGAAAAATTGCAATTTCTTTCAAAAATTGTACTTTTTTTAAATTGAAATTTTTTTCAAAAATTGTCCTCGTAATCTTTTCTGTAATACATATATGTTTGAGTTTCAATTTTCGTATTTTATTAATTTGTGTAATATTTATCTATTTTTGTTATATTCTAATAATTAATTAATAAAAAAAATTTAAGTATTGGAAATGGTGTTTTATTAAATTCGATTGGGATTTCTAAAAAAATTCGGTTGGATCTACTGAATGTTAAATTCGATTGGGCAGCACTAAAGCGATTCGGTTGTAACAAATTTTTATATTCTACAAGCATAGTAGGTATACCTGTAAATGTCGATAGCTGCAACCGAATTATGTGATAGTACATGGAACTACCAAAACTCGGTTGGCAACAAATTCGGTTGTCACAACGAATCTGTTCTGTGTGTGTTGTTTTGTTTTTTCTATCAGTATAAGATTATATTATGTCAATGGTTTTCGCATTGGAACCATTGGGCTTGATATTGTTGCGCTTTGAAATTAGTCTAAGATCATATTGGAATGGCGCACTCCATTGGTAATCAAAAAAATAATGATGTAATTTACTTTTAATATTTAACCTTTCTGTATCTGTGCAATTTTTCAGACTAGAACTATACGCATTTTAATTTTTTTCCTTTTAAACTAAGTTTTGGGTTAGAAAAGTGATATTGTGCGTTCCTGTACTATTGAGCAATTTCGTTATTTAGATAGAGGATTTTGTCCTTACTCTCATTTTACTGAACTTTACCCAAAAAGTAAAGGCGCACACTTAACTTAAAATATCGAGTTTTTTGTAACGGTTGTACATTTTTTTCTGTGTAAGTAGACAAAAAAAAAACTGGAATAATTAAACAAAAAATTTTTGAAAAGCCAAAAATTTTTGCAAAATTGTAAAATATTGCAATCTGATTTAATATAATCACGCAAACCCACGCACAAAAATTTACTCACGCACGTGAGTGCCAATATTTTAACTCACGCTCACGCATGATTCACGTGAATCACGCAATTTTCGTGTCAAGCGCCCATCTCTGCTACTTAGTTTATGCGGACACATATTCTTTTTTGACATTTGTGCTTTTTGGAATTAAAAAATTTTTCCCGAACCCGTTTTTTGGTACTTTTTGGCACAAGCCTATGCTAAAACATGTATTAAAACTTTAACTTCTATTTCATAAAATATCAATAGATAATCCCCCTGATTATGTAAGGCGTTGGCGTATTTAGTAAAAACGCCTCCATACAAATCGAATTTTAACAAAAAAGTGAAATTTTCCTGGCGAATCTAATACAATTTTAGAAAAATATAAGCCTTACTTGACTGTTTAATATTGCAAAAATATTTGTTATATCGACTTTACTGTAAAAACGCCTAAAAACGTCTACGCCTACGCCTTACATAATCAGGGGGATTACTACCGTACAAGATATATAAAATGTTTAATCCTGGCAATGTCAAATAATTAATTTTACAAAAATTAACAAAACCGACTGGAATAAAACCAACGATTCGTCGAGATGACTAAAAGCTTATTGACTTTAAACAACCCAGTAACCTCTAATTAATCTCCAAATTAATACTAAATTTTTCAAAAATTAAAAGAAAAAAATTATTTTATTTTAAAATTAAATCACAAAGTAAAGAACTTAAAATTATATCTATGTAGTAGAACAAAATAAAATTGAACGGCACAAAAAATAATTTATTTATACTAAAGAAATAATTAAGCTTTTTTTTAAATTAAAATACTCGTATCTGTACTTTAAAACTACCAAACTTGACATTTATCAGCAGTTGGATTCATTTTGCTTCCCAATGGACAGTTGAAGACATTTGCGAAATCCGCACTATTTGAAACAGCACCCAGTACACGATATTTCGCAATTGTATGATCTTCTGAGAGTTCTTTCCAATAATCAGCTTCTTTATATGAAGAACACCATAGTTGCGCAAAGCCCAAAAAAAACAATTGTTCTGGTGACAAATCTAAACCTGGCATTTGTTCTTCTTTGTATATTTTCGATATTGATTCTGTATTCTTTGTTAACGTTTTAAAATAACGACGATAAGCCATTAAGGCTTCACGTAAACCACCACCATCGGCTATATTTTCATCTTTGGTTAAGTTTCCATTGATATTACGATTAATTTCTGGTATGCAATATCTATCATAATGATTTACATAACATTCGGAACGCTCCTCGAATACGTTTCTGGATTTCGGTGACCACCAGTCAAAATCGTTGCCTGTTTCATCATAATTTGCTCCAGTGGTATCAAAGCCATGTGTAAATTCGTGTCCCACTGAATAACCCAGAGTACCGAATTTCAATGAATTTGGCCATGATTTGTGATAAACGGGAGGCATCAGTTCACCAGCCATTAAAAATATTGCATTGTCGATATTATAATAGAAGGCATTAACTTGCATACCGAGTAGTAATTCCAATGGTTTGGTTGCAACACCAAGTTTTTCATAGTGTATACCATTAAATCGTTTCATATATTGTTCAAATTTTCGCACATTTAAATTATTTGCCTCGTAATTTCCATCAACAAATTGTAGATATTTCATTTCTACTATAAGACGGTCAGTAATGTTTAGGTCCTCATATCGTCCCATATATTCGACAATTGTAGATTCTTTTAGCAGTGCTGCTTCACGGGTTTCTTCTTCTAACCAATCGGCTTCTTGAAGCATTTTACGTAAACTGAGACGAATTTCTTTAATTACAGCAGTAACATCATTGCGTATTTCGTCATTAAAGAAGAACTAAAAAGAAAATGTATGCAATTATACATTATAAGATTTAATTCCTTCAATTTTATTTATCACCTTTGAACAAAATTTGTGAATTATAAATCAAATTCTAAAATAACACTAGCACGCAGAGAAAAGATATGGTTGCAATATGATCACGGCTACAAAACTATGATCCCTACTGCCATACATGGTTGTTGCAATCATACTATTAATGTATTAATCATACTTTACAAGTTATATGGTCGTTTGTAATCATTTTATAGTTAAAATCGCTCCTTTTTTCGCTTATCATATTTTTCTTTCGGATACAATCATATATTATCCGGACAACCATATTCCTCTCTTCGAATTACAATCATATTATTATTTGTACTGAGAGATATCATGTTCACAACCATTGGTATGGTTTCGACAACTATAAGATGGTCAGTATATCTTTTTATGAGCGTCATTGACCAGTTAGCGTCATTCTTGTTTCAGATTTTGTGAAAAGAAGTTATAAGACGCAATCAAAGAAAATAATACATAATAAAAAAATAAAAAATAGCAAACAACTTACTGATATTCATTTTAATAGTGACATTGTTTGTAGAAGAAAGAATTCGGTCTAACCAGGAACCTTCAAATTAGATTTTACTTTGAAGTGCTCAGTGTTATAAAATAAGTAAAAAGTGATAAAAAAAAGTGTTTTTTATACCCTACACCACTATGTGGTCATTATACCCTACACCACTATGTGGTCAGGGTATTATAAGTTTGTGCTGATGTTTGTAACACCAAAAAATATTGGTCCTAGACCCACCTTATAGTATACCGATCGGCTCAGAATTTTTTTTATTTCGATTTAACGAAGTCCGTCTGTCCGTCCGTCTGTCTGTCTGTCCATGCTTCTTGTGCGCACTCTACAGGTCGCAAATATTAAGATATTTTGATGAAACTTGGTACACCGACTTATGTCGACCCAATTGATTTTGGTTAAAATCGGTCCATGTTTAGACCTAGTGCCCATATAAGGGTCCTACCAAAATTATATTGTTTATACGCTGCAGGTCGTAAATATTAAGATATTTTGATGAAATTTGGTACACCGACCTATGTTAGCCCAATAACGCAGCCTATTGATTTTGGTGAACATCGGTCCATGTTTAGACCTAGTGCCCATATAAGGGTCCTACCAAAATTATACTGTTTATACGCTGCAGGTCGTAAATATTAAGATATTTTGATGAAATTTGGTAAACAGACCTATGTTGGCTCAATAACGCAGCCTATTGATTTTGGTGAACATCGGTCCATGTTTAGACCTAGTGCCCATATAAGGGTCCTACCAAAATTATGCTGTTTATACGCTGCAGGTCGCAAATATTAAGATGTTTTGATGAAATTTGGTACACAAACCTGTGTTGGCCCAATAACGCAGCCTATTAATTTTGGTGAACATCGGTCCATGTTTAGACCTAGTGCCCATATAAGGGTCCTACCAAAATTATGCTGTTTATACGCTGCAGGTCGCAAATATTAAGATATTTGGATGAAATTTGGTACACAGATCTATATTGGCCCAGTAACGCAGCCTATTGATTTTGGTGAACATCGGTCCATGTTTAGACCTAGTGCCCATATAAGGGTCCTACCAAAATTATACTGTTTATACGCTGCAGGTCGCAAATATTAAGATATTTTGATGAAATTTGGTACACAGACCTATGTTAGCCCAATAACGCAGCCTATTGCTTTTGGTGAACATCGGTCCATGTTTAGACCTAGTGCCCATATAAGGGTCCTACCAAAATTATGCTGTTTATACGCTGCAGGTCGCAAATATTAAGATATTTTGATGAAATTTGGTACACAGACCTATGTTGGCCCAAGGATGAAGCCTATTGATTTTGGTTAACACCGGTCGATGTTTAGACCTAGTGCCCATATAAGGGTCCCCCCAAAATTATATTGTTTATACGCTGCAGGTCGCAAATATTAAGATATTTTGATGAAATTTGGTACACAGACCTATGTTGGCCCAAGGACGAAGCCTATTGATTTTGGTGAACATCGGTCCATGTTTAGACCTAGTGCCCATATAAGGGTTCCCCCAAAATTGGCTTGGTTACAAACTGCAGGTCGCAAATATTAAGATATTTTAATGAAATTTGGTGCGTTGACTCACATTATAGAAAATTTTGACACAAGCCCCATTTTAACCCAATTGATTTTCGGATCCAAACATTAGTTGGCTTTTACCCAGACTGGTGTAGGGTATTCTATAGTCGGCATGCCCGACTTTAACCTTTTTACTCGTTTTTTTATTTTTGTACTCACGTAGAAAACTTTTGTACGAAAATCAAATTGAAGAAATGTACAAAATTGAAGAAAATGTAAGGAGTGCACAAAATAATCATAATACCCAGTAGCAAATGGTCGAACTAGTTCTAAAACATACTAGTTTCTTGTCTAGTAATTACATAACTAGTTCTCAAAATAATCATTTTGAACCAGTTGTGTACTAGTTAAATACGATCTATGTAGAGACTGTTTAAAAAAATTACTTGAATTAAAATATGAGATTTGAAATTATTTTTTTTGCATTTATATTTAATTAAAAAATCAGAGTTCGTAAATAAACACTTAAATTTTTTTATTGTGAATTGAATTCAGGTGTAAATCAACTGGTACAGTACTGGTGCCAAAGAGTCAATCCAGAACTAGTTTAGTAAATTTCTTATAAGAACTAGTACAGCTTCTGGTTTTTCTTCCAAAACCAATAATCTTTAAGAATTTGTATACCTAATAGTTTCATTGAAACTGTGCAGAGATTTCAAAAGATTGAATTTAAATACGAGTTTTGAAATACTACCTTTGTTTGTAATACGTGATACATTCTGAGTTTGCAAATAAACACTGAAATGTTTTATTGTCATTAGAAATCATAAACACAAAATATTTGAAATTTCATTTGGTAAATGGATATAATTATCTCAGTAAGAGGAAACTATCGGTCTAATCTGCGTTTTATCAAAGGAAAAACCTCTGTTTTTATCTATATAATTCAGATACAACCAACTGGTACAGTACTATTTCCAAAGAGTCACTTCGGAACTAGTTCCGCGATTGTCACATTAGCACCAGTTTCGCTCCCTATTTTTCGTCCTTAAATTGTAATTTTCAAACTAGTTATACAACTAGTACCAAAGTGGGAGTTTGGCGACAATTGCCCCCATCCCTATGACATCTCCATGTTAAATTCTACAGTTGTTTGTATGGAGAGGCGGTAGAACTCGTACTAGTTGCCTGGTTTAAATAAACTAGTACATAACTGGTTCTGAACTAGTATTTTTTGCAACTGGGTATATTCCTAGTGATGATAATATGATTCTAAGTGATCACAAAATTTTCGACAGGACAATAATAGGATCATTGGGAAAATATTATGATCATCAAGAAAATATTATGATCATAAGGAAAATATTATGATGATTTTTGGATGTATCGTGAAATTTTAATCCAGCTTCAGCAAAATACTGGAGAATACTATGGGGATTATAGGACAATAATATGATAATATGCAGGATTATAATATAAGAATATTGGGAGAATTTTACAATCATAGTGTGATAATTTATTGACCATATTATGATAAAAATGAGGTAAGAGTATGATTGGGCCAACTATGTAATAACATGATTGTCGCAATCATAAACCCAAAAATGTATGATGCTCTTAGAATATGATTATCCCAACCATGTTTTTTCTTTGCGTGAGCACACTTACAAAATGTGGTACTACCAAGGAACATAGAAACCAGGAATTACAAAAGGAATATTCTCGAAAATGTTCACCGAGATGAATTAAGTCGCAATCATTCGCCCGTTTATTTTGTGGTTGTAGCAAGGAACACAGAAACCAGGAAGTACAAAGTGAATAAAAACCAATAACAACCACCTGAAAAACAAGATAATCAGCTACTAACTCCACCGCAAAACCAGAAACCACCACCGCAAAATCGGCAAACCCGCATCCCACAACCAGCGAAAGGCAGGCGAACGCTTTCGAATTAAGGAGGTTAAATACTTTAACAACAGAATTTTAAGGGGCATATTTAAACGGTTGTCAAAAATTCAAATAACAATATTTTTATAATGCTCAATGCATAAATGCTTTGTAAAGTTATAGCAGGTTTACAAAACGTCATTTACATACAAAATTTGTTCAATAAACCTCCTATAATTTCACAAAGCGTTTTTGAATTTAGGGGTTACTATATTACTTTTTTATTTAAAATATATATTATTGTGGTATTTTTAAAAAATATTAGTTTTAAATTTCTCCAACCAAAATCGCTAGGGTTGCCACTTCATTATTAGCCTTTTTTAAAAAAGGCAAAATCGGCTGCCTTCATTAATTATTGGAAAATAAAAATGTAAAGTGATTCTTAATACCAGATAAATTCTCTAGTCCTTATCGTGGCCCGATTTTTATTTTTAAAATTTTTTTTAACAAAGTTTGCACACAAACTTAAAAATTCCAAAAAAGGCAAGAAAAAACAATTTTACTTGGGAATATAAAATTTATTTGACTGAAATTCAAAAAAACCGGACCGAAATCGGTTAACCCACCTTGGCTATACAGTGGCAGCCGATTTTGGACTCATGGTTGCGAGAAAAACACGTTGGAAGTCTAAAGTTAATTTTAAGCTAAGAAAACAGAAAAATTTAAAAAAATTGGAAATGAAGAAAAGTTATAGCTCCTAGCTTGCTACATGTCCACCAAATTTGGGACGAATCGGTTACTGCGTTTGTTTATTTTATAATATATTAAACCTAATAGTCTTAAAAACGATAGTAGATATATAATTATACATAATGCTGCTCATATTATTTTGTGAAAATGCTATAATATTGTACAGTTTTTAATTTATTTCGTATTTTTTTCCCCATTTTTATATAAATTGATTACTTTTATAACTTATATTAACCCATCGGCACCTGCCCCATATGACGTGTCTTCAACATCCTTCAAGGAATCGTCATTGGCTTTTCTCTGAAAACTGCGTGCAATTTTACATCTTTTGATGTAGTTTTTATCTTTTTATTCTGCCCTGTTATAATATATACGATTTCTAATAAAAATAAGTTAATAAAAATGAAAACAAAAAGTGTTACACACAAATATACCACATAGAGTTTTACTTTGGGACTAAAACATATTTTACAAAAAAATATGTGAAAATTTAATTTCTTCGAATTTTTTATTTAAATTTTCGTAGCATATAGAGAAAAGTATGCTCCATCCAAATAAAATATAAAAAAATTCGAAAACAAAAATTTTCCTAGAGTCGATACCCCCCTTAATTCATTTCGGCGAACATGTCGGAGAATATTCAGTTTGTACTTTCTGGTTTCGATGTTCCTTTATACTACTACGATTCGTTTGTTATGTAAAAACATGAGGCGTATGTTCCATAAATATCAGTAGGATAAATATAACGTAAACGTCTTACGGTGGGTATCATACTCAGATCTTCGAAGAAGGAATTCAATTTTGAATGAAGTCTCTAAAATACCATTCGATTTCCTTCTAAATCGATTGGATTTATATTTAACCGTTCGCACATACTTCTTTCTTTGGAATTAATTCGATCGAATTCACTTTCAAGGAATTCAGTCAATTTATCTTATTCGATTTTGTCAATCACTGAATTCAATCGTTATGGATTCATTCGATTTCTAACTCATTCGATTGTCAATTTGAGAATTTAATCAATTATTCGATTTTGTATAATTTCATAGCGCAATTTGGCAAAGACACTGTTGGAAACTTATTTAAGAATCAATTCAAATACCTACTGTGTATAGACACAATATTTGTAAAACATAGTTTTCTTTTATATTTTTGTATTCAATGAAAAAATATTTTTGATAAGTCGTAAATAAACTTTAACTGCGTTAATTTCTCTACAACAATGGTTATGGGGCCTCACCCATATACGGTATAATTTTGTTGATTGGAGTCTAAAATACGTGCGATTCGGTTAGTCCCACAAATTTAAGAAAAATAATAATATTTGTGTTAATTTGTGCGGTAAATTTGTTGTGTGTTTGACGGGATAAAATGTCGGGTCAAGCAGCTCAAATAGAAAAGCTCAACGGCGAAAACTATGCGGTGTGGGCTATCCAAATGAGAACCCTGTTAATTACGCTGGATTTATGGGATGCCGTTGTAAGTTCAACCTCAAATAATGATAACACGAAAAGAGATATGAAGGCGTTAGCAACCATAACGCTGTGTTTGAAGCCATCAGAATTAATCCATATCAAGGATTGCAAGACAGCTTCAGAAGCATGGGATGCATTGAGTAATTTATACAAAAGAGATGCACCAGGACGTAAGGTCAATTTATTCAAGAAATTAGTTAGATTCAAATTTACAAAATCGGAAAAATTTGCATTGCAATTAAATGAATTCTGTACCGTGGTTGATGAATTGAAAAGTATCAAGATAGAAATGCTGGACGATCTGTTAAGTATTCTTTTATTAGGTAGTTTGCCTGAAGAGCTGGAGAGTTTTGTTGTCGCTATTGAAAGCCGCGACACGTTACCTTAACTGGAAGTATTAAAAGCAAAAATTCTTGAAGAAGAACAAAGACAAGGTGAGAAAACTGGTTTCAATTCAGAAAATGTTTTTGTGGCAAATACACGTTAAGAAGGACAAATGGTGCAAAAAGGTAATCTAAAGAATTTCAAAAATAATCAACAACATAATTTCAATTCTAAAAATATGAATGGTGTTAAATGTTTTAAATGTGGCAAGAGAGGTCACGTTAGATCTCAGTGTAAATCTTCTTGTAATGGTGTGGATAAATCCTGTGCAATGGGTGTTAATGAACATTGTAGTATTGGAAATAATGTGTGGATTTTAGACAGTGGAGCCAGTTCCCATATGTGTTGTGAATCAAAATTTTTCTCTACACTAGAAAAGATATCACATAAGATTATGCTCGCTGCTGGTGAATTCATAATGGCTGAAGGTATTGGTACTGTAGAGTTAATATCTGATTACAACATAAATGTTTTTCTTCATAATGTCTGGTACGTACCTAAATTATATTCAAATTTTCTATCAGTTAGTAAAATTGTCGATGCTGGTTATATTGTGAAGTTGAACGAAAAACGTCAGACGTAAAAAATAAACAAAATTAAATTATTTTTACTGCAAAAATGAAAAATGACATGTATTATGCAGATTTTAAATCGAATACCCAATTGGAAAATTTGAACACGATTGAAGAATGTTCAAATACTAATTTAAGAAAATGGCATGAACGTTACGGCCATTTAAATGTTAATGATTTATACCAGTTATCTAAAAATGAAATTGTACGTGCCCAGGAAAAAATTACCCATTACCTTAACAAGGCATTGCCATATAACCGCTTACAAATCTCATTGCCAAATTTCTTTACTGCATTACCAAACACATTCTAACGAGATCGTAAAACAAGCAAGAGGTATTGTAATCAATTCTAAAAATCAAAACAAACAAGGCATGAAAGTCATTCAAATATAATTATTTACTAACAAAAGTTTTCAAAAATTAATAGTTTACTTTTTAAATTATTTGATCTTAGAAAGTAACCGTTTACATTTTGGTAGTAAGACAATAAATTAAGAAGTAGTTCCACATTATGAAAAGAGAAGTTATTTAGTTTTAAACATAACAGTGAAAAAATTATTTAAAAAATTTTGAGCTAATACGGGATTTTAATTTTTAAAGGACTATTTCCCATTTCTTTGCAATAAATTTGGGCTTTATCACAAATAGTATTTTTGATATACACAATCACTGTATGAAGAGTAAATAAATGTTCAATGTTAATTAAAAAAGTAAACCAGAAAAGTTGTTTTCGATTAAATATAAAAAATTACTAAAAAAATTATAAAAAATTACTAAAATTTCTTTTAAGTTATTATATTGAGAATTAAAATAAAAGGAAAATCTATTGTCTTTTCCGATTTTGTCAGTTAATTTATTAATTATACCCTACACCACTATGTGGTCAGGGTATTATATGTTTGTGCTGATGTTTGTAACACCAAAAAATATTGGTCCTAGACCCACCTTATAGTATACCGATCGGCTTAGAATTTTTTTTTATTTCGTTTTAACGATGTCCGTCTGTCCGTCCGTCTGTCCATGCATTCTTGTGCGCACTCTACAGGTCGCAAATATTAAGATATTTTGATGAAACTTGGTACACCGACTTATGTCAGCCCAAGGACGATTTTTTTTGGTAAACATCGGTCCATGTTTAGACCTAGTGCCCATATAAGGGTCCTACCAAAATTATATTGTTTATACGCTGCAGGTCGCAAATATTAAGATATTTTGATAAAATATGGTACACCGACTTATGTCGGCCCAAGGACGAAGCCTATTGATTTTGGTGAACATCGGTCCATGTTTAGACCTAGTGCCCATATAAGGGTTCTACTAAAATTATATGGTTTATACGCTGCACGTCGCAAATATTAAGATATTTTGATGAAATTTGGTGCACAGACCTACGTTGGCGCAAGGACGAAGCCTATTGATTTTAGTGAATATCGGTCCATGTTTAGACCTAGTGCCCATATAAGGGTCCTACCAAAATTATATTGTTTATACGCTGCAGATCGCAAATATTAAGATATTTTGATGAAATTTGGTACACCCACCTATGGCAGCCTAAGGACGAAGCCTATTGATTTTGGTTAACACCGGTCCATGTTTAGACCTGGTTCCCAGGTTTGGGTCCCCCCAAAATTGGCTTGGTTACACACTGCAGGTCGCAAATATGAAGATATTTTAATGAAATTTGGTTCGCTGACTCACATTATAGAAAATTTTGACACAAGTCCCATTTTAACCCTTTCGAATTTCGGATCCAAACATTAGTTGGCTTTTACCCAGACTGGTGTAGGGTATTGTATAGTCGGCATGCCCGACTTTAACCTTTTTACTCGTTTTAATTTATTGCTTTGTATTTTGCAAAACGTCCAAAACAAATCTTTTGGCAAAGTAGTTTTAAAAGGCCAACAAAACCCTGTATTTTTTCATTTTATACATACCATTTTTTTCTGACTTGAAATCAGTACAAATTTTTTAACATATAACCAAAAAAAAAAAAATTATAATGCCAATATAATGGTTCAGGTGCTGCAACAAATTTTTTCGGATAATACAACCGAATTTTTGTTTAGGACAGCGAATTTCCGTTCTCGGAAATAAATTACATTGTAAAAACTAATTTTCTGATAGACACAAACGATATATTCCACTAGTACAACGAACCAATCGATTGGCTACACTCAAAAAAGTTTGACAGTTGTTTGTGTAGTAATCAATAGTTGTTATTTTTAACAGAAATTACAGTTGTTTTTCTATAGAAAAATTCAAAACAACTTTTATGACGGTTATTTAAGATAACAACTAACGAAAATTACTGTAATTTTGTAACAGTTGTTTAAAGAAGTTATTTTTAATATCATAATAAACAACTACCAAAACAGTAATTTTACAGCAAACAGTTATTTTTGGTAGTTAATTAAAAAATAAAAAATTTCGTTGATTTTTTTTTATTTAAAAATTCTTGTTTAGTTTATATTTGTTATTATTGATATATTTCTAGTTTGCAAATAAAAAGCAGAAACTTGTATTGTATCTCCAATGCATAAAAGCATAACAACTGGAGAACGGTTTGGAATTTTTACTTCGAGTTTTAAATAGGCTGAAGTAATAACACATATGTTTGTAATCGAAAGAAAAAAATATTTCTTTTTATTAAAATATAACTTTTATAAACAAAAAGAATTGACTATAAAAAACGGCAGTTTTTACCGATTTCGTCAGTTGTTTTGAAATTTTTGTAGTAAAAATTTCTCAGTTAATTTTACGACATTGGTAGTTATTTTTAATGCATTTGTTAGTTATTTTTCTACAGTTAAAAATAACAAAATTTTTAGTTATTTTAAATGTAAATACCTTTTTCGCCTTTTTAACTGCATATATCTTTGTTTTAACTGACATTTTTAGTAGATTCTACCGAAAAACTTTAGTTAGTGTACAAATTGTGCCGTCAGAACAAATATGTTTTCTCTTTGCTAATATCTGATTGATTTCTGCCCTAGAAAAACGTTCACATTCTGACTACTTTTTCCATTAAAATGGTTTATATACAATTTTAAAGTTTTGGGAACCTTTTCTATCGAAAAACCCTCTGATTCTGGGAACTTTTCTTTTCGAAATTTCCACATAAAAACATTCAGATATTGTTGTTAGGACAATTGAAATTTTGTTGTTATTTATTTATTCATTTATTTAATTTATTAATTTATTTAATCTATTTATTTATTTAATGTATTTAATTTATTTAATAATTTATTTAATAAACTATTTAATAATTTATATAATAAATGATTTAATAATTTATTAAATAATTTATTTATATAGTAACTTATTTAATTTTTTATTTAACAATTTATTTAGTAATTTATTTAATAATTTATTTAATAATTTATTTAATAATTTATTTAATTTATTAACTTATCTAATTTATTTAATTTGTTTAATTTATTTGATTTATTTGATTTATTTAATTTAATTTATATAATTTAATTTATTTAATTTATTGTACTTATTTAATTTATTTTTTCATTTAATTTATTTAATTTCTCTAATTTATTTAATTTATTTAATTTATTTATTTAATTTATTTGATTTATTTAATTTATTTAATTCATTAAAATTTATTTTATTTATTTATTTTATTTGATTTATTTGATTTATTTAATTTATTTCATTTTATTTAGTTTAATTTATTTAATTTATTTTATTATATTTTATTATATGTTATTTTATTTTATTTATTTAATGTTGATAAGTAAGAGTGGAAGTACAGCTAATATAATAAATATACACCAAACCTGATGTGCTATTTAGTATTTGTCTAATTTAGTATAAGTCGAATTCTATTAGTTTAACCATAACCATAAAGCGATTTTAAATATTCGCTTCCCTTTTCTGTAATTTGCAAGGTGTATTGTAAGGCCTTATATATAAATTCTAAAGAACTACCTCTTTTATCAAAAAAACAAGCTTGTGCTAAAAAATATAAAGTAATTATAAAAAAATAAAATCTGATTTAAGCTATAAACTATCAGTGGAAGAGTATCCGCCTGACACGCAGAAAGCCAGGGATCAAATCCCAACGAAACACATGTGCAAGTTTTTTTTATTTATTTTAAAATTCAATTCGTAAATTCTATTTTGAGAATATCTATTTTTAGAAACTCGCTTAATCTTTTTATTGTTAGAACACCTTCTTTTACTAAAAATCAAAGGTGTTCTGTAAGAAAAATAGTAACTAGCTACCATTGCGATTCCAAAGAATCGATTGCATTTAGTCTCACGCCTTGTTAAAAGAAACAAGTTGGTAATCCAATTGAGAAGGCGTTCTACCAAAAATACCTGATTCTCAACTCGATTCTCTATTTTGAAAATTTTTTGCTGGGATGGTTTCAAAGTTAGTCCTCCAAAGAATTTTAAATGTTCTACTTGTTCAGTTTGTAAAATTCACGCCAAGAGTTACAATAGTTATTCAAAAGTATATACAACAGATGTGTTGCAACTAGTGCACACTGATTTATGTGGCCCTATGAGAGTTACATCGGAAGGTGGTTCTAAATATTTTATTTCATTTATCGACGATTATTCACGATACATGTTAATCTATTTCCTAAAAAAGAAGTCAGGTGCATTTCAAGTTTTTAAAAAATACAAAGCTGAAATGGAAAACATCACTGGCCATAAAATGAAATGTGTCAGGAGTGATAATGGGTCGGAGTTCGTAAATAACACTGTGAGACAAATGGTAGGGGTCAGTGATCGGGAAGGGTTCAAACTACCGGGGAAAGTTATATCGGTAAAAAAGAAGTTATACGTGTCCCGGCGTTTCGCTAGGTCACCCCTAGGAATCGAGATATATCGATTTGACCTTTGGTGGTCTTTTTGTAAATGTATGAAGCAAAAAATATTTTTTGCCTAAAATATTAAAAAAAAGTAATAAACAAAAGGTTATTGATTTTTATGGTAGCGGTAACAAACATTTATTTTTACCGGCAAAACTGTTGAGTATATAGAAAAACGTTATATGAACAGATTAAAGGAATTGTAATTTTTAATTTTTTTAAAATTGTTTGAGCAAAATCGGACTAGTGGTTCTCGAGTTATGTCAAAAAAAGATATATCTCGATTCCTAGGGGTGACCCAGCGAAACGCCGGGACACGTATAACTTGTTTTTGACCGATATAACATTTCCCGTTGGTTTCATCCCATCCCGATTTTGACTGTCGCATAGTGTAATGATTTCTCAAGGTTCTTATCGGAGAATGGTATAACTCACCAAAGCACATGTCCATATTCACCACAGCAAAATGGGGTGGCTGAAAGAGCCAATCGAACCCTGGTTGAGATGTCTCGCTGTTTACTCGAAAAATCGAAACTTCCTCAATATTTATGGGCGGAAGCGGTAAATACAGCGTCATATATCCGAAATCGTTCATCTACAAAAGTTTTGCATGGTAAAACTCCATATGAATTATGGATTGGTAGAAAACCATCGGTCAAGCATTTCAAAACTTTTGGTTGCGAGGCTGTAGTTTTGCAAAAAGGAAAAAAACTAGGCAAGTTCGAACCAAAAGGAACTAAAATGATACTCGTTGGTTATGAAAATTATAGTTAAGGCTACAGATTGTTTGATTTGAAAAATAGAAAAATGTATAAAGCAAGGGATGTTATATTAATGTTATATCAAATAAAGGTGATGAAACTTCAGACTTCTTTTACGCAAACTTTGAAAATCATAGTGTAATAATTCAGGTAATAGTGAAAATGCAGATTAGATTAGATAGATTCTTTATTTATTTTTTCTTTTAATTTTGTTACATAAATATTTTCTTATTTAAATATCTTATTCAAATACAATAAAGAATATACAGCATGGTTTTAAACCGTCCGCTGAACAATTGGTTTTTATTATTTTATTTATTCATTTATATATTACTATTATTTCCTGCATTATTTATTTGAAAATTAGAAATTAAATTCAGATATCAACATATTTCTATATTTTAAAGCATTCTTAACGTAGTTATATAGGCTTAGCCAATAAGTATCTTCATCCCCATTTAAGAATTTTATTATTTCAGATTCTGTTAAGGTAGCCTGCGATAAATATCTTAATCTTATAAACTTGAGTACAGGGCATATACCAATAAAGTGTTTTGTTGTTTCTATTTCATTCATATAACACAAAGAGCAAAATCTTGATCGTCCTGATTTCCGTTTAACCACAAAAGATGACCTCTGGCTTTCAATATGTAGGTTAATTGTTCTCGACTATAATTTTCGATACAATATGTTTGTCCCATTGAGTAGTCTAGGTGTTTATAAATGCGTTCATCACTGTTTCGTGCATATGTAATGTGTCTGTGGTAAGTAGGGATGCCAAACGGGAAATCCCGAATCCCGAAATCCCGGGATTTTCGGGATTGGCAAAATCCCGAATCCCGGGATTATTTCTCAAAAATCCCGGGATTTTCTTATTTTTTAATATTAATATAAACGCAAATAAACAAAGTGAGCAATTTTAGATTACCTACGTTTTTTCTTGAATTTTCTCATATTGATAAGAAATTGATGCCAAGATATTGGTAAAATTATAAATTAAGTAGATTATTCGAGTAAACTATGCAAAGACTTTGCAGAAAAATTTGAAATTTTGGTAAACAATATTAAGTTTTTGAGTACTACATGCGAAAAATCAAGTTTGTTTGTTATTTTACCGATTTATTCTTCCAAGCGAAATTCGATTTCTGAAACTGGGACTGTAAGTTTTGGCTGGGAATGTAAGTTTGATTTCTTCCATGAAAACATATGATAACGATAACCAAATAACTTTGTTGCTGTAATTACAAGATTTAGTGAGCAAGGTTATCGCAACGAATCTGTTTTAAAATCTGCTTAAAAAATACTGGGCGCAAGTGTACTTAATGACAGTCCTTCATATATTATCCCAGCCAGAAAATTATAAACGGGAAAGCGATGGCAAGGTATTTTAACAGGTGGTACAAGTACTGACAAAAATTGCTTTCCCATTTCGAATATGATAACGCCAGTAGACAAAAGGACCGGCAGTTTAAAAAGCGCCGGAAAAGTACTGGAGAAACAAAATTTTTAACTTTGGCAAAACGCTGCCAAAACTAATAAATAGGTGGTTTGGAATTATATTTTCCAAAATAAAATTTAAAAAAAGTTCATTTGTATCTTTGCTGCCGTGATGTTTTGTAAAACAAATACTGGCAAAACGATTTTTGCAAACGCTGGCAAAGCGTCCCAAATGAGTGTTCTGCCAGTTATTTATTTTTAACATCGCGGTTACCCAGTGGTATGCAAGTACTTGATTTTTTGTACCACTGTCAATTTCTGGCTGAGATGTTTCAATATTCATAAAATGTACCACATTATTAACAACTATTAAATAATTATAAAACGCTTTATTATATAAAAAAATTAGTTACATAACATAAAAATTTTTACAAATAAAGGAAAATTTAAATCCCGAAATCCCGAAAAATCCCGAAATCCCGTAAAATCCCGGGATCCCGTAGTCCCGAAAATCCCGGGATCCCGAGATCGGGATCCCGGGATTTCATACAAAATCCCGAATCCCGGGATTTTCAAATATCAATCCCGATTGGCATCCCTAGTGGTAAGCTCTTAACTTCATTTCCTCTATTAGATTTATGCAAACATTATTCCAACTTGCTTTACTCGTCTCTATGTCGTTGTGCAGATTAAGTTGAACAGAATACTGATCTGGTTGAACAGAATACTGATATTGTTGAACATAATGCTCAATCTGAAGTTGGTTTTGAAGAGCTGCATTCATTTGAAGAAAGTGATTTTGAAGGGTTTAATGATGTCGAAGATGAACCTGCAATTCAAGATGCCGAAAATAATTTATTAAATGTTGATTTGGAAGAAGATGAAACATTTGTTGATGAACCAAATGCTGGAGGTAAACGTATTCGTGGTCGTCCTCATATACAACGAACTGGTAGAATTGGTAGACCAAGAAAGGTGTATGTATCGGAGTATGGACTACAGTTATTAAATACTGCAATTGAAAATCCTGAAACCGTAAAGGAAGCATTAACCTCAAAAAATGCTCAACAATGGAAAAATGCTATGCAACGTAAATATGATTCTTTAATAAAAAATCAAATTTGGGATTTGGTAGATAAACCAAAAACGTAATTAGTTGCAGGTGGGTTTTCGCTATAAAGCGGAAGGTAGATGGTTCCATTGAAAAATTCAAGGCAAGATTAGTTGCTCGCGGTTGTGCTCAAAAGTACAACGTTGATTTTAAAGAAACCTACGCTCCTGTTGTACGTCATTCTACTATTAGATTAGTGCTTGCATTGTCTGCTAATTACACTATGGAACATTTTTGGGATTATTGTCTGGGGGGTGAGAAATTCCAAGTCAGGGTGATGGTACTAGGTCAGTATAGTAAAACCCTCAAAGGGTTTGGCGTTCGTATGTGTCATTTTTTTTTATGACCTTTTAAATTTTTTCCTTATCTTGATGTTTTTTCGCTTAGTTGTAACATTTTGGCAAAAACGTAGTTTAACATAACTCGAGAACCACTTGTCCGATTTTGATGAAACAAATTTAGAAAAATTTAGAATTACAATTTCTCTAATCTGTTTCTATACCGTTTTCCTATATGTGCAACACTTTCGAAGTTAAAAATGAATGTATGAAGGGAAAAAAGTATTTTTTGCCTAAAAATTTAAATATTTTTTTTTTAAAAATTCATAAAAAATCCAAAATGGAAAAAAGTGCCAAAACTAATTACTTTCGCGTAAAGTCACATAACTCATGAGCAAAAAAGGGCATAGATCATGAAAATCGATGCACGCGTTTCTCATTTATTCACAATTAGGTAAATGTATGAATTTCAAAAATTTGCTCCAGATATGCACAACATTATTTGGAGAAAACATTGACACTCACAAGCCGAACTCTCTCATATTTTTCTACTGTACTAAAAGAGAAATATTGATGTGGCAACACTGGTTCTGTAATGTTCACATAAAACATGCATTGTCATTATACTTCTTCTCTTTCTCACACTGGCTCTGTGATTTTTGTCATTCAACAAGTGCCGACGAACGCGAACAGTAAAAGTGATTTTTCTCCAGTTTTTTAAAAGTGAACAAAAGAGAACAGAATATGGAACTGTGCAAGCCAGATATAAATAGCTTTTGCTACTGCTGTGGTCAATATGTCTCAACACATAAAAAAAGGGGAAATTTCAGTACTGATTTTGTTCAAACATACGAGATGTACTTCAACCAAAATGTTATAGTGAACGAAAATTGGGTACCAAATATAGTGTGTAAAAGCTGCTACAACCGTCTAATGGATTGGAAAAATAGAAGACGTGAAAGTATGCCATTCGGTATCCCAATGACTTGGACTAATCCTGGCGAAGGTCACAATCCATTGAATTGCTATGCATGTGCGAATAAAGGAGCCGCAAAAAGGATAAGAAAATCGTATAATTACGTTGGTGTTGCAAGTGCCGCAACACCATTGCCTCATTCGGACCACATTCCTGTGCCAAAAGCTTCTAGCCCAGATATTTTCTCTTCTACGACTGCTCCGACATATCATGCACGTGATGATTCCCCATATGAGCCATCAGTATCCAATGAGCCAATTTTAATAAATCAAAATAATCTTGATTCAATTGTTGCCAAGTTGGAATTAACACAGCATAAATCGGAAGAGCTGGCTTCCATTTTGAAATCAAACAATTTGTTGGCACCCGGTGTGAAAGTCACAGCTTATCGAAGTCGTCAGGCAACACTCCAACTTAACACTTAATTGTAAATAAAAGCAGAACGCGTTAAATTTTGTTTATAGGTTATGTGACTTTACATGAAATTAATAACACTTGATCCTTTTTTCCGTTTTGGATTTTTTATGAATTTAAAAAAAAAAAATTTTAATTTTTAGGCAAAAAAATATTTTTTTTTTCTCCACAAATTTATTTTTACCGGCAAAACTGTTGATTATAAAGAAAAACGTTATATGAAGGGATTAAAGAAATTGTAATTCTAAATTTTTCTAAATTTGTTTCATCAAAATCGGACAAGTGGTTCTCGAGTTATGTTAAACTACGTTTTTGCCAAAATGTTACAACTAAGCGAAAAAACATCAAGATAAGGAAAAAATTTAAAAGGTCATAAAAAAAAATGACACATACGAACGCCAAACCCTTTGAGGGTTTTACTATACTGACCTAGTACCATCACCCTGACTTGGAATTTCTCACCCCCCAGATTGGCTGTTGTACTGTGTTATGGGTTGCTGGTTAATCACGTAGATATTGTTGCAGCTTATTTAAATGGCGATTTGCATGACGAGGTGTATATGAAACAACCTATGTTTGAAAATGAAAAATATCCTTTGCAAGTTAAAACGTTCATTGTACGGTTTTAAGCAGGCTGGTCGGGAGTGGAACATAAAAGTTACGGAAATTTTAATTCAAATGCAAAACTGATAATTGTGTATACATTCAGTGGGAGAACAACGAGGTTAATATAATTGCTTTGTATGTTGATGATTTGCTGTTGGACTGTTCGTCCAAGCAAAAAATGAAGGAAATTATTAAAAATTTAAATCAACATGTAGAAGCGGTCGATCGTGGTGCAATCTCATTCTATTTTGGAATGGAGATTGAGCGGGAGGATGAAAGTGGTGCTATTTCCATTCATCAACAACATTATTCGAAGAATTGCTGAGACAATGGGGTATGTCCGAATCGCTGTTGGTAAAAGTGGCACAAAAGTGCCATTTGTGGCACTATTGAATGTTCAATGGCACCTTGGCACTCTCCATAGAATTTTGGCACTTTTTACGAAAATTTCTATATAATTTGATAAAAGGTCGATATCGCTGGTTTTTCATTAAAAGCCACGCCTATTAAGAAGGGGTAGCAAAATTAAAAAACAAATGCTACACTAAAAATATCTACAATTTTTTGGACCACCTTCCAGTTCTTCGGGGACAATTTAATCATTCCCAATGTAGAAACGGTAATGACATATCATTATTTTTTGGACTACCAGTAATGACATCCACTTACCTTCTGTATTATTTTAAAACATATAATAATGAGTTACTGATAATTACTTATTTTTATCATTATTTCAAATAGAAAATAATTTTTTAGATTTTTTTGAACATTTTTTGAAATCTATTTTTAGACTCACTATTTTTTAAACACTGGTAAGGATATATGTAACCACATATTTTTTGATTTTTTGTATGTTGGCGAGTAAGCTTCCCAGCAAAATCTTTCATTACCAAATAAGTGGTTATATAATAGAAATTCATAGCTCCGCACAACTTATTTTTTGGCGTCTAAACTCATTATTTTTGTTTGGCGTGGTAGTTTTTATAAGTAGTCACGCTTACCCGCTCGCTTACGAAAAAATGAGAAATAAGTAGTTATGAGATTTTGAATAATAAGTGGTTACACACATGCTTACAAAAAGTTTAATTATAAGTGGTTATCCGATTGCTTACTTGCTTCTTAAAAAAAAAGTAGTTAGGCAAATACTATTAGCCTAAGGAAATACATTCAGAAAAATTTAAGTTTTCTGTAGTGTGTAATTTTAGGACTCGTCATAAAAATTTAAACATAAAACATATTTACATATAATAAAAAAATTTAACTGTGTAAAAAGTACTTATTTCAACTAATACAAGTAAGTCATTATTTTATATTTAGAAACAATGAATACAATAGGCCATTATTAGGAATCCATTATTTTATATTATAAAATAATGCAAAAGGTAATGATATATCATTTTTGGTAATGCAGATAGTAATGAGGTGTCATTACCAATATTTTGCTGGGTTACTTGTGTGCAGCAGGTCAATTGTGTTTTTATCTATTAAATATGACATGTCGATATAGCTCAGATGGTAGAGCTGTTGACTGGCAATCTGTAGACCCAGGTTCGATTCCCGCACCAGCAAATTGTATTTAAAAAAAAAATACAATAAAAAACATTTTTTTTTATAATTAATTTTTTAGAAAATCTATTTTTAGACTCATTATTTTTGTCAGTACTGGTAAGCACATAGGTAACGATATATTTTTTGATTTTTCGTATGCTGGTGTGTAACGACCACTCATTATTTTTCGCGACATCGCCATATAAAGGTAATAAGAAATGTAATAACAAAAGTAACTAGTTACCATTACCAAGTATGTAGTTACATAACCACATATCTGGTAATGATTTTCTACACTGGGTTATTTTGATATTTAAAAATAAAAGCAACGGGGATAAAATTAGAAAAACTTTAATTGATTCTATTGTATTGTCAAATTTAATTGTAAAATTTTTTGTAAGTCTTGGACCTGCTAACTTATCTTAAAATAACGTAAGTTTAGTGCTTTACTATAGTTAAGAATGGCATTTTTATATGAAAATATTTGTGGTAGGTAATGTTAAACACGGGTTACTTTTTAGATAAGTTGCCCGCCTTTTTTTTTTTGTCTTTTTACTTAACCCTTAAATGCATGATCTCTACAATTTTAACCATTTTTTTACACACAGAAAACAGATTCGTAGTTCCAAACGAGTTTTTCGCCAACCGAATTTTTTGTAACTACCGAAATTTATTTACAATTTTTGAATTTTTGTTGTGTTAATAGATTACTTTAATGTTTGTGGATTATAAATTCTATAAATAGAAAAACACGTTCCACAAAATTTATTTAAAAATTAAATTTTTTTTGTCGCTAACTGGGATCGAACCGCATACCCTCCGCTTGTTAGCCCATTGCTTTCCCTCTAAGCTAAGCTCTATTTAAATTTTTTTAGTCAAATTTCAAATTTGAATTTCTTCAGGTTTGAATATTTTGTCTTTAAATAAAATTATATCAACAACAGAAAATCAGTTGTGTCTTTTAATTTGAATAAAAAAAAATTAAAAAAAATTTATATCGCGAACCGGGATTGAACCGGCGACCTTCCGTTTGTCAGCCCAATGCTTTTCCTCTAGGCTAAACTCGACATATATTTTTTTTGTCAAATTACAAATTTGAATTTCTTCAAGATGAAAACTTGAATATTTTGTTTTTGAATAAAATTATATTCACAACAGAAAATCAATTGTGTCTTTTAATTTGAATCAATAAAAAAATTATTAAAAAAAAAAGTAACGCCTTGGTTGAGGTTTGAACTCAAATCTCTAAGGCTATAAGGCTGTGTCTCTACCTCCTGCGCCACAGATACTCACGTTTATTTGTTGTCTAACTTAGAATTTAGACACGCATATGTATGAAACGAAAAAATATGATAGATTCCAAAATTTTATTATGATAAATAAAATTTCTGTTCCTTGTCTCAATATATTATTACAATTACCAAAATAATGGAAATTAATGGTTAAAGCTACTAAAGTTAAAAAAAAAATTTTAAATTGATTGGAAAAACTAATACTTTGGATAGAGTGATCGATTTTATTGAAACACAACTGATACTAGATTTTTGCAGCCGATATTTTATTCAAATGGCTAAATCTTCGATATATTGGTGATTGTTGGTATTGAAGTTAATTTTTTCAATATTAGTTAGAAAAGCCAATATTTTGGATAATGTGACAGTGTTTTGGTTCATCATATATATTTTCTGTTCACAAATAAATATAACTTTCCTGATGATGAATTTTAAATAACTGCAATTAAAATTATTGTACGAGGAAAATATTTCGTTGGTTCCGATAGAATTCCAACCAATTTATTTTCTGTGTGTATATATGATTTCTAAAGGCGTGTACATTTCAAGAAAAATACCAAAAAAATTGCCAAATTGCTAAATTGTGATTATTTTAACGTGTATGAAAAAAAAAAGAAACAAAAAAAAATATATGAAATATTAATTATACATTTATTGTTGCCAAAATTAATTTTATTGCGAGAATACTACTTTAAATATTTAAACAAACATTTTTGAATATTGCACTTTTTGTAAAAAAAACGTGTGTTTTAGATTTTTCACAAACATACGAAGCAAAACCAAGATTTTTCCTGTAACTGTTTAAAAAATCTGAGTTATAGTTTATAAGAGCACTTTGTGCAGAAAGGGCCCCAATGCCCAAAAATTGAGTTTTATGCATCAAGTGGCGTTTTTTATTAAGAAACTGGTATGTTGCCAAATGGCTACACCACGCATTTAAGGGTTAAAGTAACTAAATGTATAAATATTTTAAATAAAAGCTGAACATATTTTTTTTGAAACATTAAATGTTGCTTAATTTTTTTTTTTTTTTTTGGCACTTTTAAAGCTTTTTTGGCATCATTGAGGCACCAAATGCAAATTCTCAAATATGTACCATCACTGGTCCGAATGTGTTTAGATATGCCCCTAAACTAATGCACATTAGTGTGCCCCTAAGCTAATGAGCCGCACTATAATCAACGGTATTGCTGAATTGGTTTTTACATATTGTTATTATTGTTAGAAAGAATGCATATTGATGTATTCTTAAGCATCAATACTCAAAACAAATTAACTAACAACAACTTTAGTTTCGATCGGTGAACAATACATAACAAATAAACAGACTCTAGTTTCGGCAATCATACGATAAACAATTAAACAAACAGAAAGTGAACAACATAATAAACAACCAAACATACAGAACAAACAAGCAAACATATATACATAAAGTGTAGTGAACAGAATAACAAATTGTAAAATAAAACCATTAAATTTAAATATAAAAATAAAATAAAGTGTTTTATTTGGACACAATTATCAATTTTTAAAGGTTTGTCGCCAAACAGAATGTAAACCTGCTTCAACTCCTATGGCTTCTGGTACTGTAATGGAAAAATGTGATAATGAAAATTGTAAAGAACTACTCAGCAAAACTTTCTATTACCTGGTAATAAGGTTTGTAAGAAGAAATTAAGGTATGTAACCTCTTACTTTGCTATTCCAACAGCTATTATTTTAACAAGGGCATGTCATTGGAGGTATGTACTTTCCAAAAGAGGGCTAGGTAACAACATAAGAACATGTTACCTTAATGTTACATGTTAGGAGTTACGTAACCACTTACATAACCGATACTGAGCACAATTCTGCTTACATAACAGCTTAAAGTAAGGCCAAAAAAATGTGTTACAAACAGGTCTGAAATAACACATTAAAATTGTGCGCTCACTTACTGTATAAAAATATATACATACTTCTTACAAAAAAAATTAAAATAAGACGTTATCGTGTTGGTTTTTTATAAATGCTAAAACGAAGCATATTCATATTTAATTAATATTTACTCAGATTAATATAAAGTTAACAAAAAACATAAAAGATATTTCAGTCAATATGCATTACAAATAACTCCTTATTTTGAGGTATTTGAATACACCATCGGTAATAAGTGGCTATTTCTATTAAGTGATCACGTATCACATTAAAAGTAACTCCTTATTTTACGGTTTTAAAATATCCCATCTGTAATAAGTCGCTGCTATTATTTAGAACTCATGTTGTCTATTACAAGTAACTCTTTTCTTTGAGGTGTTTAAATATATCATTGATAATAAGTTGCTATTACTACCCAGTAGTTATGCAGCACATTATACGTAAGACATTACATTTTAGTTATGAAATAATGCAATGGTAAGGGGTATGGTATTACCAGGTAATGTGTTCTGTACAGTGTTGCCATTTCAGTGCTTTTCGGGTATTTTTTGGTGCTTTTTTCCTTCTCGTACCCGGTGATTTTTTACAAATTCCCGTTTTAAAAAAGCGGGTATTTACAGTGCTTTTTCAAATTTCTGGCAGTGCTTTTAGTGCTTTTTGTACAGTTTATATTTTTGGTATTTGTTCGCGTTTTTTTTTAATTTTTCTTCAATTTTCTGTCAAAGTTGAAAAAATAATACGAACTATACAAAAAATACATTTTTTCCAGTGTTTGTAGTACAATTTTAAATAGCAACTTCGTTATATTTAAACTTCAAAATTTTTAAATATTAGTTTGGTGCTTTTTACCCCTTTTTTTAGTTATTTTTGAACCTTTTTTTCACCGTTTTACAAAACTGAAATGTGTTTTTAAATTCTGGACTTAAATTTTTCAAAAAATTAACATCGTGCTTTTTTACCCCATTTTTGGTAAATTTTTACCCTTTTTACCCGTTTTCACAATGCTCACGGTGCTTTCCTGCCTTCAAGAGTTGGCAACGCTGGTTCTGTAATACCAACATATTGCCAAGGTTTTGCTGGGTATATGATGTAAAAAGCTATCAGTCGTTAATTGGTGGACTGATGTATCTGTCCGTAATCTCAAGGCCAGATATTTCACATGTTGTTTCTCGTCTTTCTCAATTTTCATCACACCCTCAAATGAACATTTTGTGGCTGCTAAACATCTGCTTAGATATTTGAAGAAGAATCCAAAAGGTACTTTAACGTATAGTCCAGATAATGAAAAGTTGTTATGTTTTACAGACTCTGATTGAGGTGCAGACATTAATGATCGCAAATCTTATAGCGGTTATGTTTTGTTTTTTGGTGGTAGTCCTATTGCTTGGGAATCTAAAAAACAAAATGTGGTTTCTCTTAGCTCAATGGAGGCGGAGTATATAGCTATGTGTCAAGGAACAAAAGAAATCATCTTTCAACGAAGTCTTTTGCAAGAAATGGGTTTTGTTAAATGTGCTGTTGCTGCAATAACTTTATATTGTGACAATCAAGGTGCACAGTTTTTGGTAAAGAATCCAACAGTTCATAAACGTCTGAAAATGCAGCTGATATTTTAACAAAATCTCTTACTAAAGAAAGACATGTTAATGGTTGTAAATTATTAAGTATTTTTTTTTTAAATGTTATAATATTTGATTATTATTTAATGTAAAGGAACTTGAATTGAGGCGGAGATTGTTGCAAACTTATTTAAGAATCAATTCAAATAGCTACTGTGTATAGACACAATAATTGTAAAACATAGTTTTCTTTTATATTTTTGTATTCAATGAAAAAATATTTTTGATAAGTCGTAAATAAACTTTAACTGCGTTAATTTCTCTACAACAGACACTCGATCATAGATTACATATATATCTCACTCTTCTTCTTTTGTCAACAAACAAATTTTTACACATACATTGAAATTTTTTTTGTATAGGTATACCACGTATGTCTAACACATTCTCATGAGATACGTGCACTGACAGCGAATGTCAAAGAGTAAGAGATCTATGTAATCTATGCACTCGATTTAAAAAGTTGTAAAATAAACAATTATTTATGACAATGAGTGTTATTTTGTTCGGCTTTTAATATCAAATATGACAAATTCCAAATAGAATTTACAATTTGTAGAGAAAAAATTTATGAGAAAAACTTTTTCAAAACCAATGGTTGAAAATTAATGCAATTATGTTATTTTATTACAGTTAGAAGTACAGATTTCTTACAAGTTAATTCTTTTTTTTTGTAACTTTGAATTTTTATTTTTAAACAATTTTTATATGAAAGATAACAATTTACAAAATTGTTACAAATATTTCAAACAAATAAATTGTTGGTAATAAAATTTCAATTTAAAAGAAAATGTGATTGGTTTTACAAGTTCCCATTGTTGGTGCCTACTGTTTTTTCTGTGTACGCAAAAACATGAAATTTTTAAAGTTACCCATGTGAAAATCGAAAAACATATACGTCCATGCATAGTTCAATGTATGACCATACATTGTCTCATATATTTCCATATATCTTCGGATCCGAAATTTGAGGGTATATGGAGGTATATGGCCATATATGAGCATACATAAATTATATGTGAGCATATATGGTCATATATGAACATGTACGGTCAATTGCAATTTTAAAATTTAGAAGAGTTGGGTAAAATTTGATTGCACTAAACGAGTTATAGGCGAAAAACCAAATAAACGTCCTTTTCGTTCTAGCATTTGTAGTTTACGAGATATTTGCAATTTTAAAATCTAGAAGAGTTAGGTAAAATTTGATTTTACTAAACGGGTTTCACAAAAAGGGCAACAATTTTAACCATTTTGCTCTATCTCGCTTAGTTTTCGAGTTAAACGTCCTTTTGGTTCTAGCATTAGTAGTTTATGAGATATTTGCAATTTTAAAATCTAGAAGAGTTAGGTAAAATTTGATTTCACTAAACGGGTTTTATGGGTGTATTAACAACTAAAAGGCAAAAATTTTAGCCGTTTTGCTCTATCTCGCTTAGTTTTCGAGTTATAGGCGACAAACCAAATAAACGTCCTTTTGGTTCTAGCATTAGTAGTTTATATAAATGAATGTTATTTTAGTTTGACTCTAGATCATAAATTAATATCACTTTCTGTTTAAATTATTTTCAAATCAAAGAAAAATGATACAATTTTTACAAGTAAATTACAAAGAATAAAAATTTTTTTGAAAGGATTCGATAAGACCAGCAAGGCAGAATGCGCATTTTTCGTTGATGTTAGTCTAAGTTGAGTTGTTGATAACAAATTCGATTTGCTTTCAACAGTCACATAAGTAGACGATTATCAATATTAACCCACTCAAAGGCGAAAGGCACTGATGATGGCTTTGTAGCGAAAGCCGAAAATGCGCATTCTGCCTTGCTGGTCTTATCGAATCCTTTCAAAAAATTTTTATTCTTTGTAATTTACTTGTAAAAATTGTATCATCTTTCTTTGATTTGAAAATAATTTAAGCAGAAAGTGATATTTATTTATGATCTAGAGTCAAACTAAAATAACATTCATTTACTGAAATAACAGATCAACTAAAACATTTCCCCCATTAATTAGTAGTTTATGAGATATTTGCAATTTTAAAATCTAGCAGAGTTAGCTAAAATTTGATTTCACTAAACGGGTTTTATGGGTGTATTAACACCCATAGGGCAAAAATGTTAACCATTTTGCTCTATCTCGCTTAGTTTTCGAAAAACTAAATAAACGTCCTTTTCGTTCTAGCATTAGTAATTTACGAGATATTTGCAATTTTGAAATCTAGAAGAGTTAGGTAAAATTTGATTTCACTAAACGGGTTTTATGGGTGTATTAGCAACCAAAAAAAAAAAATTTTAACTGTTTTGCTCTATCACACTTAGTTTATAGAAAAATACCGCGGCAGTTTCATGTGACTGTATATAAAATGCAGCACTTTCTGAATTCTAGTGTAGTTTTTGAAATATTTTCGTCCCACGACCTACGCAGATGTCTATAATTCTTTGTTCAATTTATATCAGTGGTGTTCAAAACTAAAAATGTAGTTGTGTTGGTGAGAAAATGAGAATTGCACTGTAAGAAATGTTGAATGTGTTAATAGAATCTGTATGCATTTATTTTTTATTAAAAATATGAAAATGTTTTGTGTAAAAAACGAAGTAGGTACTTTCGGAAAATATAAATAAATACTACACTGTTTCAAAGAAATAAAAATAAACAAAATACAATTTTTGAAAGAAAAAAAAAATACATACATACATAAGGGTGGCTTCTTTTATTATATAAAACAAAAGATTTTCAATTTTCTTAAATCAATATCAATGGTTTCAATGTATTTACATATTTATAAAATATCTTTAATCTGCATTTATAATCATTAAATATATTTGTCCTATATTGTTATTAATTTTTTTTTTCAGTACATTAAAAAAAAATCAGCGTATATCCATACTCATGTTCATTCGTCGCTGTTTCAGTGACGACTAAAAGCAAGAGCGTAAGAATACATGTGAATTGAGCAGGGACAATTATCCTATGGGCTGAAATCCACTGATTTATATCCAGATAACTCATTTACGTGTTTAATCTATTTGGAGCTACGGTGTAATAACGCCGTGCAACTACCCGAAAAAGACGGTGTCATTGTCATATAAATGTATAGAAATCGTAGTAGTTTCTGAATTTTATTGTGATTTTCGGCACATTTTTGTTCCACGACCTACACAAAAGGCTACAATTGGGGATAAACATATTTGGAGTTATCGTATAAAAACGCCGAAATGTATAGAAATCACTGCACTTTCTGGAGTCTAGTTCGATTTGCGGAACAATTGTTGGTCGAATTTACATCCAGATAATTTTTGTAAATTTTTAACTCATTTAGAATCACCGTGTAAAATCGCCGTACTACTACCCGAAAAGACCGTGGCTGTTTCATGTAAATGTATGGAAAATGCCGTACTGTCTGAATTCTATTGTAATTTTCAGAATATTTTTGTTCCACAAAGTAGGCAGATATCTCTAAATATTGATCGAATTTACCTCCTGATAATTTTTGCAAAGTGTCAGCCAGGAGCTACGATGTAAAAACGCCGTACTACTGCCCGAAAAAGACCGTGGCATTTTCATATAAATACATGGGAAATGCAGCACTTTCTGAATTTTATTACGATTTTCGGAACATTTTTGTTCCACGATCCGCCCAGATGTCTATAATTCTTGGTCCAATTTATGTTGACTTGTTTTCTACAAAGTTTCAGCCCGTTTGAAGCTATGATGTAAAAACGCCGTACTACTACCCGAAAAAGACCGTGGCATTTTCATATATGGGAAATGCAGCACTTTCTGAATTCTATTATGATTTTCGGAACATTTTTGTTCCACGATCTACACAGACGTCCATAATTCTTGGTCCAATTTATGTCTAGATATTTCCTGTAAAGTTTCAGCCCATTTGAAGCTACGATGTAAAAACGCCGTACTACTACCCGAAAAAGACGGTGGTATTTTTATATGAATATACAACTTATAGTAGTTTGTTGTATTATTGTGTATAAAAATGAACTTTTTTCTGAAAAAAGTACTTTATTTGGAAAAAAAAGTACATTTTATAAAGAAAAAAAATTTTTTAAAAAAAGTACTTTTTTATGCAAAAAGGACTTTTTTATGCAAAAAGCACTTTTTTTGGAAAAAGTACTTTTTTTTGGAAAAAGTCAAACCGGTCTACCCGGTTAACCGCTTTGACCGCAGGCCCTATTGTAAAGTTCTTTGCTTTTATTCAAATCACTATAAATAGAATTAAAAGCTTGAATGTTAAATACACAACATACAAATGTCTGCTTTACTAGTGGGTGAAAACATCTCAATTCAACACAAAAAAGTGGCATTTTCGGATCGACCATCTCCGATTTTAATGAAATTTACCACAACTATCGTACATGATAACAGCTCATTAAAGCATAAATTTCAGAGCCAAGACTCTATATGACGTCCCGAAAATTGGAAAAAACGGTAAAATTTTACCAAAGTATGATTACAAAATCGACAATAACTTAACAATGATTAAAGGTATAAACTTCGTTTTGTTATTATTTATTAGTTAAGAATGTACCTTTTAAAATGGTGTGCATATCGATTTTTTTAATGGAAGGTCAAAGGTCATTTCTTGGGGTTCAAATTCCCATTGCTCGAAATGCGCATTTTTTAAAAATCTTAAAAAGGTATATGCTTATTGCTAAACTCTCTTCTACATTTGCCGAACCAAAAATCTGCTAGTTTCAGCAGTTCTTTCCGCCATTTTCAATGAAATTTTATAGTAGCTTTAGCAAAATTTTTACACACCTTTGTCTAGTTAGAAAAGTTTTTTTTATTTTATCGGGATATACATTAATTTCAGTAAAGGAATTAAATATGCTGAAATCCCAAACGTAGTTACCAAATTGTGAAAAATAATCCGTTGTAGGCATGTCCCTATACGGATTTCATTCTTGCCTAAGGAAATCGTCAGGGGACGACGTTTTTAGAATTTCTGGAAATATTTGTTAAGTTAAATTACAAACTCAATGAGAATTTCTTGTTCTCGTCTAGGAGCGTTATTAAACATTTAAAAGAAAGAAAAAACAAAAACAACAACAAAATTTTTTTTTCCACAATTTGCTTTGTCATCTTCCAATGTACTACTCTGTTGTTTTGACAGATCTAGCAATGTAGTGACATCTGTTCATGTATAAACAACAATAGAAAACAATGTTTTCTAAAGTGTCAGTAACATTTAAACTAATATGCAAGTGCTTGTGCAAATTTAAATGTTACTGAGAACAAGAAATTCTCATTGAGTTTGTAATTTAACTTAACAAATATTTCCAGAAATTCTAAAAATTAGAGGAGTTACGTAGAAGAATGAAATTCGGTGTGCTGGTTCAGAACATGTAAATTAAGAAAAATTCGAAGTTTCAGCAAAATCGGTGCAAGGACATGACTACCTCCCATACATTCTTAATTTAAATTTAGCTTAATTTAATTTTAGCTACAATTATAAACAGAATAAAGCGAAAATTGGTTACTGCCGGTCAAATTATGTCCTTTAACTCAGTGGTTAATTTTGTTTCATTCGGGGCAAGGACATGACTACCTCCCATATATCCTTTTTCTAAAAAACAATATTCTGGCTTAATTTATGATCAGAATGCACTAAAAGCTTAAAATAGTTTGTAAAATAATAATTTTTAGCTCTTTGGCAAATTTTGTTTCATTCGGTGTAAGGCCATGACTACCTTTCATATATCCTATTTCTCAAAAACTATATTTTGGCCAGATTTAAGATCAGAATGCACTAGGAACGTACAATAGTTTATAAAATTATTTTATCTCTGTGGCAAATTTTGTTTCATTCGGTGCAAGAATATGACTATCTCCCATATATCCTTTTTATCGTTCATTATCAATTTTAAGGGTGCCACAGACGGGCAGTATTATTGCTCAATTTTTACAAGTTTTTTTATGGTGCAATATTATTTCAATATGATACATATATGGTTAACAATATTGGGAACTTGCAAAAATTTAGTGAAAACAATTTTTGACAAAATAATCAGTTTTCATAAAATGCCCTGAAAAGGAGTTGCTCCCCACACAAAACCCGAATTATCATTTTTTCAATTTATTATTTTTCTTTAATAATAACTATTATGTTACAAAAATAGCTTTTGACATTTCTAAATTATGTATTTGTAAAAAAGCCGTTTTTTTCATTTCTATTAAATTTATGGGCATTTCGATTCTAGGCAAAAGTGGGTTAATGATATCCAGCGAAACCAAAATTCCGTATCTGAATAATTTTAAGTATATTTAATGAACAAGTTAAATAAAAAAACTAGTGTTTGCAAAAATTTCGAATTTTCTGAATTTTTAATTGATAGGCTATTTTCTTTTTCAAAAATGGGCCATTTTCGGCCACAATTCAGTAATGGTTAACATTTTCTAAGAAAAACATTAAACTCTTCAATTTTGAACCTTTTAGATGAAAACTCGGTGGTGTAATGAATGAAAATCAACAAATTGTATTTTAAGGGACATCTACATCAGTGGCGCATTTCAAGCACAATTGTGAATTTACTTATTTACACATATTGTTATGCTCTTTAATTTAGTCGTCAATGAGACAGCGACGAGTGCACATGCTTAGGGGGTGTTTTGATATTTTTTTCAAGTGCACCGAAAACAGATATTTATGACATTCAGAAAATATATGATGAAAAATGTTTTTGATATTATGCAATGTCCTTTACGTTATAAAACATTTAAGGAATCTAGGGAATATGTTATTAAAAGATAGTATGATTATTTTCATAGTAATATCTTTCATAGTAGCTCTTTAATAGAAATAATAAAAAAAAAACAAAATATAAAAAAATTGCCATAAAAGTATTAATATAGAACATTTTGTTTAAAATCTATAAAAATATGTTGCAAAAAATTTCATAAAGATTGTATAAACAATATGGAGATTGATAAATATGTAAAAAGACATATTTTTTAATTCGCTCAATTTTTTTCCCAGTGCAGTTCTCTCTCTTGCTCACTAATACAATTGCAAATCAATTTTGCGCATCACTGATCTACAGCTATGGACATGGAAATAGGACACTTTTATGTGTTAAGAAACATAATTATTTATTTTGAAAAATAAAACAAAAATAATTTTTTTTATTTCATATACGGGAAGTGTTATTATTGATGATTGTAATTCATTCTTTATTTAAATAAAAATCCTTTAACTATTTTATACATATTGGTAAATATGTATAAACTAATAAAAATACCTGGACTTCTAAATAAGACACATTTTATATTTTTACAAAAAACCGTACATTTTTTGGGTTTTTAAAACAATTATTATTTTTTTAACGTTAATATTACACTAATATTTTGTGCTGTATTCATTATTATCAATAACCGCTTCGCATCTTCTTTGCATTCTCTCAACTAATCTCTGGTATCTTTCTTTTGGTATAGAATACCAGGCTTTTTGAATACCAGCCCAAAGTTCGTGGAATTTTTGTAATTGTTTTGCGAAACTTTTGTTTTTACATCATTTGATAGATTTTCTATTGGATTAAGGTCCGGCCTTTGGGCTGGCCAGTCCAAAACCTTAATTTGTTTTTGTAAAAACCAATCCTTCACTATGTTCGACGAATGCTTCGGATCATTGTCTTGCATAAAGATCCACTTAACTGGCATATTTTCATAGGCAAATGGCTCCATAACATTCTTAAGAATGCTCAAATATTGAAATCTGTCTATTTTGTCCTCTACTTTTACGATAGTCCCAACACCACGACAGGAAAAAGCCCCCCATACCATAATATTACCACCATCGTGTTTCAAGGTCTTCTGAGTGTACTTAATGTTTAAAGCCTGATTTTTTTGGGCGATTTACAAATGTTCTACCATCTGGTCGGACACAATTTACCTTCGTTTCATCGCTCCAAAGCACATTTTTCCAAAAGGACAACTCATTTCCTTTGTGGTTTTGTCAAAATCAATACGTTTCTTAATATTTTTTCTTGAAAGAAGAGGCTTCTTTCTACTTATTCGTCCAAATAAGTTTGCTTCATTCAGTCTTCTTCTTACTAACCTGTTTGACACTTTAACGTTGAATTTTTCCCTGATTTCATTATTTATTTGAAGGGAGGACTAAAAGGGTTGAGTTTGCTTTTGCGTACTATAGTCCCATCTATATAAGTTGTAGTACTACGACGGATTGGCTTACGTTCTTTAATTTGCGTATATTTCTTGTCGGCAGCACATAGACGAATAGCATTGTATACCATATTTCGCGAACACTTTAGTATTTTAGCAGTGGGTTTCTATCCACATAATCTCGCTCAACCTTCGATCAATTTATTTGGTGGCATTTTTTATAAATAGGTTTTCTTATGCATTATTCTCTTTGCCCGAGTTCGCTAATTATCGACTGAGCCGTGAGTAGCATAGTCAATCTATAAAGTATATAATCTATGATTTTAGCAATTTCAGTTAGAGATTTCATCTCATTGTGGAATTGAAATATAAGTCTTCGTTTTTCTGGATTACAATGTTTTCCACGTTCCATATTGGTAGAATTAGGAAAGAATTTACTTATTTCAAACGCAAATTATGAAAAGAAAATTATTACTAAGTGCATCGAGTAAAATTTCGACAATTATTGCAAGTGTCTTATTTTTATGTCCAAGTCAAATATGAACAAAGTAAAGTAATTTTGTTGTAAATATTTGCATGTTTTAAATATTGCAAAGTTTTATATATAATCTGAGACTACTTGATTACAGTTAACTATAATAGAAAAGAAATATAATTATTGCTTTATAATTATTAAGAGAAATGCATGAAGATAATTTTGTATAAAGTGTCCTATTTCCATGTCCATAGCTGTACATTAGACCGTACCTAAAAAAAAACGTTCGCCGTACACCCTCCATTATGATGTATTTTTGGAAGGTGATTTCAAAAAAAAATTTTTTTTCCGACCTTGGGGGTCGCCTTTTTTAATTTTTTTTATGCTTTGGTATTTGAAATCGGATTTTAAAGTGTGATATATCGATGTTTTTGCCTCGGGGAGACCAGTGTTTTGCTATATAGTAAAAATCCAATTAAAAAAAATTTAAAAAGGCGACCCCTACGTTCGGTAACCAATATATAAAAAAAATTTCTACTGGGTTTAGCGAAAAACTTCCTTAGCAAAAGTTTAATGATATTTTGCGAGCTTTAATTTTCTGACATTAGGGTCGTGCATTAGGGTTATAGCAACTGAGATCTGGTGGGATACTTGAGGTCAAAATGTCCTTAGAGCAAAACACTGGTGTATCATACTTTAAGATCTGACTGTAAATACCAAAGATATAATGAAAAATGTAAAATGGCGACCCCTACGTTCGGCAAAAAAAATATAAAAAATTTTTTTGAAACCTCCTGGCAAAAATACTTCATATTGGAGGGTGTACGGCGCACTTTTTTTTTGCCTGTAAGGTGGTACGCTCTACTGTATATACATACAGTTGCGAGCATAAAAATGCAACGCTACGCTAAATCATCTAAGTATACTTTTATTTCTTCTAATGGTTTTTTATTTGCACTTGTCTTTTGTTAAGATATTTGTTGATGTGTATATCATATTTTAAGTTGTTTGGTTTGCATTTATTTATGTAAATTAGTTTTTACGAACATTTTTTTTTGAAACTAGTGCCTATGCAACCGAAGAATAATATGTATCAGGTAAGTATAAAAATTGTATTTATTCACGAAATTTGGACTGAATTAACCAAAATTAACTAAATTGCTTATTCTTTACAAAATTCAACTATCAAGTGATAGCCGTGCTGCTATGATTACAGCGCTTTGGGAAGGCAAACCTTTACTTGAAATCGTAACTATGTTTCAAGGAAACAAGTCCACTGTGTCACGAATTGCAACTCTGCATTAGGCTCGCGGTTATATTCATAGGAAAATAGGAAGTGGAAGACCCCGAAAAACAAATAAGAGGCAGGACAGAAATATGGTCTCTATTGTTAAAGTGACCCTAATAAGACCCCCCGTAGATGTTATGCAGTATGCTTCAGAACATTTGGGCGCAACCGTCGAAGTTAATACCGCATAGAGACGTTTAAAGGAAGCAAACTTGTTAGCAAGACGTCCAGAAAAGAAACCCTCCATAAGTAAAGTGAATACAAAGGAGTGTCTCGATTTTGGAAAGCGATCCGATGGATTGAAGTTCATCCGCAGACCATCAAATAAACGGTAATCTCCTAGATACTAGAAACAACGCGTTAAACACGGCGGAGGATCCCTTATGCTGTGGGGTATGAAATCGTTGTGTTAAATATAACACACTTGTTTAAATTTTTATTTTGAGGTGCATTCTGCAGGGATGGTGTTGGACCAGAAAGCAAAATTGAGGACAGAATAAACACAGAGTGTTACTACAAGAGCACATGATTCCTCACATGCAGGAAAAAATGGCTGCTGGAAGCATATTCCAATACGACAATGACCTTAAGCACACCGTTCGCTTAGCTAGGCAATTTCTAAGTAACAACGGTGTGGAAGTTTTACAGTGGCCAGCACAGTCATCCGATTTATACCCCATAGAGAATCTATATGAGCTTGTAGACATCGAAATACGAAAGAAAAACCATTCAAATTTAAGGGATTTCGAAATTGTTGCCAAACAGGTGTAGCAAGGCATACCTTCACAAAATTGGTTGTGCTAAAAATAATGGCTATTCCACTAAATAATAAAAATCTAATTAATATGCTGAATTTTTAACAAATAAAATCGATTAAATGTAAAATACATAAAAGTTGCATTTTTTTTGCTCGCACAAAATGGGCACTAGTTTCATAAAAAAGTTCGTAAAATCTAATTCACATAAATAAATGCAAATCAAACGACTTAAAATATGAAAATACACATTTTTTTGTTTATTTATTTATTTAGTGCAAATAAGACTTAAAGTCTCTTAAAACACATCAACAATAGTACATTAACATAATTAAATAGAATTAAATTAATAATTTAACATAATTGCAATTGTTATAATAACTTAAATATAAATATATACACTTGTGCTCACGAAATTAAGTCAATTCATTTTTTTTTAAATTTTATTGTTGTTGCCTTTATTTTTAAAGATCAAAATAGTGGCTAAATTCGCCACGAAAGGCAAGGAGATGGTTTAGAAAATTATACAGAATTTTAACGTAATGTTTGTTTTTTCATTTTGTCACCTGTTTTAAGTGGGCGTGGTTTTTAACGAAAAGATAGCGATATCAACCTTTTATCAAATTACATAGTAAAATTTAGGCAGTACTGATCGATTCTGTACAAACTGTATATTTTTGAAAATCCTATAAAATTTCCTTAAGTCTTGCATTATTTTTATCTACAAATAGTCGCCAGACTTAAAATTGCAGCACTTTAAACATGACCAAATTTTTCCTTGTTTTTAGCGTTTTTAATAAAGTTAACAGCACTGAAATTTTAAAGTGAATAGTTTTATGCTTTTCTTACCACAATATAAAAAATCAGTCAAGATTTTTTTTACGTTATAGTAAAAGGCATTTCATGTTAAAATTTCAGTGTTGCTAACTTTCTTTTAAAATTGCTAAAAACAAAGAAAAACTTGGTCATGATTAAAGTGCTGCAATTTTAAGTCTGGTGACTATTTGTAGATAAGAATAATGCAAGACTTACGAAAATTTTATAGGATTTCAAAAAATATATAGTTTGTATAGAACCGATCAGTACTGCCAAAATTTTACTATGTAATTTGATAAAATATTGATATCGCTAATTTTTCGTTAAAACCCACGCCCACTTAAAACAAGTGACAAAATGAAAAAACAAACATTAAGTTAAAATTCTGTATAATTTTCTGAACCATCTACTTGCCTTTCGTGACGAATTTAGCCACTATTTTGAAATTTAAAAATAAAGGCAACAACAATAAAATTTAAAAAAAAACTTGAATTGACTTAATTTCGTGAGCACAAGTGTATATATATATATATAAATCGGCTTCAAATAACATGGTCAACGAACTAAAATTCGAATAGATTAAAACCAAAATTAAAAACACATTCTAGTAAAAACATAATAATTAATTATTGAAATAATTAGTAACTGCCATTCTGAATAACAAAACACGGCGATCAACGAATGTAGTAACAAAAGATAAGCGCAAATAAAAAACCATTAGAAGAAATAAAAGCATACTTAGATGATTTAGCGTAGCGTTGCATTTTTTATGCTCGCAATTGGGATATGTACAAAAAGTTAAAAATTTAAAATTTGCGGTTCAAAATTTCAATTTTTTTTTACAGAAAATTATACATCCTAATGGACTATCTAAATCATAAAAAAAATTACTTGTTTTTTTTATATCTTTTTTAAATTTCTCTAAACTTTATAAAAAAAAGTGTCATTACTTAAAATTTTTTTTAAAGTTTCTTGAATTTTTTTTTATTTTTACACCACATAAAACCGAAGCTTGCGTTTTAATTTTCAAGTTCTTTTTTTTAAACGTTATTATTTTAATTTTTGGTGGTACCTTAAAATTTAGCTCTTTCTTACTTTGTTAAAACTCAGGTAAAAGGGTTTGGAAAATGTATAAAATTTTGAAATTTGCGGTTAAACAAAACAATTTTTTTTTCCAAATTCTATTAACCACTGTAACGTAGCAAAAGTTGCTACTTACATACATATTTATACTTAATATTAATATTTTAATTTCATTTCTAATTAATTTATTATATCCCGATGTAAATACTATGTATTTTCGCATAGTGTAAACGCACCAGTTAACGCACCAGTCTGAATATTAAGCTGCCTACACACTAGGGAACATGGTTGAGGGAACAAAAAATATCAAAAAATTTTGTAAACACGAAATGAACGCTCTCAACACGCACACACACACAAACGCACTCACACATTCACAAAAAATGCTCTCTTTTTTTAAGTATGTTGCCTAGTGTGTAGGCAGCTTTACATTGGTTTGTGCGGGTGTACATCTACTATGTATAACCAACCAATGAAAGTTGTTTACTGTATGCATTACACTTGTTGATACGTTTGTATAACGTGTATACAGAGAAGCAAGTCGATTGAATATTTTCGGCGGCGGCTGAAGAGCAGAATTTTTCGGCGGCGGCGGCTTATCGGCTTTGCGCCGAGGTTTCAGCCGGCTGACAAAAATATTCGGCTACGCCGCGCTAAATTAGTAAAAAATATTGGGTTAATCCCAGCGAAACCTTCTATTAACCGGCAATGAGTTTTGTAAGAAGAAATAAGGGGCATGTCCATCGAGTTAACTTCCCAGTAGCAAAAAATACTAGTTCAGAACCAGTTATGTACTAGTTTATTTGAACCAGGCAACTAGTACGAGTTCTACCGCCTCTCCATACAAACAACTGTAGAATTTAACATGGAGATGTCATAGGATTGGGGGCAATTGTCGCCAAACTCACATTTTGGTACTAGTTGTAGAACTAGTTTGAAAATTACAATTTAAGGACGAAAAAAGGGAGCAAAACTGGTGCTAATATAACACTCGCGGAACCAGTTCTGAAGTGACTCTTTGGAAATAGTACTGTACTAGTTGGTTAAGACCTGAATTATATAGATAAAAACCAAAGATTTTTCTTTGCTGAAACGTAGATTAGACCTATAGTTTCCTCTTACTGAGATAATTAGGTCCATTTACCCAACGGAATTTAAAATATTTTATGTTAACGATTTCTAATCGCAATAAAAAATGTTAGTGGTTATTTGAAAACTCAGACTATATTACTAAAATCAAATGTAAACAAAACTAGAATTTCAAAACTCTTATTTAAGTTCAATCTTTTGAAAGTCTCTGCACACTTAATAAAAACAGTAAGTACACAAATGGTTCAAAATTATTGTTTTAGGGAATAAAACAGAAAGCTTTATTGGTACTCATGAGAAATTTATCGAACTAGTTCTGGAGTGACTCTTTGGCACCAGTACTACACCAGTTGATTTGCACCTAAATTCAATTCACAATGCAAAATTAAAGTGTTTATTTCCAAACTCTGATTTTTTTATTAAAAAAAAATGCAAATAAAATAAGAACTTCAAATCTCGCATTTTAATTTATGTAATTTTTTAAACAAGTCCCACATAGATGGGGTTTAACTAGTACACAACTAGTTCAAAATGATTATTTTGAGAACTAGTTTCGTAATACTAGTCAAAAAACTAGTAATTTTTAGAACTAGTTCGACCATTTTCTACTGGGTTCTTACAAAACACCCATTATTCAAATCACACTGAAAAGTATAAGTATAACTAATTGTTTATGCTAATAAAACATCCAAATGTCTGAATTTGGTATCCGAAGTAATGCAAGGGCCCGAAATAATGCAAGGGTTAGGGGTAGATGTATTACCAGGTAATAGGCTTGGCAATACCAACATATTATCAAGGTTTTGCTGGGATTTGGTAAATTTTATGAATATTTTATTTAAAAAAATTTTTTTAGATAATATATCGTTTTATTATTTCAATTAAATTAAAAATATATTAATTTCATTAAATTGTTTTATTTATTAAAACAACAAAATTATTAAAAACTAAAAAAGAGATCATAAATGAAAAATACATATAAACAAAGAGTAAATCTTTATAATTGCGCTTATATATAATATAAAGCTTGATCCAAATGTTAACCAAATGTATCCACCCATATATACTATTTTACACTATTGGGGATATGAAACGTCATTTTCCAAAGAAAATTGAAAAAAATTTACAATTCGAATCGCCGATACTGGGAAATAGTAAATATGGGCAGTCAACGTGTGAATTCCTTTTTATAGCAAATATATCAATATATACATATCTTATTTTAAACGATTTAAAATATATTTAGGAACTATAAAATACATTAAAGTAACTATAAAAGTCATTAAAGTAAAAAAGAAAATCATATCTTTTTAAAATAAATTTAATTCTATTTAGGAACTAAAAAGAGATCATTTAGCCTTTCTGCACGCAGAAAAAAACAGGGGGAATATTACCTAAGTGCTATGTAATTATACAACTACATAATTTTCAAGTTAGTTTTACAAAGTTCTAGGAAAGTATGCACATTTTTTTGTAAAAAATATACAATCTTTGCAAAATATATACATGTGTAGTGGAAAATATCCGAAAAAATACATATATTTTGCTAGAAAATTGTAAAACTTACTTCGAACTTATGTAGTTGTATAATTACATAGCAGTTAGATAAAGTTCCCCCTGTTTTTTTTCTGCGTGTGGTTTTTCTGCGTGTGATTTTTTCAGAAAACTTCATCAAGGTTTCTGTTCAAAAAAAAAAAAAAACGAAATATTTAAAAGTTATGGACCTTACTATAAGAGAGTATTTTATTTTTTTAATTTAAAGTCGACTTTATTTAAAAAATGCAAAATATTTGAAACTTATGGTCCTTATTAAGGCACATCTACACGAGAGAGAAAACTGCTAGATATAGAGCTAAAAACACCTCTAATTAGCTCTATTGTGAATGATTTAAGCTATTTAGAGGTGTTTTTTGATCTATCTCTAGTAGAGACTATTTTAAATTTAAAGTCGACTACTAAAAACTAGTTCCAAATTACCTTGAAAGGAAAATTGTTGAAAACATCAGATAATTTTTGCTATATGAATGCTTCAGTTGCCAAACTGAACAAAATTTTAGTTATATTTGAGTTAAAAGTTTTTTCCTTTTGTAAATTGTATTTAAAAACTTTTGAGCACGCTCTCATTTACTCAATTTTCGAGTACGGGAAATATGGAAACTTATGCATCCATGTATGGAAAAGCATGCATGTTTATGAGAATGAACGAACATACATACATTAAACCTATATGGATCCATATATTTCGATATTTACCTGGGCAGTCAAAAGAATTTAGCGAATCGATTATTTGGAAATCAAATCAGATGGAAGATTGAATAATGTTTTTAAGATCTGCAATTACCCAGCAAAAACAGACATTACCGAGTAATTAACCGAGTAAGTAGCACACAAAGGGTTTCACTACTTACCAGGCTATTTACTCGCAACATTACTTTTGTTCGCGATGTCCAAAAATTCATGGGTGGTCATTACCCTCTCGCTGACAAAAAAAAGTGCGAATAATGAGTTACTTGGGGGTCCATAATTTGGGAACCGGGGGTCGGCGACAAAAAAACATATATCGTTGAACTCGGCATTGAAAGTTCTATCGTCCGTGAAAATTTGAAACAAATCCGAGTTATGCCCGTTAACTAGAGTTTAGCCAAATTTACTTACCCTTTTAAAGTTGTAAGCTCCATTTCGAAACAGAGCTTACAAAAACGAATTTTATCTAATACGGCTTTACCTCGAAGAGTAAGGGTTCCAAAGTAGTCCCACACTACGGAACCGATTCCGTTTCTCTGGCTCAGCACGACTTTAGCCACTAATTTAGCTCCTTCATTTCTTCGTAGAATAGATTGATAATCAGCAACCTGACGATCTGAGTGACTACTTATGAAATCGACTTCGTCGAAATCCCCAGAATCGTCAGAGTCAACATTAAATCTTTGGCTCTCCAAATCTTCCGCATCATCATTTTCTATGACGCCTTTTCCAGAAGGCTTAAAATATCTTTTTATATTTCCATCCATTCTTTCTTTTTTTTAATATTAAACTGTTTATATTTTATCACTTTTCACTTTAACTTTTCTAACGTCTTTTATTTCTTTATCACTGTTGCCATAATGGCGATTTTCTCGTCAGATCTAACGATTTTCTTTTGTTCCTAGGGGGAAAAATTGTCGTGTAGCTATCAGCCAAAAATCTAACGATTTTTGAACAGCCATAACATATTTTTTAAAAATCGGTTTTATGTTGAAAAATTTTATAAAATTCGCATATTGATACTCTTTTATTTTAAAAAACAATTTCTTAAACGAGTTTATTAGAAAAACTTTCTAAAGAATACACCTTTGGATAAAATATGGGTCTGTAGTTTTTCACCGTACAGCGCCCTCTATTGAGTATAATATTATTCAATATTAATTCAATGAAAATCGTGATTCATTATTTGGAGCTTAATCGCAAATTTTTTCATTATTTAAAAGTTTACAACATTTCTTATGAATAGCTTAAAGAAATTTTTGCATAAAAAACCCCTTTAGGCATGGATGGTAACCGAAACGATACGATTGTCGGTAAGGTAACGCTATTTTAGATTATTTCGGTAACGGTATTTTAAAGGTAACGTTATTTCATTTATTTCGGAATCGGTATTTTAGGGATAACGGTATTTCCGTTATTTCGGCAACGATATTTTAAGGATAACGATATTTCGGTTATTTCGTTAACGGTATTTTATGGTTATATATATATTATATATATATTTTGCAAAAATCAAACTAAAATAAAAAACCAACCAAATTTATCGACTTAATTTATGTAAACTACTCAATAATCACGTGTAATTACCAAAAGCAGAGAATTAAAAATAACGGTATTGGTATTTTAGAGGTAACGGTATTTCATTTATTTCGGTAACGGTATTTTGAGTTTCATTTATTTCGATAACGGTATTTCTGTTACTTCGGTAACGGTATTTTAAGGATAATGGTAGTCAGTTGAAAGGGTTTTGAATCGATAATGGTATTTTAGCGGTATTGCCTGCCAACTCTACCTTTAAGTTCCATTTTTCAACAATCTAGCGATAAATCGCTGAATTTATAAATCTAGTAATTTTGTAGCGATTTTTGGATCTGACGTAGTTATTTGTTTTGAAAATTTGTTGGCAACACTGTTGCTTATATCGAAAATGTGTAATGTAAAACTAATGGATGTTTGAGTACTAATAATTATATAATACCGAGTTTTTTTAGTATCCAAAATTACATATGTAGAAAAACGACCAAATTTTTCGACTGAGTCGATAAAATCGGCTAGAAGTTTAGCCGCCGATTAGCCGACAGTATCGGCGGCGGCGCGACTCGTTAAAAAAAATCGGCTGGCCGGCTAGCCGCCGATCGCGCCGGTACGGCTTGCTACTCTGCGTGTATATCCATTTAATACAAGTTGTCTATCTATACACGGGTACAGCATTATGAACAGTGTTGCCAACTCTTGAAGGCGGGAAAGCACCGTGAGCATTATGAAAACGGGTAAAAAGGGTAAAAATTTACCGAAAATGGGGTAAAAAAGCACGATATCAATTTTTTGAAAAATGTAAATCAAGAATTTAAAAACAAATTTTAACTTTGAAAAATCGTGTAAAAAAGGTTCAAAAAATAACCAAAAAAGGGGTAAAAAAGCACCAAACTAATATTTCAAAATTTTGAAGTTTAAATGTAACGAAGTTACTATTTAAAATTGTACTACAAACATTGTGCAATAATGTATTTCTTGTATAGTTCGTTTTATTTTTTAAATTTTGACAGAAAATTCAATAAAAATTTTAAAAAACGAGAACAAATACCAAAAATATAAACTGCACAAAAAGTACTAAAAGCACTGCTTGAAATATGAAAAAGCACCGTAAATACCCGCTTTTTTTAAACGGGTATTAGTAAAAAATCACCGGGTACGGGAAGGAAAATAGCACCAAAAAATACCCGAAAAGCACTGAAATGGCAACACTGATTATGAATAATCATTTATATTATTTTTTCACAACGTAAATATTATATGCTGGCAATTCTCATATTGTTTATTTTATTTATCACATAAGTGATTTAGTTTAATAAGCCAAAGATGTCGAAGTTCTGCCTGCTGCTGGGGATTTACCTGCATCATCTTTAACCCATAATTTTGAGGGCTGCCCGATATACGTAGGCGGCCCACTATTAATAAATTTAGCCGCAACTTCGGTTGACTGCTCTTCAGCAACTTCGGTTGACTGCTCTTCTGCAACTTCGGTTGACAGCTCTTTAGCAACTTCGGTTGACTGCTCTTCAGCAACTTCGGTTGACTGCTCTTCAGCAACTTCGGTTGACCGCTCTTCTGCAACTTCGGTTGACAGCTCTTCAGCAACTTCGGTTGACTGCTCTTCAGCAACTTCGGTTGACTGCTCTTCTGCAATTTCGGTTGATAGCTCTTCAGCAAATTCGGTTGACTGCTCTTCAGCAACTTCGGTTGACTGCTCTTCTGCAACTTCGGTTGACAGCTCTTCAGCAACTTCGGTTGACTGCTCTTCTGCAACTTCGGTTGACAGCTCTTCAGCAACTTCGGTTGACTGCTCTTCAGCAACTTCGGTTGACTGCTCTTCAGCAACTTCGGTTGACTGCTCTTCTGCAACTTCGGTTGACAGCTCTTCAGCAACTTCGATTGACTGCTCTTCAGCAACTTCGGTTGACTGTTCTTTCATGCAACTCCGAACAAACCAACGAGCCTAGCTGATATCGCCGAAGGTCAACTATCCAGCACCGATTGCCGAACCCGCCGATTGCACCACCGCCTGCCAACCACCCGAAGATTTGTTGGTCAACTACCGATTGTGATACGTCAGCCGCCGATTGCCGAACCCGCCACCACCTGCCGACAGCCAGATTTGCCGATCGTAACATCAACTACCGCCGACATAGCCGAACGAACCCGATCAACGGATCCCAGCCGATTACCTATATGCTTGCCGATTGTCATCGCTAGCGCCAAGAGTTCCTACCTGCCGATTATTAGGACTCCTGCCGAGAGCGCTGGTAACCGACAACATAGCTGAACAAACCCGATCAACGAATCCCAGCCGATTACCTATATATATAAGCCAATTGTCACCACTAGTGCTGAGAGTCCCTGCCTGCCGATTGCTACGACTCCTACCGAAAGCACTAGTGTCCGACGACTTAACCGAACAAATCCGATCAACTATCGTTATACTGTTGCCAACACCATATCCGACGTACATAACCCGAGAAGAGGGAATGATCGTTGCTCATCGTGTGATATAAATTGAAATTGTAAGAGTTTAATTTACAACAATAAAATATATTTATTTGCTAACTCCTGAAAGAGTAAATAAACTGTGTTTTAATACTTAAGATTAGAGGTCCTCAAGTTGACCTTGGACACGACTGAACTACCTCAGCCAATGAATAAAACATCGTTACACCACTCTACTGCGTAGTCAAGTTTAAAAAACTTCGCTTGCTCCGTCGAAATTGTGCTGATAAACATATTTATAGTGCGGAAAACGAAAAGTTAGAAACTATGTAGATATTTCAGGTTGTCTAGATATAGTACGGACAAACAAAATGATACTAAAAGCACAACTCTTCTAAGAAATATAAAAAATACAACCGTTGCACTTATATTAGCAGGACGTAGACGTAAAAGTGTTGGTAAAAGTGGCACAAAAGTGCCATTTGTGGCACTATTGAATGTTCAATGGCACCTTGGCACTCTCAATAGAATTTTGGCACTTTTTAAGAAAATTTCTATATAATTTGATAAAAGGTCGATATCGCTGGCTTTTCATTAAAAGCCACGCCTACTTAGAACGTGTAGCAAAATTAAAAAACAAACGCTAAACTAAAAATTTCTAAAATTTTCTGAATGGCAAATTTATATGAAAATATTTGTGGTACCCTTAGCCCTTAAAGTTTTTTTATATTTTTATTATTTTTGTCTTTTTATTCTTAAAGTAACTAATACCCTTATTCTAGGAAAATGTGACAATTTGTTTTGTTATTAAAATTGTCATGTTTCTTGTTATAGAAATTTTTCAAAAATTTGTTATGGTATTCTAGTTTTTTTATGACAAGCAAAAGTTTTAAAAAATTCACATACAATGGTGAAAGCTTTTTCTGCCAAAAATAAAATAAAATTATGAAAAAATTTTAATTTGTGAAAAATTATGATTTTTTCGATAATTTTATGAAATCTTAAATGAAATAAAAACTTAAAAAATGTCCAGGAACCGCAGAACACGATAGAAATAGTTCTAAGCACTTGGAGTTTCCTTTAAATTTTAGCATCAAGCACCCTGAGCTTACTCCTAACAACTTTAGCCCCAAAAATCCCATGTTAATACGTAATCTTTTGGAGAAATTTGCAGGAATTTTAAAATCGGTAAAAGGTTCGACGAATCTTAAAATAATGTCTCAAAATATGAATGAGGTATTTCATATTTTATTTCTGTGAAGAAAATTTATAAAATTCTTCAAAAGAAAATAAAAGTTTTATATTTTAAATTGTTGACAAATGAAAATATTTGTTTGTTATGTGCTTTTTATAACATGACAATTTTGTCAAGGTTTTGCTGTGACAATTTTTCTTAGAATACCAAAATTATAATAATTTCCATTCATCCCAGTTTTGTGACAATTTTGTTATTGTTATAAATTTTAGAATAAGGGTGTTAATGTATAAATATTTGAAATAAAAGCTGAACATATTTTTTTGAAATAGTGCTTAATTTTTTTTTGCACTTTTAAAGCTTTTTTGGTACTTTTTTGGCATCATTTAGGCACCAAACGAAAATTCTCAAATACCATCACTGATATATACGTCTTACGCAGCAGAGAGGTTAAAGAGCTTCAATGTGTCCTAAAATCATAAATAAAAAAAACATGTTTTTCCATATTTTTTTTTACTCTACTAAACTTAAACAACTTTGGGATTTCCAGTCAAAAAATGGCTTAAGTTTTCGATGCCACCAAATATTATTCTATTAAAAATTTTCACTTAAAATAATTTCTGCTTATTGCGAGTATAGAAAATAACAAAACCACAGTGTTTCAAAGAATTATCTTTAAAAATGACTTTTTGCCAATATTTTTTGTAAAGCATTTAAAATTTGATTTTCGTTTAACTATTTAGCTCAACATTTTTTTGACTTTAGCGCCCTCTGTTGTTAACAAGAAGAGAAGGTATTGAATTCCTCTTTCATATTTATTTATGGTATTGTGTCACCTCTTCAAATATGTATAAATCACTAACGTTCCGCAAACATTTTTCTTTAATTTTGCGTATGGGACAAAGCACTGTGCGTCGTTCCCTGACGATTTCCTTAGGCAAGAATGAAGTCCGGATAGGGACATGCCTACAAAGGATTATTTTTCACAATTTGTTAAATACGTTTGGGAAATTAGCATATTTAATTCCTTTAATGCAGAAAAGTTTTAATTTAAAAAAAAAATTCAGATTCCGAAACTTTTTAACCTTAGAATACGAAAACTTTTTTTTAAATGTATTAACCCTCTAATGTACAAGGCCGCCTAAAGGTCTTCAGATTTTAAATAGCTTTTGAAAGGGGGAAATGTTTTAGTTGATTTTTTAGTTGAGGAAATAAGAAGATAAACGGAGAAAATCTGAAATAGAATGTTTGTATATGTCTGTCTGATCACTTCTGAAATTATTCATATAGAGACAATCTGACAATAAAAATATAAACAATAATACAATTTAATGGAAGATCACTGTCCATAAAAAGGCAGAAACTAGATCTAGTCTAATTTGCAAATTTAATGTGTTTATAACTTTTGAGGAAGGTTTATTCTTCTTCTTTACCTCAAACCTACTAAATTAGAGTTAATAAAAATGTATATTAATGACAATATTAATTGTATTTGGTCTATACGACGCGTTTGAAAAAACAACACTTTACTATAAAAAAATAAAAATGCCCTGTTGGCTGTCCGTCTCCAATATACACAAATTGCCTGCACTTGTACGTACAAACCATACGTCAATGTGGCAATATTTGTGAAAAGGTGACACGGAGGAAATAAGAAGATAAACAGAGAAAATCTGAAGTAGAATGTTTGTATATGTCTGTTTGATCACTTCTGCAATTATTCATATAGAGACAATCTGACAATAAAAATATAAACAATAATACAATTTAATGGAAGATCACTGATGAAGCCTGTCCATAAAAAGGCAGAAACTAGATCTAGTCTGATTTGCAAATTTAATGTGTTTATAACTTTTGAGGAAGGTTTATTCTTCTTCTTAACCTCAAACCTACTAAATTAGAATTAATAAAAATTCATATTAATGACAATATTAATTGTATTTGGTCTATACGACGCGTTTGAAAAAACAACACTTTACTATAAAAAAATAAAAATGCCCTGTTGGCTGTCCGTCTCCAATATACACAAATTGCCTGCACTTGTACGTACAAACCCTACGTCAATGTGGCAATATTTGTGAAAAGGTGACACGGAGGAAATAAGGAGATAAACAGAGAAAATCTGAAGTAGAATGTTTCTATATGTCTGTTTTATCACTTCTGAAATCTCTATATATAAAAGAATAACGTGACTGACTCAACTTCGCCCAGCCCAAACCGCTGAAGCTAGGAAGTTGAAATTTGGTATGTAGGTTCCTCTTTCGGCGTAGACGTCCGCTAAGACGGGATTTTTGGAAATTCCTACCGGAACGGGCAAAAAGGGGGAAAGTCTCCTCCTTGACGGCCTGCCAAAACCCCTTTGGCTAGAAAGCTGAAATTTTAGATATGTGTTCCTTGGAGTAGGGGCTAACTTTTCTAGAAAGTACTTTCAAGAATTTTGGACAGGGACGTTGTAAAAATGGGGGTTAAAAAGGGGAAAAGAGCCCCCCTTGACGGCCTGCCCAAACCGCTGGAGGTAGGAAGTTGAAATTTGGTATAAAGGTTCCTCCACTATCGTAGACATCCACCAAGACGGGATTTTTTTGAAATTTTTAGAGGGAGGAAAAAGTCTCCCCCTTGACGGCCTGCTCAAACTGCTGGAGCTATGAAGTTGAAATTTGGTATGTAGGTTCCTCGACCGGTGTAGACGTCCGTTGAGACGGAATTTTTGGAAATTCTTATCGGGAGGGGCAAAAAGGGGACAAAAAAAGTAACTTTTTTTTTAAAAAAAGTACCTTCTTCCAAAAAAAGTACCTTTTTCCAAAAAAAGTACCTTTTTCCAAAAAAGTACCTTTTTACAAAAAACTACCTTTTTCTAAAAAAATTTACCTTTTTCCAAAAAAAAGTACAGTAGACGCCCGCAAATTAGAGCTTTCAGTAATTCGAACGTCCAGAAATTAGAATCAATGTTTGCAATACATTAAACGCTCTGAAATTCGAATTTAAAATTCTAATTTCTGAGCGTTTTTTTTTTTTTTGGTTATTTGAATACACAGGAAATCCCCAATTTATTTTTACTCTGTTTGAATAAAGTAAAACTTAAAAGGGGAATCACCAAATTATATATGTTTTTCCCTATTTGTTTTTTTTTGTCGCATTTATGTACATTTTTGGCTAGTTTATTTGTGAAATTTGATACGCGTGTACATATTATTTGGCAGTCTCTATTAAATAGTGAAAGTGTATCATTTAAAATGTTAAATAAACGTAAAAAAACACTTTATCATTGGAAACTAAAGTCAAAATATTAGAAAAGCTTGACAAAGGCGTTCAAGGGAACCGGTTAGCCCTATATTTTAATGTGACAACATCTTCAATCAGCTACATCAAATCACATAGAACAGCAATATTAAATGCTGTTTCAAACACATATCAGGAGGCAAACAATAAATCTTTGCACAGCGCTGAATATCCAAAAATGGAAAGTCGTCTGTATGAGTGGTTTTTAAATCAACGAGAAAAAAAGTGTACATTGACTGGGCCAATATTAAAAGAGAAAGCTAAACAAATATTTAGAGAGGAATATCCCGATAAAGATGAAAATGCATTCCGGGCAAGTGATGAATGGTTTACCAAATTTAAGAAGCGACAAAAAGCTCAATTACAGAAGTATGTTTCTTTCTCAGTTAATTGCTGAAGGTGGTGAACTGAAGAACCATTTGAAATCCCATTCGATCCGCAATGCTATATTATTACTGAAACAAGCTTGGGATGCGGTACCACAAAGTGTTATGAAGAAATCTTGGTCAAAATTGTCCAATTGGGACTCTAACCAATACGACAGCGACGATGACGTGCCAATAGCACAATTGTTGCAAATAGATCAGGACTGCAACGAAGTTATTCAGATAACTCAAGCTCTTTTAAAAGAAATAGCTCCCAACGATTGCATCGGTATAGAAGACATCGACAGATGGAATGAAGATATGTTTGATGACGGATCTGTTTATGTTCTCAGTAGCGATGGTGAGTTTTCAGATAGCAGCGAAGACGACGTTGTTGCAGTATCATCAGTTGTCTCTAATACTACAGCCATTGAAAGCGTAAATAATTTAATAAAATGGTTATTGCACCATTGAATTGTTTTCAACTAAGCACATAAGTAATCTTTTGGCTCTCCGTAATGATATTTCGGATTTAAAGAAACCAAAAAAACAAACAAATATAACTGATTATATGTCAAACAAAGATTAGTTGTTAACTTGGCCATTGTTTAATTTTAATTGTTTAATTTTCTTTAAATACAGTTTTTTAGTTTTTAATTAAAAAAAATACATGTGATGTAATTGGACTGCATTACTATGTTTTGTTGCCATTCGTTTTTTTTTTATATTCATATTTTTAATTTAAAAAAATACATTTGATGTATTGGACTGAATTGTTGTGTTTTGTTTTCTTGTTTTTATCAAATAAAATTGAATTAAAAAATATTAAAAAGAGTTTTATTTAAGTTTTTGGAAGTAAATTTATTAAATTTTTTTTTCGAAAAAAAACGTCCAGAAATTAGAATAATTCAGAAATTAGAATTGCCTCAAAAACAAAGCGGTTCTAATTTGCGAACGTCTACTGTACATTATCCAAAAAAAATTCATTTTTCCAAAAAAAAATCATTTTTCCAAATAAATACCTTTTTCCAAAAAAATACCTTTTCCAAAAAAGGACCCTTTCCCACAAAAAGGACCTTTTTCCAAAAAAAATTAATTTTTTCTAAGAATAAATTTTTAAAAAAAAGTACCTTTTTCCAAAAAAAAGTACCTTTTTCCAAAAAAAAGTACGTTTTTCCAAAAAAAGTACCTTTTTCCACAAAAAGTACATTTTTCCAAAAAAGTACCTTTTCCACAAAAAGTACCTTTTTCCAAAAAAGTACGTTTTTCCAAAAAAAGTACCTTTTTCCACAAAATGTACCTTTTTCCAAAAAAATTTCATTTTTCCAAAAAAAAGTACCTTTTTCCAAAAAAAAAAAATACCTTTTTCCAAAAAAAGTACCTTTTTCCAAAAAAAATACCTTTTTCCAAAAAAAGTATCTTTTTCCAAAAGAAGTACCTTTTTCCAAAAGAAGCACCGTTTTCCAAAAAAAGTACCTTTTTCCAAAAAAAGTACCTTTTTACAAAAAAAGTACCTTTTTCCAAAAAACTACCTTTTTCTAAAAAAATTTACCTTTTTCCAAAAAAAAGTACCTTATCCAAAAAAAGTTCATTTTTCAAAAAAAAAAATCATTTTTCCAAATAAACACCTTTTTCCAAAAAAATACCTTTTCCAAAAAAGGACCCTTTCCCACAAAAAGGACCTTTTTCCAAAAAAAAATAAATTTTTTCTAAGAATAACTTTTTCAAAAAAAGTACCTTTTTCCATAAAGTACTTTGTAAAAATAAAGTATCTTTCTCCAAAAAATTTCGCTTTTTTCACAAAATTCCATTTAAAAAAATATAATTTCACAAAAAGTACTTTTTTTCCTCCCCCCACGGATATCTCCACTAAAACAAGGTTTCTTGATATTCGGCATAGACGTCCGCTAAGACGGTCTCACAAATTGGAAAAGTGTCCCCATTAACTGCCTGCCGAAACTACTGGAGATAAGAAGTTGAAATTTGGCATAAAGATTCCTCCACTGTAGTAGACATCGACTAAGTTTGTATTTTTGGAATTCCCTACAGGATATCCCAAAAAGGGGGATGTTTCCCCCTTGACGGCCTGCCCAAACTGCTGAAACTATATAGCCGAAATTCGGTATGTGAATTCCTCCTTGTGTGTAGGCGTCCGCTTAGACGGAATTTTTGAAATTCCTATCGGAAGGGAGATAAGGAGGGCCTTGACGGCCGGCCCAATCCCTTCTGGCCAACCTAAAATTTTAAATATGTATTCCCTGGAGTAGGACTAACTCACCGGCAACGTAATTTTTCTATTTTGGAACAGAAACATAGTAAAAATGTGGGTTGAAAGGGAAAAATTTCCCCAATAATGGCCTGCCTAAACCGCTGAGGCAATGAAGTTGAAATTTGGTATGGATGTTCCTCATCCATCGCAGACAGCCGCGAAGATCGAATTTTTGTAAATTCCTAAAGGTAGGGGCAAAAAGAAACCTGAAATTTAAAATGTGGGTCCCTGGAGTAAGGGCTAACTTATTAGAAAGATAGTATTTTGAATTTTGGACAGGGTCGTTATAAAATAGGGGCTCAAAAAGGGAAAGTGGCCCCTTAACGACCTGTCCAAACTGCTGGAACTAGGAAGCTGAAATTCGGTACTTAGGTTTCTCTTCCAGCCTAATTCCAACCGGGAGGGACAAAAAAAGAAAAAGAGTCCCACTTGACAGCTGGCTCAAACTGCTGGAACTAGGAAGCTGAAATTCCCTGTCGATGGATTTTCGGAAATTCCTACCCAGAGGGGCACAAATAGTAAAAGTTGGCTAGAATCCTGAAATGTAAAACATATGTTCCTTGGAGTATGGGCTCACTTATCATGAAGGTGCTTTGTGGAATTTTGGACAGGGACATTGCAAAAATGGGGATTAATGAAGCGAAAAGTGCCGCTTGAAGGCCTGCCCAACTGCTGGAGGTAGGAAGTTGAAATTTGGTACTAAAGTTCCTCCTCTATAGTAGACATCCGCTAAGATTAGATTTTTGGAAATTTCCACAGGTAGGGTCAAAAACAGGAAAAGTCTCCCCCTTAACGGCCTGGCCAAACTGCTGGAACTAGGGAGCTTAAATTCGGTATTTGGGTTCTTTCTCCAACGTAGACGTCCTCTAAGACGGAATTTTCGGAAATTCATACCGGGAGGGGTAAAAAGGGAAAAAACTTCCCTTTTGAAGGCCTGGCTAAACTGCTGGGTATAGAGACCTAAAATTATGTATGTAGTAGATTCCTCCTCCAACGCAGACGTCCTCTAAGACGGAATTTTTGGAAATTCCTACCGGGAGGGGTAAAAACGGAATAATTCTCCCCCTTGATGGCCTAACCGAACCCTTCGGCTAGAAACCTGTAATCTATAATATGTTTTCCTTGGAGTATGGGCCAACTTATCGACAAGGCATTTTTAGGACTTTGGACAGGAACGTGGTAAAAATGGTGGTTCAAAAGGGGAAAATTGCAGCGTCTTTAGCTAGAAACCTAAAACTTAAAGAAGAAGTGGGAACACTAAAATTAAGAAACTAAATAACAAACGAGTGGAATTGAAACACTACACAAGTGGAACGAAATGGATATAAACTTTGAACGAGTGGACTTGAAATTATAGACAATGGAAATGGATTGGAAAAGGGAACGAAATGAAATGGACTATAGAACGAAATGGAATGAGGAGCGAGATGGCAAAGAATGGGGAACGAGTGGAATTGGAACGCTGCAGTTAAAAGAGGAATGGAACGGAGAAAGTGCAAAGAAATGGAATATCAATATCGATACACAAGACAGTAGGAACGAAATGGAATGAAACGGGGAACGAGTGGAGTTGGAATAACAGATAATGGCAACGAAATGCAATGGAATGGTGAACGAAATGGAATCTTGGAAGGAGTTGCATTGGAACACTAAAATTGTTAAACAATATGGAATGGAATTTGAATGACCCAAACTGCCGGAGTTTGGTACTTGAAATTTCGCGTGCGATTGAGGCAAGATTATATATATTTGGGATTTTTACTGGGAGGAACAAAAAGGGGTGAAGAACCCCTTTTAATTACCTGTTCAAACACTATCCACGGAATATGAAACTTATGTAGCATTGAAACATACTCTCCAAAAAGTTAAACAAATTTTCTAAAAGAGAAAAACCTTAGAAAATTAATGGAACTTATATATTCTGATATTTAAACTGCAGGTAACGAAGCACCGGTGGAAGAAACCGACGCAGAAAATTTTCCAACTGAATTTGTGAATTTACTTGAATTGCCAGGTCTACCTTTACATAAACTGGAATTAAAAAAAAAACTTTAAGGCACGCTAACAACGTAGCAGGCTTTGCCCGCTATTTTTAATATTATAAAATGCTTTCCAACCCTGCTTGCATTATTTATTTTCATTCAAATAAACAAAACTAATTACGGGTCTATCTACCTAAGTTCGCACTTTACCAAATTATCTTAACATACACACGTATATTGCAATTTATTATGGATTCATTACTAACAATCCACTTTCATGAGAAAAAGTGATCAAATATTTATTTATTTTAAACCCATTGTTGTGCAGAATTATTTATTTGTGGTGGCAGGGTGAAGGCTTTTATTATAAAAACTGTACTTTAAATAAAAAAACGAATTTAAAAAACATTGTGGGGGGGCGCAGCCCCCCCACGCTAATTTTTAAGGCACGCTAACAACGTAGCGGGCTGCGCCCGCTAGTATTTAATAAATAAAAACACAATTGACCTGCTGCACACAAGTAGCTTGCTCGCCAACATACAAAAAATCAAAAAATATGTGGTTACATATATCCTTACCAGTGTTTAAAAAATATTGAGTCTAAAAATAAATTTCAAAAAATTTTCAAAAAAATTTTAAAAATTATTTTCTATTTGAAATAATGATAAAAATAAGTCATTATCAGTAACTCATTATTATATGTTTTAAAATAATACAGAAGGTAAGTGGGTGTCATTACTGGTAGTCCAAAAAATAATGATATGTCATTACCGTTTCTACACTGGGATCTTAATATTTGCGACCTGCAGCGTATAAACAGTATAATTTTGGTAGGGCCCTTATATGGGCACTAGGTCTAAACATGGACCGATGTTCACCAAAATCACTAGGCTGCGTTATTGGGCTAACATAGGTCTGTGTACCAAATTTCATCAAAATATCTTAATATTTACGACCTGCAGCGTATAAACAATATAATTTTGGTAGGACCCTTATATGGGCACTAGGTCTAAACATGGACCAATTTTAACCAAAATCAATAGGCGTCGTCCTTGGGCCGACATAAGTCCGTGTACCAAGTTTCATCAAAATATCTTAATATTTACGACCTGTAGAGTGCGCACAAGAATGCATGGACAGGCAGACGGACGGACGGACGGACGGACAGACGGACGGACAGACGGACATCGTTAAATCGAAATAAAAAAAAATTCTGAGCCAATCGGTATACTATAAGGTGGGTCTAGGTCCAATATTTTTTGGTGTTACAAACATCAGCACAAACTTATAATACCCTGACCACATAGTGGTGTAGGGTATAATAAATGTCACAGTCAAGACTCTATATGACGTCACGAAAATTGGAAAAAACGGTAAAATTTGACTAAAGTATGATTATAAAATCGACAATAACTTAAAACTGATTATAGGTATAAAATTCGTTTTGGTATTATTTATTAGGTGAGAATGTACCCTTTAAAATGGTATGCATATCGATTTTTTTAATGAAAGGGTCAAAGGTCATTTCTTGGAGTCTTGAGTTCAAATTCCCATTGCTCGAATTGCGCATTTTTTAAAAATCTTAAAAAAGTGTATGATTATTGCTAAACTCTCTTCTACATTTGCCAAACCAAAAACCTGCTAGTTTCAGTATTTCTTTCCGCCATTTTCAATGACATTTTAGTAGCTTTAGCAAAATTTTCACACACCTTTGTCTAGATTAGGGTTTGGGGTTCGGGAATTCCCGGGAAATCCCGGGAAAAGTTTGCTGGGAATTCCCGGGAAAATAATATATATTTCCCGGGAAAACAGGAAATTTTAAAAATATTAAATTTTTTAAATTGTTTCTGTTTCGAATAGGATTTTTTAATTTTAGTCATAAAAAACATTTTAAATACCAAAACAAAAATGTCATTGTTAAAATCTTTTAAAAGGGAATACATTTATCTGACACAGAAATAAAATCTTTGCCAAGTAATTAGGAGCATTTCATAATAAAGAGTTTTTCGCATAACTTATTCAAAATTTAAGTAGTAAAACCTAAAAACTTGGTAAAATGTTTAAAAGAAATATGAAAAAATAGCTTTGTTTCTTACAAATAATCGCCCTTACTATCTAAATTTTTCAAATGTATAATTTAGGTAAAGTCGACTTTAGTTAAAATATTGGGTGGCAGTATACCTTGACTTGGTTTATTTTTGGAGCATTCTGATAGGTTAATTTATTTTCAACCAATCAAAATATTTGAAAATATAAATATTTTTGTAAGGTTTTCATACAAAAAATGAACAAAACCGTTTGATTAAAAATAAAGTTAAAGTCGACTTTAACCTAAATTAACGAATTTAAAATACTCCTTTATATTAAGCGTCAATAATTTTATAAGTAACGTTTTCATTAATAAATGTGAAAAGAAAAGACTAATGCTTAACGGTGGTATCTTAATTTGGTTATCCGACATCTAAATTTGGTTCACAAAAAAAAAAAAAAAAAAAATTGATGGTCATGCAACTTCTCTTAAAGAAAACAACAACAAGAACAACGTTTCAGCTAAAATTAGCAAAGTACCCGAAGAAAAAAGTGTAAACTGAATAGGCATTAAAGGTTTTATGGTACGGCAAACATTTCCTGAAATGGTTCCAAATAATCCGCACCATAACTAGGTCTTCGTTTATTCGAGAAAGTTTTTATAATAAAAACCTGGCATTGCAAAAAAAATAAAACCGATATAAAGAACATTATATTAAATTACTACAATCATGTAAAAGATATCATGATAAAAGAAATATCGAGCAATATTTCTAACAATTAGAGATTTACTATATTTTTAGATGAATGGACAAGAATATCACAAAAGAGATATTTGAACATATGTATAAACGGAAATAATTCATTTTATAACCTGGGGTTGGTTTATATATCAGGAAGATGTAATGCTGATGAAATAAGAAGAATTGTAGAAATAAGACTAGAAGAGTTTTATTTGTCTTTGGAAAATAACATTGTGGCCACCATATATAATGGACCAAGTGTGATGAAACAGTTTGTTTCCGACAGTCCAGTAGTAGGTGCCTGCTGGAATCATGCAATTCATTTGGCAGTGCTGCGACTAATTTGTGTGAAATCAAATGTTCAACATTCTGATATTTTTACTTTGAATTCTACACACACTGAATTTGTACTGAAATAGTGTTTTTTTTAACAAAAATTACTTATATAGGTGGTTTTCATTAACACTTTTGTTCAAAAATATTTATAAATTATATTTATAAATTATAAATTAAATTTTTTCATTCCCGTTTCCCGGGAAATAAAAAAGTCCGGGAAATCCCAAACCCTAGTCTAGATAGAAAAGTTTTAATTTAAAACGAGTAAAAAGGTTAAAGTCGGGCATGCCGACTATACAATACCCTACACCAGTCTGGTGTATTGTTTGGATCCGAAATTCGAATGGGTTAAAATGGGGCTTGTGTCAAAATTTTCTATAATGTGAGTCAGCGCACCAAATTTCATTAAAATATCTTAATATTTGCGACCTGCAGTTTGTAGCCAAGCCAATTTTGGGGGGACCCTTATATGGGCACTAGTTCTTAACATGGACCGATGTTCACCAAAATCAATAGGCTTCGTCCTTGGGCCAACATAGGTCTATGTACCAAATTTCATAAAAATATCTTAATATTTGCGACCTGCAGCGTATAAACAATATAATTTTGGTGGGACCCTTATATGGGCACTAGGTCTAAACAAGGACCGATGTTCACCAAAATCAACAGGCTGCGTTATTGGGCCAAGATAGGTCCGTGTACCAAATTTCATCAAAATATCTTAATATTTGCGACCTGCAGCGTATAAACAGTATAATTTTGGTAGGACCCTTATATGGGCACTAGGTCTAAACATGGACCGATGTTCACCAAAATCAATAGGCTGCGTTATTGGGCCAATATAGGTCTGTGTACCAAATTTCAGCAAAATATCTAAATATTTGCGACCTGCAGCGTATAAACGGTATAATTTTGGTAGGACCCTTATATGGGCACTAGGTCTAAACATGGACCGATGTTCACCAAAATCAATAGGCTGCGTTATTGGGCCAATGTAGGTCTGTGTACCAAATTTCATCAAAATATCTTAATATTTACGACCTGCAGCGTATAAAGAGTATAATTTTGGTAGGACCCTTATATGGGCACTAGGTCTAAACATGGACCGATGTTCACCAAAATCAATAGGATGCGTTATTGGCCAATATAGGTCTGTGTACCAAATTTCATCAAAATATCTTAATATTTACGACCTGCAGCGTGTAAACAGTATAATTTTGGTAGGACCCTTATATGGGCACTATGTCTAAACATGGACCGATGTTCACCAAAATCAATGGGCTACGTTATTGGGCCAATGTAGGTCTGCGTACCAAATTTCATCAAAATATCTTAATATTTACGACCTGCAGCGTATAAACAGTATAATTTTGGTAGGACCCTTATATGGGCACTAGGTCTAAACATGGACCGATGTTCACCAAAATCAAACTTGTTCGTCCTTGGCCCAACATAGGTTTGCGTACCAAATTTCATCGAAATATCTTAATAGTTGCGACCTGTAGAGTGCGCACAAAATTGCATGGACAGACAGACAGACGGACAGACGGACATCGTTAAATCGAAATAAAAAAAATTCTGAACCGATCGGTATACTATAAGGTGGGTCTACGACAAATATTTTTTGGTGTTACAAACATCAGCACAAACTTATAAAACCCTGACCACATAGTGGTGTAGGGTATAACGAGTAAAAAGGTTAAAGTCGGGCATGCCGACTATACAATACCCTACACCAGTCTGGGTAAAAGCCAACTAATGTGTGGATCCGAAATTCGAATGGGTTAAAATGGGGCTTGCGTCAAAATTTTCTATAATGTGAGTCAGCGCACCAAATTTCATTAAAACATCTTAATATTTGCGATCTGCAGTTTGTAACGAAGTCAATTTTGGGGGGGCCCTTATATAGGCACTAGGTCTAAACATGGACCGAGGCTTCGTCCTTGGGCCAAAATAGGTCTGTGTACCAAATTTCATCAAAATATCTTAATATTTGCGACCTGCAGCGTATAAACAATATAATTTTGGGGGGACGCTTATATGGGCACTAGGTCTAAACTTAGACCGATGTTCACCAAAATCAACAGGCTTCGTCCTTGGGCCAACATAAGTCTGTGTACCAAATTTCATCAAAATATCTTAATATTTGCGACCTGCATCGTTTAAACAATATAATTTTGGGGGGACCCTTATATGGGCACTAGGTCTAAACATGGACCGGTGTTAACCAAAATCAATAGGCTTCGTTCTTGGGCTGACATAGGTCGGTGTATCAAATTTCATCAAAATATCTTAATATTTGCGACCTGCAGCGTATAAACAATATAATTTTGGTAGGACCCTTATATGGGCACTAGGTCTAAACATGGACCGACATAAGTCGGTGTACCAAGTTTCATAAAAATATCTTAATATTTGCGACCTGTAGAGTGCGCACAAGAATGCATGGACAGACAGACAGATGGACGGACGGACGGACATCGTTAAATCGAAATAAAAAAAAAATTCTGAGCCGATCGGTATACTATAAGGTGGGTCTAGGACCAATATTTTTTGGTGTTACAAACATCAGCACAAACTTATAATACCCTGACCACATAGTGGTGTAGGGTATAAAAATCTGAGATTCCGAAACTTTTCAACCTTGGAATACGAAAACTTTTTTTTAAATGTATTAAGTTTATATGTAAAATCGATATTTAACAAAACCAGGCAGTTCTTTGTGTTTTTATTGATAAAAAATTGAGGAAATACATTAATATTGCATTAAACGATTAATCGATTATTCGGAAATTTTCTCGATTAACCGACCCGAATAATCGGTTAATCAATTTTAGGGATTTTTCGAATAATGCATTAACCGTTTAACCGCCTACGTCGAATAATTGGAAACACTGGGTTTAATACAAAAAAACCAATAATCGTTGTAAAGTTCTTTGCTTTCATTCTAATCACTATAAATAGAATTAAAAGCTTGAATGTTAAAAACACAACGTACAAATGTCTGCTTTACTAGTGGGTGAAAACATCTCAATTCAACACAAAAAAATCGCATTTTCGGATCGACCATCTCCGATTTCAATGAAATTTACCACAACTTTCGTACATGATAACATTAAAGCATGAGTTTCAGAGCCAAGACTCTATATGACGTCACGAAAATTGGGAAAAACGGTAAAAATTGACTAAAGTATGATTACAATAACTTAAAAATGATTAAAGGTATAAAATTCGTTTTGATATTATTTGTTAGGTTAAAATGTACCCTTTAAAATGGTATGTATATCGATTTTTTTAATGGAAGGGTCAAAGGTCATTTCTTGCGGTCTTGAGTTCAAATTCCCATTGCTCGAAATGCGCAGTTTTTAAAAATCTTAAAAAAGTATATGATTATTGCTAAACTCTCTTCTAAAAATTTGTGTGAAAAAATTAAGGTTGTATCTCGATTCGTTTCTGAGTTATAGCCAAAAACATTGTCATAGGTATGGATTTTTGTGAATTAATACATGTATTTATATACTAGGGATGCCGAAGGGGACTGGTTTTTACAAATCCCGGGATTCGGGATTTTTGAAGTTTAAATCCAGGGATTCCGGGATTTTTCGGGATTTTCTTGTTTCATCATATTTTTAATTTTAAAAACGAGTAAAAAGATTAAAGTCGGGCATACCGACTATATAATACCCTACACCAGTCTGACATAAAGCCAACTAATGTTTGGATCCGAAATTTGAATGGGTTAAAACGGACTTGTGTCAAAATTTTCTATAAAATCATAAAAGAATAGAAAATCGAAAATATAGCCCATATGGGAGATAGGTCCAAATATGGACCGGTCCTGTCTAGAATTAATACGCTTTTTCCTTGGGACTATGTAAGTCAGCGAACCAAATTTCATTGAAATATTATTAGTATTTGCGACCTGCAGCGTGTAACCAAACCAATTTTGGGGCGACCCTTATATGGGCACTAGGTCTAAACATAGACCGATGTTTACCAAAATCAATAGGTTTCGTCCTTGGGCCAACATAGGTCTTTGTACCTAATTTCATCAAAATATCTTAATATTTGCGACCTGCAGCGTATAAACAATATAATTTTGGGGGGACCCTTATATGGACACTAGGTCTAAACACGGACCGATTTTAACCAAAATCAATAGGCTTTGTCCTTGGGCATAACTCGGTGTACCAAGTTTCATCAAAATATCTTGATATTTGCGACCTGTAGAGTCCGCACAAGAATGCATGGACAGACAGACAGACGGACGGACGGACAGAAGGACATCGTTAAATTCTGAGCCGATCGGTATACTATAAGGTGGGTCTAGGACCAATATTTTTTGGTGTTACAAACATCAGCACAACTTTTAATACCCTGACCACGTAGTGGTGTAGGGTATAAAAATTCTGAGCCGATCGGTATTCTATAAGATGGGTCTAGGACCAATATTTTTTGGTGTTACAAACATCAGCACAATCTTATAATACTCTCTCCACGTAGTGGTGTAGGGTATAATAAATAGCTGAAATAAACGCTACAAATTAAAATAATTCATTATAATTGTACTTATTATTTTTTGTAGTATGAAGAAATAAACAAATTAAGCCGGATTCACAATGCTGGAGTACTCCACGCCAGAGAAACAAGCCAGCCGCCGTAAGCCGTTTAAGCCGCCGCCGCCGGTCATTTTTGCCTCAGCCGCCGCCGCCGATTTTTTTCGGCTCATTTCGGTTGGAAGTATCAATTTTCCAAAATTAAAAGCAAATGTAATTTTTAAAACAAATTTTCTACTTCATCATTTCCTGAACCATCAAGAGTATTTTTTTTTAGTTCAAAAGAAATAAAAGAACCAGTTTTATAGTCAGAGTTAGGAAGGATTTTTGTCATAAATATTTCTTAAGTTGGAAGTTTTTCTTGAAAACTTCTGACAGATTTCGCTGAAATTTGGATATTCAATAGAGGAGAGAATCCAAATGAACAAGTCTTTAGCACCCATAGTTTTGGATACAAAATACACAGTGTTACAAAATAAAATAAAAAATATATATACTTTTCAAATGACCAAGTGTAGATTGTAGGCAGAGCTTCGAAATAATTAATTCAATTTTATCTTAATTCGCACAAAACCGAATTCAGCTTTAGAAATTGAATATATATCATTCCATCAAACTAGAGTTTGCTGTTCGGTTTTATTCGAAATCGAAACCGCGGTTTTTAAAGCCTCAAAACCGAAACCGAAAACCAAAAAAAATAAGTCGGTTTTTAACAATAACTTTAACCAATTAAAATACTTAACTAGATTGCATCCCAGTGTGCAATTGGAATCCGAAAAGACTCATAAAATAGCCCTAAGACCTTCTGAAATTATACCTATATGAGGGAGTATTTTTTCACCGATGTAGCGTCTTTCCGAGAGCTCTTTTACGACTCATAAAAGACCCTGAATTGTGAGCATTATTGGAAAATTTAGAATTTTCTGAGATTATTTAGGAGTAATGGAAAAATTAAAAAAAAAAATATCGAATCATCATAAATACGAGTCTATTATGTTTAATTTATGACTCGAAAATTTCAGCACTCTGAAAATGATCATATTTTAGAATCTCTAAAATCTGAGCGCTCAGAAAAATGTTCTTGAATTTCGAAAAGGGCTCAGCTCCTATTTTACAAAATTTTGTATTTAATTGTAATGAACATTTTCTCCATTAAATATTAGTTTAAAGAATATTTTATTTTTTGTTATTACGGATAACATAAGTTAAGTCAAGTCACCAAAAAGGCAGATAGTTTAAGAGATATTGAGTTTTATATATTCAGTTCAAATTTTCACAGCGTATTTAAAAAAAAATACTATTTCGTAGTTCACGAAATTTGTGAAATTTTAACTTTATATTGTTCTAAACAATTTGTTAAAATTTAAACTCTTGAAAATACAGCTTTAGTTGCCGACAAAAGAATAAAAAAATTATATTTATAACGGTTTTCCGTGTTTTTTTTCTTCTCTCGTAAAGGTCTAGAAACAGAGTAATTTTTCTTTATTCAAGTGAGAAATTCAATCGAATTTCAATAAATATCTGGAAAGTATTAAAATATTTATTTCTTTTGTATATTTAATTATTTTAAAACAATTGTATTAATATCACAAGAAAACCGAAAAATAACCGAAACCGCGGTTTTTATAATTTTAGAAAACCGAAACCGCGGTTTTAAAATTTTTCGGATTTTAGCAAACTCTACCATCAAACCATTCCTTTATAATTAATTCATAGGTTTCATTCCCAAAGTTTAATATTAAATAGAATGCATTCTTATGCTGAATACATTCCTTATAGAATTACAATCAATTTAAATAATTTTTTCATTAATTCTAATCTTTTACAAAATGGCTTATCAAAATTGTCAGTTTATTCAATCAGTAAAAGATCTAAGGTATGAATATTAGGCCGGGTCGATTTGTGGGGAGGCTCAGGGAAAATCGTATTCTAGGGATCAAAATAAGAAACTTTGCCGAAGGAACCATACCTCTAAAACGAATTCTACTACCCCCCAACTGTTGACTTTTGTCCCGTAGGGTCAAGTTTTGAAAAATCCCACTTTGACCCATTTAGAGTTCCCCAATCGAGTCCAAATGTATGACCGACCCCCACTAACTTTGGAGGGCCGATCCACCCATGCCAGTGGCACACCCCCTGGAACTCCCCTGGGGGGTTCCCCATACAAACATTTTAAAAAATCACCATTTTTGGCACTTTATTTTATTATTTTTTATTTATTTTATTTATTTTTATTATTTTATTTATTTTTTCTCTTTAGAAATTTATTTAGTCAGAACATATGTAAATGAAAAAATTAATTTAACTTAGTAATAGAAAAGAAAATAAAAAAAATTACTGTTTGAAGTCTTTTTTGCTTTCAAGTCTGGGCAATTTCGCACGGCTCTCTAATGTCGTCACCATAACAGCCTCTACATTTTCCGGTATAACTCGTTTGGAAACGCTAGCTAGCAATTGAACGTGTCGTTCTGTTGCAGGTCGTAAAATAGGTTGTGTGGGTTTTTTAAGCCACCACAAGACACAGCTGCATGTCGTAAACTTACTTAAGCTAAATCGGTTACAGGTAGAATTGAGCATAAAATTATCATAAAGGATTTTCCAGAAGTAATAAAAGGCGCACTTGCTTAACAGAATTTGTGGTCAGATTAACGTTTAATTTACATGTAAATACTTTATGGGCAGTTTTGACAACAAAATCGGTTACAGGTAGAATTGAGCATAAAATTATCATAAAGGATTTTCCAGAAGTAATAAAAGGCGCACTTGCTTAACAGAATTTGTAGTCAGATTAACGTTTAATTTACATGTAAGTACTTTATTGGCAGTTTTGACAACAAAATCGGTTACAGGTAGAATTGAAATTACCATTTCATTCTTATTACCTCGTCTCCTAGACCATATATAACGCAACAGTTTTTGTGAATGCATTAAGTCGTTGTGAAGAACTCGAAGTGTGAAGTGCTAATTTGAGATAAAAAATATTTAAAAAATGATTCCAAATCAAGAAGTTTACAATGAATCCACCATCCTCTACACCGCAAGATGAAGCAATAACAACATCAACAACTATCGAAAACCCAATGAGTCATATACCCAGGCATGATGTTACTGTTTTTGGTGTGTCTACTGATTTGACTGATCTTAATTTACCAACCCATCTGGATATCTTGAGATATTATTTTTACTTGAGCGAACAAAAAAAGTTGTCCTATAAAGCATTCAGTATTCAAGTACAAGATAAGTTGATTGGAATTTGGGAAAAACTTGGTATGGAAATAATGCTGAAAAAAAGTGTATGTAATAAATTGAATAGATTGCTTGACAAATATCAAGAGCAAATCAAGAGAAGAAACAAACCCCAACAATTTACAGAGTATGTAAAATCTTTGGAAACAATTTTTTTCATTGGAACATGTAAATGCGATTTGAAGGCAGCTCCATGTGCATGCGGTTTGGTTCCCGAACGCCTCAAAGAGTTTATGCACGATCAACATAATCAGAGAAGTCTAACAATGGATGGATTTGCGATGGAAATTGAAGAGCAAGGAGCAACGTCTATGTCATCAATGCCAACATCCCGATGATTCAACATACGCACCGCCACCGGTTCAAGAAGATTTGGATATAAGCACAAGTTCACAATACACACAGAGATACGATTGTTTTAACTTTGCCTTGGTATGTGACAGATTTAGCGTGCCTGATAGAGTAGCATCAGCAATGGGAACAGCTCTTTTCCAAGATTTTAAAATGAAAGATATCCATGGCAAACCTCTCATCATGGATAAATCGAAAGTTCGCCGAGAAAAAGAGAAATGCAGACAAGAAGTGCTTCGCAAACGGTTAGATGATACCAATTTGTTAGCATTTTCATTCGATGGCAGAAAAGATAATACTTTAACGAGAGATACAATTGATGAGAAGTATCATACTAGAATGGTAAAAGAACCTCATCTTGTTATTTTGAGAGAACCGAATTCTGAATTGATTGGTTACGTAAGACTGGAACATGAAACCGCTGAATACAAAACAACCAAATTAAATGATTTTTTCAACGATAAAAATATATCACTGGATGCATTAATTGGCATATGCACTGACGGTGAGCCAACAAACACTGGCCCAAACGGTGGAATTATACGACGATTCGAATTGCTGTTAAAAAGACCATTGCATTGGTTCGTTTGCCTTCTACACTTCAACGAACTTCCGTTTCGGCATTTGTTTGAAGCTTTGGATAAATCAACCAGCACTGGACCAAGATCGGCAACCGGAAAATTGAGCCGTCAAATCGAAACTTGTGAAACTCTTCCGGTAAGTTATTGCTATCACTCATTTATTATAATTGTCAACCGTTTTTAATTGTTTTATTTTTATATATTTTCAGGTGGTGGACGGCTTTCAGAAAATTGAGTTGAAAAATATGCCCCCTGCTCCAGAAAAAATTGAATTTTCCACCGATTCCAAGTACTTATACGACATGGCCCATGCAATTTCTAGCGGCGTGGTTTCAGTGTGCCACTGGCATGGGTGGATCAGCCCTCCAAAGTTAGTGGGGGTCGGTCATACATTTGGACTCGATTGGGGAACTCTAAATGGGTCAAAGTGGGATTTTTCAAAACTTGACCCTACGGGACAAAAGTCAACAGTTGGGGGGTAGTAGAATTCGTTTTAGAGGTATGGTTCCTTCGACAAAGTTTCTTATTTTGATCCCTAGAATGAGCCATGGGCGATTATTAAATCGACCCGCCCTAATGAATATACTAATGATTGTGACAACACTTTAGTTTATAATTACAAATTAAATAAAAATGTGGCTTATTTTAGGGATTTAATATTTACATCATATACAAAACCCATAATAATAATTAAAAACGCAACATTTGTTTTAATCTTTTACAAACCGAATGAAACGTGAAAGATCATTAGAAAAAGAATGAATTTATGAAAGAATTCATTTACTATGCATGAAAATTAAAAGAATGAAACCAGTGAATGAATTCATAAGGAATAGCATAAACGAATGATATATTAGTAAATTTTAGTTAAAAGTCCAAAAGTGAATTAAAGAGTTAATTCATTCGAATTTATGGTCATAGGTTTGGTTAAGTAGATCACATCACATTTTTCAGAAATTTCAGTACACCTGAAATTATTATCAAAAGACACATTTTTAAGACATTGCGGACGAAAAAAATGTTAAGTAAGTTATTTCTCGGTCGACTTATAAAATTGGGGAGATATTTAAGAATTAAAAAAAAATTCTAAAGTGAAACATTCCGAATTTTTTTGCTGTTCCGTGATCCACATCCGAGTTATTTTTTTCGTTTTATTTCGTGTAGAAAAAGCTTGACGATAGTGAAACAAATATATATTTTTTAACGACAATTATTATATAATAATTTATTTTAAAATTAGTCTATGAATATTACAATTTGGTAGAAACAACAAATTTTCTAAATTTTTAATTCCGTGTGATTTTACAAATCAACTCTGATTAAAAAGTTTCGGAACTAAGAACAGGGGTGAATATCTGAATTGTTTAACTTTTCTTCTAAGTTTTTCAACTTTGACATCTTTTCGAGCATAATTTTTTTCGAACCATATTTTTTTCTAGTTTATTCTAAAAACACATTTAATTTGGAGTGAAAATAGAGTTTGTTTATTTCTAAGTTCTGAATCCACATAAAAAATTCTAAAGTGAAACATTCTGATTTTTTTTGCTGTTCTGTGATCCACATCCGAAATATTTTCTTCGTTTTATTTCGTGTTGGAAAAGCTTGGTGAAAGTAAAATGAATATTTTGGTGCAAAAATAAATTTTAAAATTTATTTTAAAATTTGTCAGTATGCTAAAATTTGTTCGAAACAGTCAATTTCCGACATTTTGTGTGATTTTATTAAAAAGTTTCGGAATTTGGAACAGGGGTGATAGTGTCATTGTGGGTGAAATTCAGCAAATTTTTCAACCGATTTTGAATCTTGTAACGTTTTTGGAAAGCCAAAAAATTTAGCTTTCCAAATATATATATAGAATTATTTATTTGTAACTGAAATATGTTGAGAGTTTTTTTTTTTTTTTAATATTAAAATTATTTTTTTTTTAATTTGTATACTTTGACGGCTTTTTTACAGTATTAAACAATTCTTTACTATTGTAATTTATTCTGAAAGTGGGTTTAGTTCTTAGTAAAATCGGGTTCTTTTGTTTAAATTAATTGAAAATAGAAAAAGTTATCGTAATTTTTCTAAACATTTAATTTCAGCTATTATAAGACAACTCGATGTTCTTGTTTGCACACTCATTAAGGTTAATATTTTCAATTTTCTTATAAATACAAAGATTCCATGTTTATAAAAAAATGTTTAACTTTGACAATTTTAAAGCGATTAAAGTAGATCTTCATTTTACCCTGAATTAAGAATAAATTAGATAAAAATTAGTTTTTTTTAAACAAAATATTGCAATTAAAAGCTGTCAAAATTAAACAAAATAAGAAAAAATTAAGAAAATCAGTTTTATTTGAAAATATTTCCACAAAATTTTGTTGAATATATAAATATATGGAAAGCCCAACTATCTCTCCTTGTAGCTCCGTTCAAAAACTAAAAATCCTAAATTTGTAATTTTTATCGATGAATTTAACTTAAAACTATTTTTTATTTGATAATTCCAAATTTTTTGTACAATTTTCTACTGCTATATTTTGGAGAAAACCTTAAACATCTTTAAATTACGTTTATAATGTTCAATCAAGCCGATGCCGCCGCCGCCGCCGCCGATTATTTTGATCGGCTTGTTTCCCTGCTCCACGCTGTAGAGTGGAGTGTATAAAACAGAGATAGGATGATACAAAAAATATGTAAGCGCAAATAAGGAAGAACAAAATCCACTCAGAGTGGAGTACTACAGCATTCTGAATCTGGCTTTAAACAGAAACTACACTCATAGAAATAAGTATGTAAAAATAGCAGAAAAAGCTACTAAAAATTAGCAAAACAGGTTCCGCGATTAAAACTACTGAAATCAGCAGAACTTGTTTGCTAAATAATTGTTAAATTTCCGAAATATAAGAAATATACTTAACTAACATAAAATATTAAGCACATACCTCTGCTGATTTCAGAAAGGCAGATTGTTAGATTTTTCTAATTTAACAAAAATTTGCTGTTTTTAGTCGGCAATATTATCTTGCATAAAGTTATGATTTTAGCAAATCATCAATAAAATAAATAAAAACATGTCCGTTAAAAGATTAAATAAAGCTGAAATACGATTTTCAAAAGTTTCAGAGCAGAATAAAAGTTTTTAAATTATTAAGGTTTTATTTAATCTGTAATCTATTTTAATCTATTATTTGAATGTTTCACTTGCCAAATCGATTAACTCTACTCTCAGAATTTTATAAAACTTTAATTTCAAACACTTTATTTACCCCTAACTGTAAAATTTTCAAAACAAATTTCTCTGATAATAAACACTAACCCCGGGGGTCGGGGACATGAGGAGCGGGGACCTAAAGGGACACATGAAGATCGCCGGGATCTTTATAGACGACCCAATTTTAAGGGTCGCGGACAAAATGATCCCAGAGCAGATCTTTGTCAGGTATTTTGACATCATGTCATTTCACAGGCATATGTGGACCAGTCGGACTTGGAAGCCCGAAGAGGGGGCTCAGATATGGTTCACTGATGGCTCGAAACAAGCTAATGGTGACACAGGGGCAGGTGTCTTTGGACCCAGATTCCAACGTGCTGTACCAATGGGCAAGTACCCCTCCGTCTTTCAGGCGGAGATTTTCGCCATCTGCGTATGTGTGAGAGAGTGCCTGCGGAGAGGCACGGCTAGATCCCGCATCTACATTCTTTCTGACAGCCAGGCTGCGCTAAAGGCTCTTGGAGCTTACGGGGTATCATCTGGTCTGGTCATGGAGTGTGTGGAAATTCTCAACGAACTCGGTGTGAGAAACTCCCTTACACTGGGATGGATTCCTGGCCATGAAGGGCACGAGGGTAACGAAAGGGCTGATTGTCTAGCCAATTGTGGAGCCCGACGACCCTTCATCGGTCCGGAACCATTCTTTGGGATACCTAGGGGGTATGCTAGGGAAAAACTCAGGCAATGGAGAGAGACTGAGTTTGCAAAACATTGGGAAACTTCTACTGGCCAAAGACAGGCCAAAAGATTTATTTCCCTGTCCAGCGGAGTATCAAAGCGACTATTGTCACTTGACAGGGGTAACCTTAGGACCCTGACGGGATACTTAACTGGGCACTGTAGGCTCAGGTACCAGCTTCACAAACAGGACCGGTCAGACACTGATGTTTGCAGGTTTTGTGAGCTGGAAAAAGAGACATTGGAGCATGTTCTCTGCGAATGTCCGAGACTGTGCGACAGGAGACTCAGATTTCTGGGTGACCGCTTTGTGTCATCTTCGGACGTTTGGGGAAATTCTCCTAACAGGATTATTGGCTTTATTGGTAGCCTGAATCTATAGGGAACTCTAGGCAGCACAAAAGATCTATATTGGTCGCGGTGCGTAGTGCCTTCGTATCTAATCTAAACCCCTCAATTCATAAATGCTTTGTAAAGTTATAGCAGGTTTAAAAAACGTGATTTTCATACAAAATTTGTTCATTAAACCTCCTATAATTTTACAAAGTTTTTATGAATTTAGGGGTAATACTACTAAATAACAAAATTTATAATTTAACAAGAATTTAAAAAACATTATTTACTATTTCCTCATTTTTCTCATTGAGACTCATTCATTTTTCATTATGGAGTTAATCGATTTGGCAAGTGAAGCATTCATTTATGAATGGGAAAAATTAGTTCTTTAATAACATTTAATAAGATATTAGATTTATGCGATTTAGGTCGAATATAACAATAAAAACAAATACAAAAATAGATAAAATATGCCAAATAATTAAATCGGAAATCCCGTGATTTTTTCAAGACCAATACCGGGATTTCGGGATGGGTATCCCTAGTATATACCACAATAGCGTGTACCACATTTTTTGGTATATAAATTAATTAAAAAACGAGTAAAAAAGTTAAAGTCGGGCATGCAGACTATATAATACCCTACACCAGTCTGGTTAAAAGCCAACTCATGTTTGAATCCGAAATTCGAATGGGTTAATATGGACTTGTGTCAAAATTTTCTATAAAATGATAAAAGAAAATCGGAAATATAGCCCATACGGGCGATAGGTCCAAATATGGACCGATCCTATCTAGAATCAATAGTCTTTGTCCTTGGGACCACGTGAGTAAGCGAAGCAAATTTCATTGAAATATCTTCGTATTTGCGACCTACAGCGTGTAAACAATTCAATTTTTTAGGGGACCCCTTATATGGGCACTAGGTCTAAACATGCACTGATTTTAACTAAAATCAATAGGCTTCGTTCTTGGGCTGACATAGGTCGGTGTACTAAATTTCATCAAAATATCGTAATATTTTCGACCTGTAGAGTGCGCACAAGAATGCATGGACAGGCGGACGGACGGACGGACATCGATAAATCAAAACAAAAAGTGATTCTGAGTTGATCGGTATACTAAAAGGTGGGTTTAGGTCCAATATTTTTGGTGTTACAAACATCAGCACAAACTTATTATACCCTGTCCACGTAGTGGTGTAGGGTATAATAAAAAAATCTATGAGATGATAGCAAGGTGTATGCTTTCTCTTTCTATCTGCAAACACTTTCGATTGTTGTTGTTACAGTTTTTTATATCAAGTTTGGGATGCAATAAAAAAATAAGTTTTTAATTTTACATTCAAGAATATTTTATTGATTTATTTTTTATACGAGTTCTTAGAACTAAATAAAAGTACAGTTATTTTTGATTTTGCATCTATTGTATGTTTCCATGTATTGTTAATATAACTCATATATATGTAGGTATATTAGAGCAGTGGTCGGCACAAAGAGAGAACGTGAATGTATTGTGTTTTTACACTGTGAGAAATTAGTTTTTCATTTTTAAATTTATATTTGTATATTAAGAACATGAATTAATGAAGAAATGTAATAATGACTGCATGAATGAATTAAAGAAATAAAAAATAATAATTTATAGTAATTTAATTTTTTTAAATAATTCATAATAAATTTTATTATACCTACACATTATTTAAAAAATATTTATTTTTTGTATATAAATTATTTATTCTTAAAAAAGTATTCCATTAGTTAGTAAATTTTAATGAATTAAAGAAATAAAAAGAATTCATAAAAATTTCCTGTTCTTGTAAAGTTTTAAGAGTGTAATATTTTTCTCAAATTTCTTAAACAAAGCGACATCAACCTGCTCTGTTGAAAGCTACCATATATTTTTTTAGAAAAACTGTAAAGAAAACCTGTTTCTTTATAGAAAAACTGTTTTTGTAAAAAATTTTAAAAATCAGAAGAAATTCTGGGATTCCGAAGTATATTCGGACTAAAATATTATCCCAGGGTCTCAATTTTCAAAATATCGAGATTTCAATAATTTATGCCTAAATAGTAGGCATTTATAAGTAATCGACTTTTTGCACAGCTTCCTAATTAAAGTTTTTTTTAAAAGAATTTTGGTCTCCTAGTCCCGAATCTGAAGTTAAAAAAAGTTCATCGAATCCGAGATGTGAACCTTTTCCAATTAATTAATTTAATTTTCTAAAATTAAATTAAGATTATTATTTTTAGATCTAGAATATCCGCTCAGGAATATCTGTTATATTAATATGTTTAAAAAAAAATAAAATCTCCTCAAATTTGACCTCTGACCAGAGCTTTGAAGAATTAATTCCTTTTTGAATGAATTCACTACCAATCAAATTCAATTTTCTCTAGAATTGAATGAATTCCTTTTCTTAAGTAATTCACTGAATTCATTCAACTGAATGCGTTCATCAAACAACAAATTCAATTGCAATAGTTCTTTTTATTAAATCAAATGAATTAATTCACCGGTGAACGCGTTCAATTTTATAAATCGAACGGAAAAAAAAGTGAATTAATTCCTTACTGAATTAATTCACCACTGAATTCATTCAATTTCATTTTCATTCAGTGAATTAAAAAAAAATAAAATTACATTCAGTGAATTAAAAAAAAATAATAAGTTCACTGAATTGAAAAAAAAATAAAATAAGTTCACTGAATTAAAAAAAATAAAATAAGTTCACTGAATTCAAAGTAAACAATAATGTACAAATAAAATTTTTAAATAAGCAATTTTACAGCGTGTGCTAGTAACAAATTAGAAACCGGATGCTGTTTATCAACCTACATGATTCAAAAATAAAGCCTTTTACTATTAAAAATAAAAACTTTACAGATATAGATAAATTTGGAAAAAAATATAACTATATAACTAGTTTGAAAAATTAATAGTTATATTTTTTTTTCCAAATTTATCTATATCTGTAAAGTTTTTATTTTTAATAGTAAAAGGCTTTATTTTTGAATCATGTAGGTTGATAAACAGCATCCGGTTTCTAATTTGTTACTAGCACACGCTGTAAAATTGCTTATTTAAAAATTTTATTTGTACATTATTGTTTTCTTCTACTGAACGGCAGAAAACAGGATTTGAATTCAGTGAACTTATTTTATTTTTTTTTAATTCAGTGAACTTATTTGATTTTTTTTCAATTCAGTGAACTTATTATTTTTTTTTAATTCACTGAATGTAATTTTATTTTTTTTAATTCACTGAATGAAAATGAAATTGAATGAATTCAGTGGTGAATTAATTCAGTAAGGAATTAATTCACTTTTTTTCCGTTCGATTTATAAAATTGAACGTGTTCACCAGTGAATTAATTCATTTGATTTAATAAAAAGAACTATTGCAATTGAATTAATTCGTAACAAAATAAATCGAACGAAAGCAAATATGAATTAATTCCATTCAATATATGGTGCTTAGTGAATTAATTCATCGAATTTTTAATTCAGAATTGAAAAATTGAATTAAGGAATTAATTCTTCAAAGCTCTGCCTCTGACCTTACACAAGAGCAATTTAATGTATTTATATTTTGCCCTAAATTTCAGGATTGAAGTATTTAATCTTGTGTTGTTATATTCCGGCCAAAATCATGTAAAATTAAAAGACGGAAAAAGAAAAATGTGCCTAAAAGCTAAATAAATGCCAAAAATCGCTGTTTTCTCGAAATCCGCTCAAAGAAAATCTCTGCCGCAGCCAAATTTAAAAACGAAATCCTACAATTTTTGTAGTTTTAAATCTCTAATATGTTCTTAATAAAACCTTAAAGTTCAATCGTTGATTTTTTAAAATTTCTTTAAAAAAATTTAAAACTGTAGATTTGAAAACAGTGTTTAAGAATTCCGACCTTCTTTAGCACTAATTTAAAACAAGTTAACAAAACACAATATAAAAAAATAATTCTTATCTGAGTTCGTGGAACTTATAGAATAGCAAAATGTTACTGTAGTAGATTATTTCAATAAATTTTAAAATTTGGACCCGAATTTCTTGACTAAATGACCTGACACATCAGTTGCCTGGGGAAATTGTTATAACTCGGCTGATTTTTAACCGATTTAAGTTTTTATTGCTTTATTACAAACAGAATTCACTTTAAATTATGATTCTTTAGTGTTTTTAATTCGAATTAGTTTTAAAATATCAATGTTTTCGAGAAAATGCACAAAAAGTCATATTTTCCCCTTGTAATCCGTATTCCAAACTTCAGGGCCGATGCGGCGCGTCTTCCCGATGTCCGATTATCCTAATTTTTTGGGGGACGTAGTTTTACACCCAAATAAATATTTCCAGGGGGTAGCACCCTAAGGTACATACACCAGGGCAACAAATGATACTTAGGGGCACGGTTTTGGATATAACTCAGAAACGAATCGAGATAGCACCTTTAATTTTTCACACAAATGTATAAGAGAGTTTAACAATAATCATATGTGACCTTCTCCGAGAAAAGGGACCTAGTGTGTGAAAATGAAGTTTTGAGAAGAACGCATTTAAAGTTTCATAACGCATTATCCACGCATTATCACTTTGAACACACAAGTTCGTTTTGTACGTTTTTATGGGGAAATAAATTTTTATCAGAAATCTAACTCATTTCATCTTATTCTACACTCTTTTAGGTACCAGAATCCACTCTTAAGTCCAAACCCGTTTTTTGACACACTGGGTCTCTCTTCTCGGAGAAGGTCACATATATTTTTTTAAGAATTTAAAAAAATGCGCATTTCGAGCAATGGAAATTTGAACTGAAGACCCCAAGAAATGACCTTTGAACCTTTCAAGAAAAAAATCGACATCCATAACATTTTAAAGTGTACGTTCTTACCTAATAAATAATAGCAAAAGTATTATTTATTGTCCATTTTGTAATCTTACTTTAGTCAAAGTTGACCTTTTTTCCAATATTCGTGACGCCATATTTCGGAAACCGAAAAGGTCTGGGCCCCAAAATGTATGCATCGTTAGGCTCTTGTAGTGTACCACAGTTATGGCAAATTTTATTCAAATCGCAGATGGTAAATCCGAATTGTGTGTTGAGTTGATATGTTTTCACCCTAACTAAAGGAGCTTTAGTTATAGCAGCAACAATAACATAGAGAAAAATAATAGCTTTGTTGAAAACATGTGATTTTCGTTATACATAATATGAAATAAATAAGAAAAATGTTTGAATGGTCAGCCATTGGTTCTAGGAAAGTTTTTTTCATAAGTTTTTTCTCTGTTTGTGGCAAAACAAATTGTGAATTCTATTTGGACTTTGCCATATTTGATCTTAAACCGAACAAAAATAACACTCATTGTAAAAAATAATATTTTCGTAAGCAGCATACCCATAGGCGTACCTAGACCATTTTTCTGGGGTGGGCAAGGGACCCATTTATGTATGTTCGATTGTTTATTTACTCATTTTTAGACTCTTAGGCCCGTTTATTGAATATCCAGTTAAAATTTAGCCGACAGTTAAATTAAAATTTTATGTGGGAAACAACAACAAATGTGTCAGTTAAAGTACCAGTTAGCAGCTAACTGCACATTCAGTAATCGGGCCTTAATATTAAAAAACACTTTCGACATTATACTTACAATTTTTTCATATAAAAAACTTTCAAAAATTACTCGCTCCTGATAAAATTTACATAATTTCCAAAATTCAATAACACTGATAGCTTATCTTATCAAAATCTTGTTTTTATAGAAAACTTTGGAAAGTGAATCGATTTTTTTTTAAGAAAACTTCGTACTAGGAATGTATTCCAATCTATACTTTCAGACTGAAATTTAGATATTTGATACAGAAAACAAATCTAAGATCAACCTGTCTCATTTTTTCATCCACCTTTGACGAACGCGTTCTAACATCATATTTTAACCACGTAAATGACCAAGGTGGTCAGAACCCGTGAAATGTTTTTCTTAGAATTTTTGTTTCTACAACATATTGACAGTGTTTAGGTGGAAGTAACTTCCTGGTTTGATATTTACTATTTATTCCTTTAACAAAATAATAAATCTAAGATATTTATCTCACAAAAAAGATTCTGATATATTTTCCTGTTAAAAATCCTTTTCAATTTTCGTACCAAATGCCTTCAGATGCTTATTAGATAACTCTGTGATTTGAATTTTTCTTAAAAAAAAACTCTTAGGACAGTTTTATAATCAGAACTAAGATCGACTTGCTTCTTAAATATTTCTTAAGTAAGAATTTTTCAAACAACATTTATTATTTAAGAAATATTTAAGACAAAAATCGATCTTAGATGCCTATAAAACTGACCCTCATATTCCAACAAAATATCTTCCTAGAAAACCATTAGTCATTTTCCCAATCAAAAACACAGGATTAGTTGATATTAAAAAAAAATATATTGTGATACTTTTTGCCATGAAAATCGTAGATACAAGAATTATAGGTAATTTTTTTCTAAATTCTGGGGTGGGCAAAAATCAGTCTAGGATGGGCTTTGCCGGCCTAAGTCCGCCAATGAGCATACAAAAATTAAGTATAAACGATACGTCGCATAAAATATGAAATTATTGTAACTTTTGAAAATTTTAATGTTTTCAAAAAAATTTTTTTCCAAATTTGTTCATTTGAAACTAAACGAAACAAAACTGGGGGTCTTAACATTGAAATCCGATAATTCGTAATCAAGGGCACACCTTAATTTTCGTCCTACCTGAATGATACTGTAGATCAGGCGCGGATCCAGGATTCGCTCAAGGGGGGGGGGGGGGCTACACATTTTTTATATCTTATATAGTAGTCATATCTACAGATATTTTATGAACTAGAAGTAGAGGTTTTAATACATGTTTTATCATAGGTTTGCTAAGTTGTTCCAAAGAGTACCAAAGAAAGGTTCGGAAAAATCTGTTTAACCCCATTTCGACATTTTTTGAACGCTCAGTTAATTTTTTGTCAGTGAAAATCTGTTACATTTCATCAATATAGGTTCTAACTTAAGACAAGTGTCGGTTGAGTTAAAGTAAAGCTTATTTGGTAACTTCTTATAAGAACCAACAAAATTAATTTGAGTTTTAGTTGTTTTAAAAATGTAAGATTTAACCAATAAACTGTTAAAATAAACTTATAAAAATTTGTTATTGTAATAAGTTAACGATATATTTTCTATATTCAACAATGTTTTTCGATAACTATCAAATTTTGTCATAAATAAGTTAAGAAATCGCAGTACAGAATCCGAACTATTTTTAAGAGAAAATATCTCTAAAATCGCAAACTTATTACGTTTCAAAATCACTTAAAAGTTAAATAATATTTTCATAGCAAACACAATGGAGATTCTGATACGAAAAAAATTCTCACAATATGATAATAGGAATACGCCGTAAATTGTAAAATTTTTTGCAGTGTCTGTGAATCTTTTATAAAAAAAATTACTGCAATTCCTACAACTTTCATATCAAACCTAGAATAATAAAAAATGTTCCAGTGTCAGAGTTTTTCGAATACAAAAATGTTTCCAAATCTAATAGGTTTAATCAGTGCCTAACGCGCAATTTTATAATCAGAACTAGCATCTTTAAAAATTTCTTATTAAGAAATATTTAAGAAAAACTAAATTTCTTACTTAAAAATATATAAGAAAAAATCAACCTTTGTTCTGACTATGAAACTGGCCTAATTATTAGAGCTTTTAAAAAAAGAAAATCATTTTACAAGAAGAATGACCTTAAATTTTAAAGGCTTCCCATAAGAAAAATTTGGAAACAAAACCTTTAAATTAAATAAAATAAACAACTAACGATTAAAAACTATCACGATGGGTTTCTTACGATCTTAATAAAATTCGGATATGTGAAAGAGTTCTGCGGCAATAGTTGCCAAATATCCAAATCTCAATAAAACCTTCTGTTATTATCCGGCAAATGAGCTTTTTAAGAAGAAGCTAAGGTATGTGATTGGAGATTAGGAGATTTCCTAATTTTCTATTATATAACGTATTATTTTAGTTTAGGACATGTCGATTGAGGTAACTCCCTACAAACACTCATTAACCATACACACAGAGAGTTTTGCTCGACGTATTTTAATGAAATTTTTCATTAAACTAATGAAATTTTCTTAACAAAACAAATAAAAAAAATTCTTAAAATTGATGAAAAAGCTTCATATATTTTATGAAACATTTTCATTGAGTTATGATACTTTTCATAAATAAAAGGAAATTTCCATATATTTAGTTAGAATATTGTTCTACCTCAAGTCCAAATTCTAATATGATATCATCATATTAGATTTTATTTTTTGTTTAAAAAAGGTTGATGATTTCCTGGGGATCACCCCAACTCTTTAGTTGTCCGCAATAAGAAAATGATAGCTTCAGCATTAGACAATTAAATTTTAAAAAATATTTAAGAATGTCTGTTAAGAGGTTTTAAAAGTAGTGCACTTAAGTTTTAAAAAGAAGAAAATTATAATATTCACTTTAAAATAAAAGGTAAGTTTTATATAAGTTATATAAGTTTTTTAATATATCTTAAGTAATTTCGTTTGAAATCTATCTTTGTTTTGACAATAAAACTGGCCCTAAATACTAACTTTTCAGTAAAATGCCTCAAAACACTTGCTTACCCAGCAAAATATTGGTAATGACACCTCATTACTATCTGCATTACCAAAAATGACATATCATTACCTTTTGCATTATTTTATAATATAAAATAATGACTTCCTAATAACGGCCTATTGTATTTATTGTTTCTAAATATAAAATAATGACTTACTCGTATTAATTTAAATAAGTACTTTTTACACAGTTAAATTTTTTTATTATATGTAAATATGTTTTATGTTTAAATTTTTATGGCGAGTCCTAAAATTACACACTAGAGAAAACTTAAATTTTTCTGAATGTATTTCGTTAGCCTAATAGTATTTGCCTAACTCCTTATTTTTAAGAATCAAGTAACCACTTATATTTAAACTTTTTGTAAGCATGTGTGTAACCACTTATTATTCAAAATCTTATAACTACTTATTTCTCATTTTTTCGTAAGCGAGCGGGTAAGCGTGACTACTTATAAAAACGACCACGCCAAACAAAAATAATGAGTTTAGACGCCAAAAAATAAGTTGTGCGGAGCTATGAATTTCTATTATATAACCACTTATTTGGTAATCAAAGATTTTGCTGGGTTGGTTGAGTTGCAAAAAATAGTTAATAGTTTCTTATTAATTCTGCATAAAAAGCTCATTAAAAAAAATTTTGAGAATTATCTCTAGAAAAAATGTAGAATGTCTCAGGTTTCCTGCACAAAAGAGATTCTTGAATCCAAGAATCTACACAAAATTAAAAATGTTTGTTTAATGTCAAATTCTAAAATGTATGTTTACTAAATTATTCATGTTTTCCATTATAGCATTATTTTGAAAAAAAAAATTGTTTTGGTCCTCGGTGACCTGACCCGTAGCCCTGTTTACACCGGCTACGGGTCAGGTCACCGAGCAGATACTTCCACAGAATTGCACTTAAACACCCATGTCGGTTTATACTCAAATGAAAAGGTAAATAATAAAGATTTATTTTATTTATCATCATAAAATTAACTTTATTATTGAAGTCCATATCTAAAATACTAAGCAAAATGTAATCGACTGAAGCAATAGAAACCACGTTTTCTTGCAAACGGTCTATTCATTTTTTTTGTTCAATTCAGCACACCGAAGCTAATTAGAAAAGATGTATTGCAGCAGAATGTTTTAAGGCTGTTGTATAGTGTTATAGAACAAACATTTGATTTTTTTTTTCAATAAATGCGATAAACAAAAAAAAAACATTTTCTCCAAAACGAAGCCGAGTAAGAGTATAATCACAATGCAAAGATCTCCGATATTTTCCATACAATTTTACAATTAAAATCGTGCACCGATTTCCGTGAGAGATAAAACTTATTTTATTTTCTCAGCGGAATTTCTTATTCTCCTGTTTTTACTCTCAGATTATTTTACTAATGTTGCCATATTTTCACATAATCACTTCAATTTTCTAAACAAAAAACATATGATTTCAATCATATTACAAGTATAGTACGATTACATGGTTGATTTTGTCATGTACATGCATTAAGAGCCGTTTACATTATAGGATTGAGTCATATGATTTTAAGTAAAAGAAATCATAACACTAGGATTATAATCCTAATTAGAATCTTAAAGACTTTAAATCAGAGGTCGGCAACATCTATGCCCATGGGCGCTCTCTCACACCTACATAAGCTCACACATATAACAACAAAATAATCAGTCGCATACAAGATTTCAATGAAGTAGGTTATCACATCGCTTGTTTGCCAGATTTTTTACACTCTGCATAATGTTTATTGATATATTTTTTTGGTAATTTATTTTTAAGTTTTTTTTGTGTTGTTGTTTTTTGACATTTGTTTTCGGTGTTGTTGTTTGCTTTAAAATTTTTATTTTATATTCCCATTATAAACATTTAAAATTTTCAAATTATTATACAAACGTTCTTTGTCAGTGCATTGAGAGTGAGAGGCTGCAACTCACTCATACCAGCATAAAATAAGGTTGTATATGTTTGCCGACATAGATGCCAACTTTTTCGTAGCAAAAAGCGCAAAAAATATACAAAAAAGGGTAAAAACGCGCAAATTTCTACTTAAAAAGGGGTAAAAAAGAACTAAACATTTTTTACGACCTAAAAAAATTTGTCGTGTTTTACATTCGTAGTTTAATTAAAAATAAATAAAATTGTAATATAAGCGTACGACCTACATCAGTAAATACGTCGACCGGGGGTAAAATAAAAACGAATAACTTTCGCAAAATTTTTGAATTTTATTCCATGTTTCGTGATTATAATATAATAAATAATCCAAGAAAAATATTAGATTTTTTAAAATTAAAGTACCAGTTTTATAGTCAGAACTAAGAACGATTATATATGACCATAACTAACTTTTTTTTTTAAATATGCAAAATTTAAAATTTTCGCGTTTTGACACAAACAAAACAAAACTATATTTAGCTCGAATAGCATTCCATTTATAACTTTTCCTTGATATTTTAATTTATCGTTATTGAAATAACAACAAATATTGATAAAATTCCTGATAACAATAAAACACAAAAAATGTGTAAAAAGCGCAAAACGCGCTAAATAAATTTCGGAAAAGCACCAATTTAGCGCTTTTTTCAGTTACGCGTTTCAATAATATTTTTCGCGTTTTGGCACATCAAAAAGCACCAGATTTAGCGCGAAAAGCACTAAGTTGGCATCCCTGTTTGCCAATCCCTGCTTTAAATGAGTGTTGTCAGTTTAGGGGATTTATCCCCAAATTCGGTATTTTTTTTCGTCAATAGGGATAAAAATTTCCGTTTGGGGATCCGGGGATTTATTGGGGATGACACGAAATTTTAGGGGTTTTTTTGGGGATAACATATTATTGCCTTTTTATATTTTTATTAATTTGACCCTGATAATTCTAAATATTTATATATTTCTTTTAAGTATGATGATAACAGTGCATGATTTTAGGCTACACAAATTTGTGTCTGGAAAGTTAATGTGCGTACAAACCTTAATTCCTTTTGGTGAAAATCTGAATTACTTTTGGTTCCAAAATATTTAAGGTTATTCGAATGTAATATCAGTTATAAGAAGCTCTTCTTAAATTAAATATATACCTTACATGTTATTCAATTGTCAAAAATTTAATCCATCTGCTGAAATATTAAAACTTTTTTATACAGTACCATACGCAACAAAATGTCTGAAGCTGATGAATCGGAAAATTTTGATTTTTTATGCTGTTATTTAAATTTATTTGTTCTTTTCTATAATTTGTTAGAATTACACAATTTATTGAGTTTGAGTGTATAAGGTACCGAAAAGAATTAAATAAATATGGTATTTTTACATTAATTTAAAAAAAAGTTAACGAATACAAATTTTTTCCAGAAAATAAAAATTGGGGATTTTTGGGGATAACAAATTGAAAATTGGGGATTTTTGGGGATAAGAATTTGAAAGTTGGGGATAAAGTCTGAAAAAAACTGGCAACACTGCTTTAAATGTTAGAGAGCTAACTCAACAGAGATGATTTTGTTTGTGCACATGATACAACCATACTAGGTAGATGCATTAGAACAACAAACACAACAAATAACAACAAAAAATGTAATCAGCTACTCTTGATACATAGCGAAAGCCTACGAAAAAATCCCTGAAGTGTCTTATGAGAGAGAAAGATTTTTTGAAAAAAGTCTAAAATGAGAAATCCGATAAGAAATATTATGACTGCCAAAAAAATTTTAAGTACACGGTTTTTTGACAGATCCTATAACTCAATCCTATAATAGGTTTGTTCCACGTAATTCTGGGTAAAGTCTGGTAAAATGAGAGTAAGCAAATAAAAATCTGAAAAAATGGTAAAATTGCTCACAATAACTGGAACGCACAAAACCACATTTCAAGCCCAAAAATTAACGTCAAAGTTATTCATATAAACAAAAGCTATTTTTAAGAATAAAATATCGAAGGGAATAAAGAAAAAATGTTAGAACGTGGTATTTGTTAACGATATTTATTATTGTTTACAAGTTTTGTTAATATTTAAATTATTTTTACAAATTTAAAACAGCTGATTTACAAACAACTAGTGATTTGACAGTTTTACCATTTTAACCGCAAAAAAAGCACGGGTTACTTCTGGTAAAAAGAGAAACAAATTATTCTCTCATCAACGCTCTCATTTACCCAATTTTTAACAATAGAACAGGGCTGCTAGAATTGCCGATTTTTCGGCATTTTGCCGATGTTTTATTAAAAAATATGCAAAATGCCGATTTGCCGATTTTTGGTCGAAAAATGCCGATTTTTTGTTAAAACTCAAAAACACGAAATTTTAATTTTTGATGATTTACAATGCATTAATAAATAAGAATATAATTCCATCTTTGACATTTCGAAAGTTAATGTAAATTCATGTTTGTTATCGTTAGCTGAAAAAGAATGTCAACAAAATATCTTTGCGATTAAGAAATTTTCGGCAAAATGGCATCGATTTGTTAATGCTTGTTATACCCTACACCACTATGTGGTCAGGGTATTATAAGTTTGTGCTGATGTTTGTAACACCAAAAAATATTGGTCCTAGACCCACCTTATAGTATACCGATCGGCTCAGAATTTTATTTCGATTTAACGATGTCCGTCTGTCCGTCCGTCTGTCCGTCCGTCCGTCTGTCTGCCTGTCTGTCCATGCATTCTTGTGCGCACTCTACAGGTCGCAAATATTAAGATATTTTGATGAAACTTGGTACACCGACTTATGTCGGCCCAAGGACGACGCCTATTGATTTTGGTGAACACCGGTCCATGTTTAGACCTAGTGCCCATATAAAGGTCCTACCAAAATTATATTGTTTATACGCTGCAGGTCGCAAATATTAAGATATTTTGATGAAATATGGTACACCGACTTATGTCGGCCCAAGGACGAAGCCTATTGATTTAGGTGAACATCGGTCCATGTTTATACCTAGTGCCCATATAAGGGTCCTACTAAAATTATATGGTTTATACGCTGCAGGTCACAAATATTAAGATATTTTGATGAACTTTGGTACACAGACCTACGTTGGCCCAAGGACGAAGCCTATCGATTTTGGTGAACATCGGTCCATGTTTAGACCTAGTGCCCATATAAGGGTCCTACCAAAATTATATTGTTTATACGCTGCAGGTCGCAAATATTAAGATATTTTGATGAAATATGGTACACCGACTTATGTCGGCCCAAGGACGAAGCCTATTGATTTTAGTGAACATCGGTCCATGTTTAGACCTAGTGCCCATATAAGGGTCCTACTAAAATTATATGGTTTATACGCTGCAGGTCGCAAATACATATTAAGATATTTTGATGAAATTTGGTACACCGACTTATGTCGGCCCAAGGACGAAGCCTATTGATTTTGGTGAACATCGGTCCATGTTTAGACCTAGTGCCCATATGGGTCCCCCCAAAATTATATTGTTTATACGCTGCAGGTCGCAAATACATATTAAGATATTTTGATGAAATTTGGTACACCGACTTATGTCGGCCCAAGCACGAAGCCTATTGATTTTGGTTAACATCGGTCCATGTTTAGACCTAGTGCCCATATAAGGGTCCTCCCAAAATTGGCTTGGTTACAAACTGCAGATCGCAAATATTAAGATATTTTAATGAAATTTGGTGCGCTGAACACATTATAGAAAATTTTGACAAAAAGCCCCATTTTAACCCATTCGAATTTCGGATCCAAACATTAGTTGGCTTTCACCCAGACTGGTGTAGGGTATTGTATAGCGGCATGCCCGACTTTAACCTTTTTACTCGTTTTTACATATTTTTCTGCAAATACATGTTTTTAAAATATTTTGTTGCATATTGTGGTATAAATACAAATTTTTTTGCATTATATGCTAAAAACGAATATTTTTTAGCATACTTTTTGGTATTAACTTTAAAACTGTGTTTTTGCCTCTATTTGTGGGGAGGCAAAAAAATCGTATTCTAGGGATCAAAATAAGAAACTTTGCCGAAGGAACCATACCTCTAAAACGAATTCTACTACCCCCCAACTGTTGACTTTTGTCCCGTAGGGTCAAGTTTTGAAAAATCACACTTTGACCCATTTAGAGTGCCCCAATCGAATCCAAATGTATGACCGACCCCCACTAACTTTGGAGGGCCGATCCACCCATGCCAGTGGCACACCCCCTGGAACTCCCCTGGGGGGTTCCCCATACAAACATTTTAAAAAATCACCATTTTTGGCACTTTATTTTATTATTTTTTATTTATTTTATTTATTTTTATTATTTTATTTATTTTTTCTCCTTAGAAATTTATTTAGTCAGAACATATGTAAATGAAAAAATTAATTTAACTTAGTAATAGAAAAGAAAAAATAAAAAATTACTGTTTGAAGTCTTTTTTGCTTTCAAGTCTGGGCAATTTCGCACGGCTCTCTAATGTCGTCGCCATAACAGACTCTACATTTTCCGGTATAACTCGTTTGGAAACGCTAGCTAGCAATTGAACGTGTCGTTCTGTTTCTTGTATGTGTGATGGAATTTTTGGATCATTAAACGGTGGATCATCTTGATTTAAATATTCTTTCAAAGTATCGTATGGAATGCTTCGCGTGAATGGTGGTTCAAATACGTCATTTATGTCATTCATATTGATCATTTCCGTGTAACTTGTGCAATAAAAGTTTATATCTGGTTTTTTATAAGCTCTAAGTCCCGTTGGGTCGTCAACATCGGTTCGATAGCGTAGAATTATCTTGATAGCACAGTCGCGCTTTTCTTTGCTATCATCAAACAACATTGATAACAAGATATTTTCCGAATGCGCATAATATGAATTATCTGTAATTACTTTATTGACAATTTTGCGTAAACGAGGTTCTAGAAATCTTGACCAACTAATGAATTTGAAAAATAATCTACTACCGTACACGACAGAGCTGTAATACTTGATATTGAAGTACATTGGCACATAACATGTAATTATAAATTCAACCAGTATTCTTAAATTTGCATCTGGATTTTCCGTTGTCACATATAATCGTAATAGTCTAGCGGCCTTGGTGAGCCACCGAGAATGTACAATTTTCCCTGGTTTGATGTTTGCCAGATCCACTGAAACCACGCCGCTAGAAATTGCATGGGCCATGTCGTATAAGTACTTGGAATCGGTGGAAAATTCAATTTTTTCTGGAGCAGGGGGCATATTTTTCAACTCAATTTTCTGAAAGCCGTCCACCACCTGAAAATATATAAAAATAAAACAATTAAAAACGGTTGACAATTATAATAAATGAGTGATAGCAATAACTTACCGGAAGAGTTTCACAAGTTTCGATTTGACGGCTCAATTTTCCGGTTGCCGATCTTGGTCCAGTGCTGGTTGATTTATCCAAAGCTTCAAACAAATGCCGAAACGGAAGTTCGTTGAAGTGTAGAAGGCAAACGAACCAATGCAATGGTCTTTTTAACAGCAATTCGAATCGTCGTATAATTCCACCGTTTGGGCCAGTGTTTGTTGGCTCACCGTCAGTGCATATGCCAATTAATGCATCCAGTGATATATTTTTATCGTTGAAAAAATCATTTAATTTGGTTGTTTTGTATTAAGCGGTTTCATGTTCAAGTCTTACGTAACCAATCAATTCAGAATTCGGTTCTCTCAAAATAACAAGATGAGGTTCTTTTACCATTCTAGTATGATACTTCTCATCAATTGTATCTCTCGTTAAAGTATCATCTTTTCTGCCATCGAATGAAAATGCTAACAAATTGGTATCATCTAACCGTTTGCGAAGCACTTCTTGTCTGCATTTCTCTTTTTCTCGGCGAACTTTCGATTTATCCATGATGAGAGGTTTGCCATGGATATCTTTCATTTTAAAATCTTGGAAAAGAGCTGTTCCCATTGCTGATGCTACTCTATCAGGCACGCCAAATCTGTCACATACCAAGGCAAAATTAAAACAATCGTATCTCTGTGTGTATTGTGAACTTGTGCTTATATCCAAATCTTCTTGAACCGGTGGCGGTGCGTATGTTGAATCATCGGGATCTTGGTATGTTGGCATTGATGACATAGACGTTGCTCCTTGCTCTTCAATTTCCATCGCAAATCCATCCATTGTTAGACTTCTCTGATTATGTTGATCGTGCATAAACTCTTTGAGGCGTTCGGGAACCAAACCGCATGCACATGGAGCTGCCTTCAAATCGCATTTACATGTTCCAATGAAAAAAATTGTTTCCAGAGATTTTACATACTCTGTAAATTGTTGGGGTTTGTTTCTTCTCTTGATTTGCTCTTGATATTTGTCAAGCAATCTATTCAATTTATTACATACACTTTTTTTCAGCATTATTTCCATACCAAGTTTTTCCCAAATTCCAATCAACTTATCTTGTACTTGAATAGTGAATGCTTTATAGGACAACTTTTTTTGTTCGCTCAAGTAAAAATAATATCTCAAGATATCCAGATGGGTTGGTAAATTAAGATCAGTCAAATCAGTAGACACACCAAAAACAGTAACATCATGCCTGGGTATATGACTCATTGGGTTTTCGATAGTTGTTGATGTTGTTATTGCTTCATCTTGCGGTGTAGAGGATGGTGGATTCATTGTAAACTTCTTGATTTGGAATGATTTTTTAAATATTTTTTATCTCAAATTAGCACTTCACACTTCGAGTTCTTCACAACGACTTAATGCATTCACAAAAACTGTTGCGTTATATATGGTCTAGGAGACGAGGTAATAAGAATGAAATGGTAATTTCAATTCTACCTGTAACCGATTTTGTTGTCAAAACTGCCCATAAAGTACTTACATGTAAATTAAACGTTAATCTGACTACAAATTCTGTTAAGCAAGTGCGCCTTTTATTACTTCTGGAAAATCCTTTATGATAATTTTATGCTCAATTCTACCTGTAACCGATTTTGTTGTCAAAACTGCCCATAAAGTACTTACATGTAAATTAAACGTTAATCTGACCACAAATTCTGTTAAGCAAGTGCGCCTTTTATTACTTCTGGAAAATCCTTTATGATAATTTTATGCTCAATTCTACCTGTAACCGATTTAGCTTAAGTAAGTTTACGACATGCAGCTGTGTCTTGTGGTGGCTTAAAAAACCCACACAACCTATTTTACGACCTGCAACAGAACGACACGTTCAATTGCTAGCTAGCGTTTCCAAACGAGTTATACCGGAAAATGTAGAGGCTGTTATGGTGACGACATTAGAGAGCCGTGCGAAATTGCCCAGACTTGAAAGCAAAAAAGACTTCAAACAGTAATTTTTTTTATTTTCTTTTCTATTACTAAGTTAAATTAATTTTATCATTTACATATGTTCTGACTAAATAAATTTATAAAGAGAAAAAATAAATAAAATAATAAAAATAAATAAAATAAATAAAATATAATAAAATAAAGTGCCAAAAATGGTGATTTTTTAAAATGTTTGTATGGGGAACCCCCCAGGGGAGTTCCAGGGGGTGTGCCACTGGCATGGGTGGATCGGCCCTCCAAAGTTAGTGGGGGTCGGTCATACATTTGGACTCGATTGGGGCACTCTAAATGGGTCAAAGTGGGATTTTTCAAAACTTGACCCTACGGGACAAAAGTCAACAGTTGGGGGTAGTAGAATTCGTTTTAGAGGTATGGTTCCTTCGGCAGTTTCTTATTTTGATCCCTAGAATACGATTTTCACTGAGCCATGGGCGATTATTAAATCGACCCGCCCTACTATACACTGTACAAAAAAAAGATTTTTAAAATTTATAAATATCATGTTAGGATTTGAACTTTACGTAGAACAATATTCTATTCTGATTTCTAAATATTTTTAAAAATTTTTTGATCCCGAATACAAAATTATCAAACAAAAATCAATTTCTGACGATGATTAATGGCAATTTTCAATGTTTAAATTACTTTTAAAGACAAATATGTAATACTAAAACTGAATTGATAATATCAAAAACGTTGGAAAAACCAATAATAAATGCATATTTTTAAAATATTAAATGCATATTTTTAAAATTTTAAGTGCATATTTTTCGATTTTAATCATACATACATCTTATGTACATAAAACACGATTATAAATGCATGAATATACGAGCCCTACACTCATACACATAAGTCCGTAATAATAGCAGAAAAAGTTACTAAAAATTAGGTAAAAATTATGCTGCAGAAAAAACTGTTAATATTAGCAGAATCAGTTTGCTAAATATTAATAAAATTAAAACAGCAAAAAAAACTATTAAATTTACAGAATTTTAGTAATATTTGAACTAAATTTTTGTTAATTGCAAATAACAATTTAACCTGCTAAAATTAGCAAAAAAAAATTGCTGAATAATAGTATAATAAAAAAAAATAGCAAAAAAAAACTGTTAAATTTACAGAATATTTGTAATATTTGAGCTAAATTTTTTTTAATTGCAAATAACAATTTAACTTTCTGAAATCAGCAAAAAAATTCCTAAATAACAGTAAAATGAAAATAGGGGAAAAAAACTCTTAAAAGGAGCAAATGAAATGAAAATTAATAAATAAAAAATAAATGTATATTTAAAAACATACTTGGTTTATTGAATGTGTCAATTAATTGAAATTTTTTCAATTGGCATTGTTCAATGCCTAAATGCCCATTTATAATTGATGAAAGAAGTATTTGTTTTCATGTTTTAATAAAAGAATAAATTAAGAAAAAAAATTAAAAATTCGCGTATTTCTTATATTTTTTTATATTACAATGATTTTTCTTCAATTATATGTACATTTCATTACCATTGTTTTCATCAATGCAAATTGAAAAAAAATTTCATTGGCATTGAATGGTGATGAAATTTTTTGGCATTGACATTGAGATAAAGTAATGCCAATAATATTTCAATGCCAATGAAAATTTCCCAAAAATGATTTTTTGTAAAAGTGGTAATATTTATAGACAATAATATGTTAAACCCATGATACAACCATACTAGGTAGATGTAATCGGCTACTTTTGATACATAGCGAAAGCATACGAAAAAATCCCTGAGCTGTCATAATAAAACCCTGAACTGTCAAACTCTCCCTAATGCATCTACCTAGTATGGTTGTATCATGATGTTAACCATAACAAAATGTATTTCAGAGACCCTTCTTTTGATTTTCATTGTTTGCTGATCGGATACGTACTTCCGAATTTATTTGAGTTTCCATTTTCACCTCTAAAGCTCCACCCACAGGAAAGAAGGTGTGGCCGATTAAAAATATTGTATTCTTTAAATAGGCTTAAAAAGTACAATATTGGGGGGAAAAATTAGGGTCATCCCCGTAAACTCCACTTGCTCCCCAGAGATACTTTTAATCACAATTTTCATATTAAAATGGTTCGTCCAAAATAAACCTTGATCTTTGAAAATTAATGTATTACGATAAATAGAAATTTTTCTCATAAATTTTAATAAGTTAGATATTTTATGAGTAGGACAAATTTTCAACCATTTCAATTTAGCTTTATTTAAAAACCTTTTGCATTATTTTTGTCGAGTTAAAAATATGCAGTAATTTTTATGAGTCATTTAACAATCTGTTTATAAGCGCTCCAAAATTGGTGGTTTAGTTTATAAAAAATTTGTAAAATTAGCCAATCTTCTGTAAAAATTAGTAACTAAAATTCAGCAAAATACTGTAAAGTTAGCAAATTTATTGTTAAAAATTAGTAACTAAATTCAGCAAAAAAAAATTGCAAAAAAAAGTAATGTGGAGGTAGCAAAAAATTTAATTTTAACTAAAATTTAGTTAAAAGTTTGTTAAGGTGAAGTACTAACAATTTTACTAACTTTTCTACAAACTTTTTTCTATGAGTGTAGTAATACTAGGCATTTTTTTTAATCCCTGGATATTTAAGTATTTTTAGATTTATTTTGTTAGAATGTGGATTATTTTGTTTTATAATTTTCAAAATTTAATATTTTTATCCAAATTCTACACTTATTCGCTAAGACAATGCGAAAGAAAAAATTTTAATTTTTCGAAAATGCAATTTCTGGAATTAAATTAAGCTAAATCCAAAACGAATTTATTTTATATATAAATCTATTTTGGATTTAGCTTAATTCAATCCCGGTGTTCACATTTTTACAAAATTTAATGATTTTCTTTCATTCTTTCACATTATCGGCGCTGTTCTCAGTTCCGAATCCACATAAAGAAATTCTAAAGTGGAACATTACGAACATTTTTGCTGTTTTGTGATTCGCATCCACAAAATTTTTTGTGAAATATTCCGTGTATAAAAAGCTGGGTGGAAGTAAAAACGAATGCACTTATTTCCTATGAAATATTTATTATATTCCCAGCTAAAAATCGACATATATGAATACATACAGGTTAAATGTATGTTCATGCATGCTCATAAACATGCATTCATGTCCATACATGGATACATAAATCTCCATACATGCATCATGTATGTCCACACATGTGCATTAACGAAATTTGAGGTAATATCTACATGCATGATCATGCATGTTCATGCGTCTTCATGCGTGTTCATGTGTATTCATACATGTACACACATGTAGATGTTACCTCAAATTTCGTTAATGCACATGTGTGGACATACATGATGCATGTATGGAGATTTATGTATCCATGTATGGACATGAATGCATGTTTATGAGCATGCATGAACATACATTTAACCTGTATGTATTCATATATGTCGATTTTTAACTGGGTTATTAAAAAAACATTTGTGAACAAAATTTTGAAATGTTTTCTTTGTATTTTCACTAAAATATTGAAATTTGTAGAATATTAATACATAAAAAGATTATTTTAAAAACTGTCTATAAATTTTAACATTTTCTTTCGGAATCAAAAAAAAGTGGAAGAAGAAGAAAAAAATGATTTAATCAAAATTTCAAATTTATTTTCACAATTGCTTTTTGTTTATATTTACATCAGCTGTGTTACCAAAGTTTACCCGAAGAAAAAGTCGGGGTAAATTTTGGTAAAAAGAGAAACACTAATACAGTCTCATTAGCGCTCTCATTTACGCATTTAGGTAAATTTCGGTAACTTTGGGTAAATTTCGTTAACTTTGGGTACGTACGGGAACGCACTTAATATGTGAATACCAAAACAGCAAATTTCCGAATATTTTAATTCCATGTGCTTTTAGAAATCCATTCTATATCAAAACCCTCTAAACTCAGAACAGCAGTGTATATTAGCGAATAAGTATTAGATTTTGATAAATGTATTAAATTTTAAAAATTAAAAAATAAAATGTGAATGTTTTAACGAAATAAAATAAATCCAGTGATTAAAAAAAGGGCAATATTTGCATAATATTTCAAGGTTAAAACTCTAAAATTAATTTATGTAATAAATGATAATATCTGAATATGTATCATAAAAATATTCATAAAATTACAACTAAAATTTTTTATTATCATTTCATTTATCTCTTAAGCCTTTATTATACCCTACACCACTATGTGGTCAGGGTATTATAAGTTTGTGCTGATATTTGTAACACCAAAAAATATTGGTCGTAGACCCACCTTATAGTATACCGATCGGTTCAGATTTTTTTTTTATTTCGATTTAACGATGTCCGTCTGTCCGTCCGTCCGTCCGTCTGTCTGTCCATGCAATCTTGTGCGCACTCTACAGGTAGTGCCCATATAAGGGTCCTACCAAAATTATACTGTTTATACGCTGCAGGTCGTAAATATTAAGATATTTTGATGAAATTTGGTACACAGACCTATATTGGCCCAATAACGCAGCCTATTGATTTTGGTGAACATCGGTCCATGTTTAGACCTAGTGCCCATATAAGGGTCCTACCAAAATTATACTGTTTATACGCTGCAGGTCGTAAATATTAAGATGTTTTGATGAAATTTGGTACACAGACCTACATTGGCCCAATAACGCAGCCTATTGATTTTGGTGAACATCGGTCTATGTTTAGACCTAGTGCCCATATAAGGGTCCTACCAAAATTATACTGTTTATACGCTGCAGGTCGCTATTTTGATGAAATTTGGTACATAGACCTATGTTGGCCCAAGGACGAAGCCTATTGATTTTGGTGAACATCGGTCCATGTTTAGAACTAGTGCCCATATAAGGGTCCCCCCAAAATTGGCTTGGTTACTAACTGCAGGTCGCAAATATTAAGATATTTTAATGAAATTTGGTGCGCTGACTCACATTATAGAAAATTTTGACATAAGCCCCATTTTAACCCATTCGAATTTCGGATCCAAACAATACACCAGACTGGTGTAGGGTATTGTATAGTCGGCATGCCCGACTTTAACCTTTTTACTCGTTTTTATTTAATTGTTAAACTTAAAACAATTATTTTACACGAAATGTCTTTTTCACATATTTTGTATGTAAAGTAACTTAAATATTATATAAATGAGTATTTTTGAAGGTGCCGATTTTTTAAAATCATCTTTAAAATCATATCAGGAGAGCGAAAAAACTGTTACAAAATCTACTTTAAAGATATTATATTGGCATCATATGCCTTAATGATGATTTTACTAAATGTGAATCATTAAGGCATATGATGCCAATAAAATATCTTAGAAGTAGATTTTGTAACAGTTTTTTCGCTCTCCTTAAAATCTATTAAAAACACATGTGACATTTTGCAGGCCGGTCGAGGTTATTCTCTAACGCATGAAACTTTCTGAACTGATAGAAAAACATTAAAAAATTGTTTTCGAAATAAAAAAAATGTTGCCCGATTTTTAAACAGAGTTATAAACATGCTTGCCTGATAATTTTTTTCGTTGTCCCCAAACAAATCCAAAAATATCCCCAAAAAATCCCCAACTAGAAAAAATGTTGGAAAAGGTAGTAGAGATTATTTAATTTGTTTAAAATGAACATTATCCGCATAAAAACTACAATTAAATATAAAAAATAGCACCAACAGTTACTGTTTTTAAAAATTCTGAGATTGCTATTGTATAAATGTCTAGAAAAATTCTCAGAATTTAGGGACTTTTACGAAGAAAACGTTAAATTTTTATTAAATTATTTAAACAAACCAATCGAACCCTAACCATTAGACCGACTCACGAAAAAAAGTAAAAAAAAGTGCCCCCCTCAAAATAAACCTTGGTTTATTTTATGATGATTCCCAAAATATTTCGGGTCTAGCAATGAGATCTCACGAGCTGGACCATTTTTAAAAAAGGTCTTTTTTTAGTTTTTGTAAGAAATTTGAAAAATGATCAAGCATATCCTGACATGTCCTATTTTCAAGGATATTCTATAAAAAAACAAATTTTTTACTCTTTTGTACGGAGATATTTGCGATTGAAATGTCAAATTTACATACCATAATCTATAGACGATCTAAGTGAACACTTCTTTCAGATTTTTTGAAATTCGCGATTTTTCGCGTTTTGTCAGAAATTCAATATGGTGGAAACAATATGTTCTAAATAGGGCAATATGGATACCAAAACTTTTCTTTTGACAAGTAAATCATCGCTAAGTGAATATAGTTTGGAATCTTTCAAATTTCATACATTTTGCACGTTGCTCTGAACCAAATTTTGTTAAAATTTTTGAGTTACTGCAATTTGCATTTGAATTAAGTATGTAGTTGATGTAAGATAAAACTGCAACTTAATTTAATTAATTTTTTTCGGCGGATTAACTTTTTTTTCGATAAAAAATTTTTATAAATTTTTAATAATAATTTAAATTTTGTTTATAGTAGATCTAAGGACAAAAATGCAACTTAACAGAAAAAAACCCAACACGCGCTTTTTTTTTTGGCGGAATTTCTTTTTTTCGCAAAAAAACGTATTATAAAATTTTATTTTGGGTCAGCCTATATTTAGACTTTTCTTAAAAAAAATTACAGACACGCGTATTTCGATAAAATATTTTATTAAATAATAAACCTTCAAACATTTTCATAAAATTTTTTTATTAAATTGTGGAAGCTCTAAAATTTTATCAAAATTTGGTCCAGATCACCGTGCAAAATGTATAAATTTTGCAAAATTCTAAACTATATCCACTCAGCGATGATTGACTTGTCAAAAGAAAAGTTTTAGTATCCATATTGCCCTATTTAGAACATATTGTTTCCACCATATTGAATTTCTGATAAAACGCGACAAATCGTGAATTTCAAAAAAAATCTGAAACACGTGTTCACTTAAATCGTCTATAGATTATGATATATAAGTTTGACATTTCAATCACAAATATCTCGGTACAAAAGGGTCAAAAATTTGTTTTTTTATAGAATATCATTGAAAATAGGACATGTCAGGACATGCTTGACCATGTTATATATACCGCTGGACGCGCCTCTAAAAATCCTTTCATATGATACCCATATTGATTATGTTGTCTTCAGCTAAGATGCAATTTTCTTACAAAAACTAAAAAAAAGACCTTTTTTAAAAATGGTCCAGCTCGTGAGATCTCATTGCTAGACCCGAAATATTTTGGGAATCATCATAAAACAAACCAAAGTTTATTTTGAGGGGGGCACTTTTTTTACTTTATATCTGTCCAGATAAGGTGAGTCGGTCTACTAAACATATTTTATTCTGAAATTTTCAAGAATTTAAGGCATTTTTTTAAAGAATTTTTAATCTTGAATTTTTCAAGTTTATCAAGGCTTTTATCCATAATCGATATGTTGTTTTTTTGTAAAACAATATTTTAGATTCTGGGACATTAATCATATAAAACCCTCAGGCAAAAAGGATTTATTTGTGTTAAAAATCTTTCAATTAATATAGAAACTCCATACAAGGGTGAATTTGTTACTTTTTTGAAATTATGCGAACAAACTTCACTGATGTTTTCTGAAATTTATACAAAGTTAATATAATCTTCAAAATTTATGAAGGATTTTAAATATCCCCGAAAAACCCCCAAAACATTTTTAAGTCCCCAAAAGAACCCCCTGTCCCCAAATGAAAATTTTTGTCCCCAAGACCAACAAAAAATCCCCAAATTTGGGGACAAAACCCCAATTCTGCCCAACCTGGTTATCAATAACAATTATACAAACAAAACACAAAACTAGTTCTGAATTTTTTCATAATGGTTCATACAAATAAACCTTAACAATTATTTCGAAGTAATTATTTTTGACTTTTAACACCAACTTTATGCATAGTCTTGTAGAATAGCAAGAAAAATATAAACTAAAATAAAAAATTAAAAAAAATTTGTCTACTCGCAAGCAGTTGTTTAAAAAACCCTATATTTCCCGTTATTAGTTATATCTATTTTTTATTTATAAAAAGTTATTTTCCTAAATAAAATTTGTTCATGAATTACTTTTTCCCTATATATATTCCACGCACACAAAATATAACTTTTAAATTCTTACTCACCGTCATATATAAATGATCAATCAAAAATTTCATTGAAGACCGCACAGTTAAAATACAATGATCTTTTTGAAATTTTTTATCTTTAAGGCGAGCATCCATATGATAAAGAAATTTTAAAGATAAATAATTTGCTACCGCTTCCTTGTGGTTATTACAAATTTTATTCAACTCTTTGTAAAGGAACGCACATGGTCTACAACAATCTTCATCACCATCAGTAAAGTTTCCTTTACCATTCCAAGCGATATCAAAGTAAGCATACCACTGTTCATTTACTTGCTCAAGTTCAGATTCTTCTAAAAAACTCGACAGAAATTTACATTCGTAATCATCTTCATTGAATTGTTTTATTATTTTGAGAATTTCTCTCAAAAAACCAAATATATCATTGATAAGGGCTAACACACGAGATTCTTCAACACCATATAGTATTAATATATCATGCATACGTTTTTCATTTTCTTTATAAGCATTTGAAGAAATATTTTCAATATTATCGTAATGAATTTCAATGTCAAACCCAAATACGGGCATCTTAAAATAAGCCGGAAATGGGTACTGCGGTATAATGCCTTCGTTAACTAAATTTTCAATACCATAATTACTTAAATGGGCACTCATGTTAAGCCAACTGAATTTATCTGCTACCCACGAGGAATCTACCGCTGGAAACCCACCAATTTTTTGTAAAACTTGTAAGTATTCCGATGATTTATGCATAGGATATAGATCAGCATCTAGACAATTCTGATAGAACTTTTTCGCCAGTTCAAATTCATTGGCATATTGTGGTGCTAAATCATTGATATCAGTTCTTTGTAATAATTCTTCTACCAAATTATTTAATTTGTATGATATATCCAATAGATTATTACGTTTACTTTCACCTTGTCGCTCTTCAATTATATTTTTCCAATTACCACAAGCGTATTCATAAAAATCTTCACACGGATATACGGAACGATTCATATATGATAACATTTGGGCAGCATATTTGGTGCGATAGTCCAGGTCTTTATCAGAGATGGAATTTGTCTCCACCGCCGCCGCTTCACTATTATCGCTTAATAAAATTTCATTAACACTTGTGTGTATTATTTTACGGAATTCAGTGTCATTGTTGATTGTCTCATCTGCAGATGTTGTAGGTTTCGACTTACATAAATTTATTACAGTAATAGACGCCACCGTAAAGATGAATAAAATATTTCTTTGTATCATTTTTTAAAAATATTTTTTCCAGTTTATCTTTCAAATCATACTCTCATCGCTAATTCTAATCAACTAATTTCAAATTCTTTTTTGTAACCGTTATAAAAGCGCGTTTTATTTAAAAAAATTTTATATTTTGTGTTATTTCCGCATTAATAATATCCACGTGTGATTGTCGTTTTGTGTTACGCTTTATATTCTTTTAAATCATTGTTGTAAGTAGTAGTCGTCTTCGTTCTGTTCCGTTTTAAAGTTGAGTTTATACTGATTGACTGGCTCTTGAATTGATCTGTTTAGAATTAAATGTTCGCAAGTAGCTGTTGATTTTATTAATACGAATTTATTTTGTTTATTAAATATTAATTTTTTAATCTCATTTCGCAAACTTTGTGTGTTCAATCTGTGTTTGTAGCAGCAGAAGCAGACCATCTTTATTTGAGAATTTTAGTTTGTTTACATTTTACGAATCGTGCAATTTATAACATTAATTTGATTTTTCCCGAAACCAGATTAAGTTTAACTTGACCTGTGTTTAATATTTGTTGTTGTATTAAATATACATACGATAAGATTTTATGAATGAGTTACTTGTTATTTAATTTGTATTTAACAGTTATACATGGTCGATATACAAACAAGTTTGATAGTGATAATAGTTTTTATTACACCCTACGATTAGAGGATCGCAATTAGGGATGCCAATCGGGACTGATATTTGAAAATCCCGGGATTCGGGATTTTGAAAATCCTGATCCCGAAATCCCAGGATTTTGAGGACTACGGGTTTTTCGGGATCCCGGGATTTTACCTTATTTATAAAAATTTTTATGTTTTGTAACTAATTTTCTTTCTATAGAATAAAGCATTTTATAATTACTTAAGCTCCGTTCACATTATCACACAAGTGCTTATACTTTTCTTCACACAAGTATGACAAAAAGTATGCTGAAATTGTCTGGTTGTCAAAAAAGTATAAAAGAAAATCTTTTCAGTGTTCAGACTGTTATCGACACACACAACAAATAAATTAAAACAGTTATTTTTTATTCTATTATTACTTTTTTTCACCATTAGCTGTTTTTAATCTTTGTTTACATTTATTTGTGAATAACACAATACTTGTGTTGAGACAAGTGGTAACTTTATGAAATATTTCAAAAAATAAATCTTGTCAAAAACGTGTGACCGCTTTTTAAAATGTGTGCACCCATTTTGACATGTGTGTAACGAACAGTGTTCACACTATTATACATTTTCGTTATACAACACATTTCTGACATGTATAACACACTTATGTGATAATCTAAACGGGGCTTTAATAGTTGATAACACTGTGAGACAAATGGTAGGGGTCAGTGATCGGGAAGGGTTCAAACTACCGGGGAAAGTTATATCGGTAAAAAAGAAGTTATACGTGTCCCGGTGTTTCGCTGGGTCACCCCTAGGAATCGAGATATATCGATTTGACCTTTGGTGGTCTTTTTTGTATGTATGAAGAAAAAAATATTTTTTGCCTAAAATATTAAAAAAAAGTAATAAACAAAAGGTTATTGATTTTTATGGTAGCGGTAACAAACATTTATTTTTACCGGCAAAACTGTTGAGTATATAGAAAAACGTTATATGAACAGATTAAAGGAATTGTAATTTTTAATTTTTTTTAAAATTGTTTGAGCAAAATCGGTCTAGTGGTTCTCGAGTTATGTCAAAAAAAAAGATATATCTCGATTCCTAGGGCTGACCCAGCGAAACGCTGGGACACGTATAACTTATTTTTGACCGATATAACATTTCCCGTTGGTTTCATCCCATCCCGATTTTGACTGTCGCATAGTGTAATTAATAATGTGGTATATTTCATGAATATTGAAACATCCTAGTCATAAATTGCCACACTCAAAATTGTTTGTAATTTAAATTAACTGAAAATGTAATTTAAAATAAATGAAAAATAACTTGAAAACCGGTCTACTAACTTTTCATTTAAATCAAAAAAACTTTTCATTTAATTTTTAAATGTTAATAAATTAACTACAAAATCCTTAAAAAAGTAATGATTTTTCATTTATTTCGTTTTTATAACTTTCAAAAAATTAACTACAAAATCCGTAATACGGAATTTAAACTGAGCAAAACTACCTAGTTTTTGTACAAATCTAGTTTTTGCTTGTTTTTTATATATGTGTTTTGACAATTAAAAACTAGCAAGAGCCAAAGACCAGGTAGTTTTTCCTCAGTCTAAATGCACAATAAGAATAAATAATAATTAGTTTATTTAGTTTTTTTTAACTGACCTAGAAATCTAAAAGGGTTTCTTTTTTAACAAAACATTTTAAATGAAAATATTAATTGTACCAGAAAATCCGCATTTCTATGTAATTTGTTTTTTAAATAAGATAAAAACAGTTGAAAAATATATTTACTATTCAATTTAACTGAATAGTATCATTCCATATTAAATATATGGGTGAAATAAAAAAATGTGATAAATTTTTGGGCCAAATTTGTGAGAAGCAAAAAGTGTTAATATTTCGGTTTTTTCTTAATGGAATCAGTAAGTTTAGTCATTATAAATCTAATTGCAAAAAATCTCATCTACAAGTTGTCGCAATAACTTTTTTTTGCACAATTTTAATTTTTTTGTTGTAACGGAGTTTACATTTCTGCAAGCAAAAGATATAACAAAAAAAATTGCATACGAATTTTCTTCAATTTATTAGTTTTTCGTATTTGGGTTTTCAATTTGCTTTCCAATGATATATAATTTGTGTTTATCAAATTGGCGGTTTCGCGAATAAAAATACAATTCATTCCTCGAAAAAATTTTTTATTTTTTTTTAATTTTGTATTTTTGGTCCTTTTAAATGCTTTTCAAAAAAATAAAATTTTTTAAAATCCCAACAGCGGTTGCGCAGTTACAAAATAATATATTAAAAACATAACATTTCGCGATCAAAAAATTTGTAAATTGTGTGAAACAAATTTAATTTGTCAAACTAATGACTCGAAATATCGATTCAAAACCAATGAAATGCAAAATCAATCGTTTTTCGCTCCAGCAGCTTAGGGTAAAAAACTGATAACTTTTTGTGATTTGACGCAAAATTATTAGTTGAATCGTCTTTTGACGCATAAATATTAGTTGAATCACCTCTGTTTATGGTTATTTTAAAATATTTTAAACATTTATCTACATTTATTTGAATGGAATCTGATTCAAACAATTGTGGTTACGGAGTTTACAGTTACGGAGTTTACATTTGGTTACTTTTTTCGTTTTCTTTCAGAAACGCTTTGTCAGAATTTTTTTTCCGAAACAAAATCGCATGATGCCTACAAGGTGAATCCAAATATGACATTGTTTTTCTTACTCGTTAAATAGTTTGGTGTAAAAATTAGGAACGGAGTTTACAACATTTTTTCAAATCTTATTAAAGACATCTTTTTTAATCTCAAGAATGTTACATGCTGCAGAAAAGCTTCAAGTCTGTTATGCTGGATGATTACTTACAGTCCAACGATCATTTGAGTATAAATAACATTATTATTTTCGCAATATAAATAATAGATAACTCCAAAATTGTGGTATATGCATTTTTATCAAAAATTATGAAGAAAAATCGTTACAGAGTTGAAGTCGTGATAGCTAAGATATACGAAAAAATTTGTAAAATGTATTAATTTTTATTAAAAACGGCACTTTTCCTCTTCATAAAAATTCTTACACTTAGTGTTTAGCTTTATTGGTTATTAAAATATAAGCTATTAAAGTTAAAAAACCTTATGAGTTACTTGTTACGGAGTTTACATTTGGCCTAAAAAATTGGTCACAAATTTTATGTATTAACCAAAAATTGGTCAGATTGTTATAAATTTTGTAAAACAGGTGACAATGCGCTGATATATATCGAAATATGTAACTCAACTGTAATCCATGCATTAGAAATTAGGTGGTTACACGGTTTTTATCAAATTTTTTGATATCACCCACACTCTAATTAAATTCTGTTAAAATTTACCCAACCTATAGTAGGAAACTGAACTCCTACTATAAATTGGGTAAATTTACTCTATGTGCGTAATTGAAAAAAAATACGCACATTGTGTTTAAGTTGGTGCACAAATAATTTGTAATTTTACATTGAAAGTGCGTAAAAATTAAATGAAATTTTGAAATTAGTGTGTTAATTTACTAAATTTGTGTGTAAAAAAGCACGTTTCACGTGTAAATGTACGCATAAAATGCGTAAAAATCCACAGAAAGTGCGTAAAAATAAAATATAATGCGTACATTTACAACAGGAGCCATTGCACTCAGTTGTTCCTCCGTAGGCCATATCTCTCTTAAGGCGTTTTCTCCCGTTATTGTTGACGGTTACTGCCTCCCTTTCAAAGAAGGCATTTTGTTGAGCAGGAGTCATCGCACCCAGTTGTTTTACCTAGGCCGTATCTCTCTTACGGCGTTTTCTCCCGTTATTGTTGACGGTTGTTGGTTGACTGCCTCCCTTGCAAAGAAGGCATTTTGTTGAGCATGACTTATTGCACCCAGTAGTTCCTGCGTAGGCCGTGTCTCTCTTACGGCGTTTTCAATTTTGAAATGAGGTTTAGACTACCACATGCGTTAATAAAAATTACCAAAAACAATTTCATGCTTATGTTGCTATTTCCAGACTCTAATGTGTTTGCGGAAATGTTGTACATAATTCACAAAAAATAATCCGTTTTCGCTTTTTCTTTTTATTATTTATAATTTTTTTTCAATTTTTTCCAATTTGAAATGTCAGAGTATTTATTACTATTATTGGATAGTATATTTACCAACTTTGTGCGTAAAAGTTTTATTTAACAACACAATAGTAATTTTAGGCACAATGTGTTTATTTATAAGCACATAATGTCTAAAAATACTTTGTGTGTTTATTATTGCATATGAAAGTGTGTACAAAAAGAGTTTACGCATTTTTTGTTTATATTTACCGAATTTTCGTAAAATTAAACAAAATTTTACCCATTTTATAGTAGTAAATTTACAAACATTTTTTAGAGTGCATATACAAAAATAGAAGTTTTTGGACATGACCCCTTTCGATTTTTACAAAACTTGGTACATACATTCTGCAAAGTGTCACGATATGAAACGTGAACATTTTTTTTCCAAATTCATTTTGGTACGCGTTCTATCGCTGTTTTAAGTTGATTTTTTTCAGTAAATTTGTGAAAAATACATGATGTTCAAATTATTACAACTTTTGATCGCGTTATCCGATTGTTATAAAATTTTCACCTAGCAATTCCTATATAATCTACTTTTAAAATAAATTGCAAAATGTGTAATGCAAAAAGGATAATATAATTTGAAAAATATCCTTAATTTGCAAATATGTCAAAAACCCATATTTAATTTTCTTTAAATTATTGAAGCAGATAACTTAATATTTCAGCTACAGACTCTGAAAATTTCAAATTGGAACGCCAATGGGTTCAAAAGAACTGTAACAACACCATTTTAAAGGTCATATTTGAACGGTGGTCAAAAATTCAATTAACAATAATTTTAATATTTTATTTTTTTTATTTAAAAACCGTGTTACTGTAGTATTTTTAAAAATATTAGTTTTATATTTCCCCTGCCAAAATCGCCAGAGTTGCCACTTCATTACTGGGGTTTTTTAAAAAAGGCAAAATCGGCTGCCAATGTGCAGGCTTCATTAATTATCGGAAAAAAAATGCAAAGTGATTCTTAAACGCAAATAAATTCTCTAGTCCTTATCTTGGCCCGATTTTTATTTTTAAAATTTTTTTTAACAAAGTTGCCACACAAACTTAAAAATTCCAAAAAAAGCAAGAAAAAACACATTTGCTCGGGGATATAAAATTCATTTGACCAAAATTCAAAAAAGGGCCACGATAAGGACTAGCGTTTTTTGATGCCTACAAAAGATAAAAAAGCCGTATCGAAATTGGTTAACCCGCCTTGGCTATACAGTGGCAGCCGATTTTGAACTCAAGGTTTAAAATTAATTTTACCCTAAGAAAACAGCAAAATTTAAAAAAACCGTGTATGAATGAAATTTATATCTCGCAGTTTTCTACATGTGCACCAAATTTGGGAAGAATCGGATAAAGAGTATTTTATATATTAAACCAAATATTCTTAAAAACGATGCTAAATAATTTATTAGGCATTTCATTTCGGTGAAAATTTTTATTTCGTACATTTTTTAATTTTTTTTTTATATACATTGATTACTTTTATGGCTTATGAAAAGCCATCAGTACCTGCCTAATATAACGTGCCTTCGCCCACCATCGAGGAATCGTCATTGGCTTTTCTTTAAAGACTGCGTGCAATTCTTGCATCTTTGGACCTACTGTATTCTCCCAGCAAAATCTTTCATTACCAAATAAGTGGTTATGTAATAGAAATTCATAGCTCCGCACAACTTATTTTTTGGCGTCTAAACTCATTATTTTTGTTTGGCGTGGTCGTTTTTATAAGTAGTCACACTTACCCGCTCGCTTACGAAAAAATGAGAAATAAGTAGTTATGAAATTTTGAATAATAAGTGGTTACACACATGCTTACAAAAAATTTAATTATAAGTGGTTATCCGATTGCTTACTTGATTCTTAAAAATAAGGAGTTAAGCAAATACTATTAGCTTAAGGAAATACATTCAGAAAAATTTATGACGAGTCCTAATTTTAGGCCATAAAGGATATTTACATATAATAAATAAAAATGTATAAAATTTAACTGTGTAAAAAGTATTTATTTAAACTATTACGAGTAAGTCATTATTTTATATTTAGAAACAATGAATACAATAGGCCGTTATTAGGAATTCATTATTTTGTATTATAAAATAATGCAAAAGATAATGATATATCATTTTTGGTAATGCAGATAGTAATGAGGTGTCATTACCAATATTTTGCTGGGCTGTTCTGCTGTATTATGCAAAATAAGATTTATAATAAAGACAATGAAAAAACGAGTAAAAAGGTTAAAGTCGGGCATGCCGACTATACAATACCCTACACCACTCTGGTGTATTGTTTGGATCCGAAATTCGAATGGGTTAAAATGGGGCTTGTGTCAAAATTTTCTATAATGGTAGTCAGCGCACCAAATTTCATTAAAATATCTTAATATTTGCGACCTGCAGTTTGTAACCAAGCCAATTTTGGGGGGACCCTTATATGGGCACTAGTTCTAAACATGGACCTATGTTCACCAAAATCAATAGGCTTCGTCCTTGGGCCAACATAGGTCTATGTACCAAATTTCATCAAAATATCTTAATATTTGCGACCTGCAGCGTATAAACAATATAATTTTGGGGGGACCATTATATGGGCACTAGTTCTAAACAAGGACCGATGTTCACCAAAATCAATAAGCTGCGTTATTGGGCCAATATAGATCTGTGTACCGAATTTCATCAAAATATCTTAATATTTACGACCTGCAGCGTATAAACAGTATAATTTTGGTAGGACCCTTATATGGGCACTAGGTCTAAACATGGACCGATGTGCACCAAAATCAATAGGCTGCGTTATTGGCAGTGTTGCCAATTCTTGAAGGCAGGAAAGCACCGAGAGCATTGTGAAAACGGGTAAAAAGGGTAAAAATTAACCAAAAATGGGGTAAAAAAGCACGATATTAATTTTTGAAAAATTTAAGTCAAGAATTTTAAAACACATTTTAGCTTTGTAAAATCGTATAAAAAAGGTTAAAAAAATAACCAAAAAAGGGGTAAAAAAGCACCAAACTAACATTTCAAAATTTTGAAGATTAAATATAACGAAGTTGCTATTTAAAATTGTACTACAAACATTGTAAAAAATGTACTTTTTGTATGGTTCGTATTATTTTTTCAACTTTCACAGAAAATTCAATAAAAATTAAAAAAAAAACGAGAATAAATACCAAAAATATAAACTGTACAGAAAGCACTAAAAGCACTGCCAGAAATCTGAAAAAGCACTGTAAATACCCGCTTGTTTTAAAAGGTACCGGGTACCTCAAGGAAAAAAGCACCAAAAAATACCCGAAAAGCACTGAAATGGCAACACTGGTTATTGGGCCAATATAGGTCTGTGTACCAAATTTCATCAAAATATCTTAATATTTACGACCTGCAGCGTATAAACAGTATAATTTTGGTAGGACCCTTATATGGGCACTAGGTCTAAACATGGACCGATGTTCACCAAAATCAAACTTGTTCGTCCTTGGGCCAACATAGGTCTGCGTACCAAATTTCATCAAAATATCTTAATATTTGCGATCTGTAGAGTGCGCACAAGATTGCATGGACAGACAGACAGACGGACGGACAGACGGACATCGTTAAATCGAAATAAAAAAAAATTCTGAACCGATCGGTATACTATAAGGTGGGTCTACGACCAATATTTTTTGGTGTTACAAACATCAGCACAAACTTATAATACCCTGAACACATAGTGGTGTAGGGTATAAAACACTCCCAAAAAATTTTGTGTACAAATTTAACGCATAGAATATTAGTTTGTGACTAAAGTATATTTTACAAAAAAACATGTGGAAATTTTATTTCTTTGAATTTTTTATTGATATTTTCTGAGCATGTTCCGAAAATATCTATGCTCTATCCAAATAAAATATAAAAAAAAATCCGAAAACAAAATTTTTCTTAGAGTTGATACCCCCATAAATGATATGGCTTAGTAAAGAAGCAATTAAAAGGAAATATTTCAACAAAAAAAATGTATTCGTCTATAGCAGCCTATACGCTAAAATCGCGACTTTTCAAAAATTTTATATGGCAGCATAGCTTTTCCAAGTTGTCCCCAAAGTCCCACTTTTAGTATAATATGGGGTGACCTCTAAAAACTGTTTTTGCAAAATTTCAAGCAAAACAGTTTCCATTTGCAAAAGTTATCGCAATAAATATATTTTTTACTAAGGTAAGCATCGCACTAAAGACAAATTAAGGATATTTTCCAGCTGTCCACCAAGTATTAAAAATCTAGTTAGCTCAGTGGTCGGAGCTGTCATCTGCCAATCTGACGGCCTGGCTTCATATCACGGCAGTACAAAAAAAAACATATATATAAATTTTTTTTTTAAAGAGAAACAACACTCAGGAAATTTTTCCTTTTGATTAACGTGTTGCTTCCTTTGGAAAAGGGATAGAGAAGAAGTGAAAGGTGGTGAAAAATGAAGGGCTTCAAATATAGCAACACTGTAATTGCGCGAGATGTTAAATCTTAAAACAGTTGTTGCGCGCCAAGTGATGAAGATTTGGCGAACTTTGTTGAAGCTGTTTAGTTCATAGCCCTGTTATATTATTTTACTTCAGTGGGGTTAAGTGCTATGGGAACACCGAAGGAGGATGCTACTATATGTATGAGGGACAAAAAAAACTCATACATATTGTTCACTTTAGTGAACAATAAAGGTTCTCCAACCCTGGTTACGTATTCGAGTATCGAACCAAACGCAAATCGGTAGCTAAACTCACCATCACAAATTATACCAGATATGAATCAGCTGATTTGGGCAATATGGCCGACAGAAAATGAGCAAAACAAAACGCAAAAATCTAAGAAAAACACAAAAGATAAAGCACAATAATCTAAAAAGAGACAGATATATACAAAAAATGCGCAATAGAAAATGTATGGAGATTTATAATTGTTATCTCCCTCTTGACTTGTCTTCCATGTAAACAAAACCATACGGTTAGAGAATACTTTTTTGACACCTGTCATTAGTTTCACATCTGGTATTAATCTGTGCTCACCATGCACAACACAGCTGTCGGCTTTTGCGTTTGGTTCAGGCTCAGTTCGTGAACTACAACAAGGAACCTAACATCTCCTTTGGTTTTCGTGCGTTCTACGGCGGCAAAATTTATAAAATTCAACCCACCATTTAAGCTATAGAAATAAATTTATTTAAATTTCAATTCCAAGTCAAAGTGTAAAGTGAAACAGAAATTAAATTGGCCATATTGTGAAAATTTAAATATTAACTTTAAATTAACTTAACCCTAAAAACGTTTGTGAATTTAAATATATGTATAATAAATATACATATGTACCCGGTGAAAAATGTCCATATATGAACATTTATGGTTCAACCATATATTTATGGATCCGAAAAATGAGGTAACACCTAACATATACATTTATTAAATACATGAGAATACATGCGAACGTTGCTGTCCTTTATTATAAGGTTGTACTATAGATATAAATTTATGTATGACATTCGAATGAGGCGCTACATTTGTTCCTTTTTTTATTCATGGAATTAAACATAATTGCATATTTATCCACATATGAGTTCCTTTTACACATATGGAAAAATGTATTCTTGCAAATATGTTCATATTCAAGTCACTTTTGCATAAATTGAATATCATATACTTCCTATTTGTCCATATATGAGTGCCTTTTCCATATATGAAGTAGCAGATGCCTCCATATATGTCTGTATATGAAATCTTTTTCCATATATGGAATCACATATACTTCCATATATGTTCATATAAAATCCATATATGTTCATATAAAATCCATATATGTTCATAAAAAATCCATATTTGTTCATATGTGTCCATACATAAACCATATACGAACATGTTTGAGCGTATATGAACATTTTTCACCGGGTACGTATTATAACGTTTAATATGAAATTAAATAGTTTGATTATTTGGAAAGCATAACTATTTACGCGGTAATGTATGTATATTAACCCCAAAAACTAACCCTCTCCCTTTAACCCGTTTAATCATGGTCCTTCGTGTGAGTGAAACAGTGGCAGTTCACAAAAAATTCTAAATTAATTTGAAAGTTGAAAAGTTTCTCCTTAAAAATAAATATATACTAAAATACATAAACTAAGATTAAAAAGGCAGCATTTGTTTTCCATATACAGTGGTGTCAAAAATCGTCAAAAATGTAAAAATAAATCGTCAAAATCGTCAACAATTTTATAAAAAATCGTCAAGAAATCGTCATCAGTTAAATATCACAATAAAACTAGTTCCATTTTTTTGATTTGAAATTCATTTTAACTGCTTAAGCACCGTAAGTTGTTTTTCACGTGGAAAAATTTCGCTCGAACTTCAATGGCTTCAAAATGCAACTTAAATTATAAAAATGAAGCATTTTTTAATTTTAGAAGAAAGACACAACCACAATATACACAAAATGTAAATTTTTCACTAGAAAAATAATAGTCTTGTACATTAAATTTGCGTGAAAACAAACTCTACACACTTTTCACGTGAAACTGATTATCGTGAAAAATTATTTATGCTTTACCTCTATATTACAGCTCTTAAGATTTTATAAATTCGAATTATATATAACACAACTTTTATAAATTCGAATTATATAATAACTGAACGTTTTTTTCGCTTCATCTGTAAAAAGGTGGTATTTATTCTACGATTAATTACAGATAAAACACCTCATCATGTGTTCTGCGGTTAAAATCATCATAATTTATTTATTTATTTTAGACTTTAAGCTCATGATTTCGAACTCTGTTCTTAAAACTTTCAGTCACGTCATAATTGTTCTATAATTTAGACATAAGCCAAATACAGTGTATTTCGGAATTTTTAACAGTGATTTTCTAAGAAATATGACGCATTTGAGACATTTGAAAAACAGATTTATAATCAGCTTGCCTAAATCTATGAAAGTTTAAATCCCTGCAAATAAATTATTTTATAAATATGTGTAAATTAAAAATTAACCTAGCTCCAACTTAAATTTGTTAATTGTTTTCAATCACGAACATGTTTTTCCACTCAGACCTGACGAGTATTGCGAATTCCAAAAATACGATTCGAAAAGAACAATTTCCAGGATTTTTAAACGCTTTTCTGTATAGTTTTGGTTAAAATTCGTTAAAAAAGCAGCAATTTTCCTAAATCGTCAAAACATAAGGAGTTTTTATTCAAAAATCGTCAATCGTCTTTTGTAAAATTTTGACTAAAAAAATCGTAAAAATGACGTAAAATCGTCACATCTAACACCACTGTCCATATATATGTTAAAAAACTTGGAAAAAAAAGAGTTAAAAATTCTAATTAAAATACATAAATAGAGAAACCAAACAATACAATATTTTGAAAGAAAGAAGAACAGTGCACAAGTTAAAAACAACAAAATCTGAAAAACAAGTTAAAAACAATAAATAAGATCAGTGAAATAAAATTCAAAACCCACCCCTAAAACAGAGATACAAAGTTTACATACATATGTGCAATAATAAAATTCATGTTTCCTTTTGCAAAAAATAAGGAACTTAGTAAAGTGCAAACAATTTTTTAAAAACAAATTTAAAGTTGTTAAGAACAAAACAAAACAATAACAAAAACGTTTTAGTTAAATTGAAACCCAGTGCACAGCAAAAAACACAAAATACCCACAGAAATATAAAAAATAACAAAAATATAAAAAGAAAAAGAAGAGGAAGAAATACCCATACCCAGTGAAAAATATAATTATAAAATAAAACCCCTTAAATGCTAGTGCTCATATTGATAATAAAGTGATTTTGGAAAATATTATTAATTTTATATCTAAAGGGAGAAAAATATTTTGTTAATAAGTGCTATTAATTAAATTGAATGTAATTAAAGTGGATCTAAACTTTTAAATATTATTTTTTTGTAACAAATATTACACAAAAATTTTAATAAACAAAATACAAGTGTTACTGTGCACTAGAAAAAACAAGAAGAATAAATTACCCAAAAACAATACAAAATTCGTGTTTAACAATTCTGCTGCAAAACATAAAAGCCCGAATTACTGCATTTAATATAAAGCGGGAAGATAGGCACAAAAGCGAATCAACGGGCAGTGTCACACGTTCAATATATATTGTGATATTTGGATCGCGATCCATTTTAATGGATTGATGGATCGCGCGTGTATGCTACATGTTCAATATTTATCGCGTCAGTATTTACATTATTTTAGTGCTGTGCTGGTCGTTTATTAAAAAATGTCGCGAGAAAACAAAAAAACCTGTTTAGCTATTTCGCTTACTTTTTTATTGAAGAAATGTGTTATAAATGTTTTATCTTTTTTGTTTGCACTGCGTATTTTATTTCATTTGTTTTATTTTCTTTATTCTTTCACTTTTTACTATTGTATCGCGAATTGATATCACGAACTATGCTACACGTTCAATATTTATCGCGTGATCCGCGATCCGTGATCTGGATTTCTTTCACTTTTTACTATTGTATCGCGAATTGATATCACGAACTATGCTACACGTTCAATATTTATCGCGTGATCCGCGATCCGTGATCTGGATTTCAGAATATTGGGCTATTCTGCGATATGGATCGCGATCCATCAATACTGCATGCTACACTTTCAATAAATATCGCGATACTGGATCGCGGTCAATATATATTGAACGTGTGACACTGCCCAACGAGGAAAGGCAATAAATACACACACATACCCATCAAAGTGATAAGTACCCTACAACCAGAAGGAGTCGGTAAGTTGAATTATTTACAACTTACTGAAATTTCCGAAACCATATTTCCATAATTTTATACACATTTTACACAGCAGTCAGCACAACTTTGATTATAAAACCTGGTTTCACCCACCCACCCACCCTTTTCGCAGTTATTCGTCAGGTTTTTAAAAATTTTGTCTGACAAATTGATATTGCCGTTTACATTGTGTAGTGCATATCATCAAGTGTAAAAACACCCTGTTGGAAATTTTTTGGTCAGAAAATTTTTTTTGTGTCTTTGCCAACAGTGTTTGGTAAACCTTGTTTATACTCGTTTTTAACCCATAACCCAAATTTTAACCCTTATTGTGCCGAAAACCCAAATTTAACCCGCTTTTTACAGCAAAAATATATTTTAAGCACAATTAACCCTTTTTTGTGCTTATAACCCAAATTTAACCCGCTTTTTACAACAAAAAGATATTTTAAGCACAATTAACCCTTTTTTGTGCCGATAACCGAAATTTAACACATTTTTTACCGGAAATTCATATTTTACGCAATTAACGCATTTTGTACCGGTAACTTACATTTAACCCGCAGCAAACCCATATTTAACCCAAAATCAACCCAGTGTTGGAATGGAATATGGTCAAATATCGACTCGAAATATAATATTCTGCGGGAATCTCCTCAAATGAGTGACAAAGAGGCGTCAAAGGGAATTGATATGACCGAAATCACGCGGCATTTCAGAGGAGCAAAGCAATTTTATAGGGCCAGCATGACTTCGATTGAGGAAGCAATCGAAGGTCATATAAATCAAAGGCTCTCACTACCCGACCCAAGTGACGCGAATGCGACAAATTCTAGCGGAATTAAGGTTACGCCTTGTGACATACCCATTTTTAGCGGTGAATACAAAGCCTGGGCTTCATTTAGGGACATGTTCATGGCCGTTTATGGCAAAAACCCGCGTCTAAGTGGCATTGAAAGATTATGCAAATTCAAAGAGAAAAACCACAGAGAAGCTAGAGATATTGTGGATGGTGCACCCTTGACAAACGAAGGTTTTAATATTGCTTGGTCAGAACTTACTGCCCAATATGAAGATAGGCGCCGGCAGGTTAATGCTCAATTGAGAGTTCTATTTACCCTACCCATAGTCACGAATCCATGCGGTTTTCAAATACGGAAATTGCAAAGATCCATAAATAGTTGCATGGCGGTCTTACGTACTCTGGAAATAGACACTGGGAACTGGGATCCTATTATAATTTACATTTGTACCTCCAAATTACCCAAAGAAACCCTATTAATATTTGAGAGAACTCTAGCGGACAATACTTGCATTCCATCCTGGACTGAATTGGACAGTTTTTTAACGTCAGAATATAAAGGTCTGGAAGCGGCCACTGATGCTAAAGCATTGCAGATAAGAGTTGTTCCAAACTCACACCCAAGACAGAACACTGATAATAGAAATCAGTATGAGAGAAAGGGCAGCATTTTCTCAATGTGACTCAACAGCCTAAAAAGCACACCCGTTTTGAAAAAACCCCTAGACACGACAAGGCAGCCTTCCCCCTTACTACCCAGAAACCCAGAGCAGACAAGCCCGATGGCTCAGTTTGCAAATTATGCAGCTAACCATATGTTAAGGGATTGTTCGTCGTTTAATTCTATGAGAGTAAACGACAGAATTGAATTTATTAAAAAGAGCGGCTTCTGTTACAATTGTCTGGCTGTTGGTCATACGTTAAAAGATTGCCGAAGTGCTTTCACATGCAAGCATTGTGGAGGTCGGCATAATTCTCTCCTACACAAACCCAAGTCCAATTCAGAACCCCAAAATACCCTTGACATTAGATGACCGTAAAAGGCTAGTGGGAACAGCCATGGTAAATGTTGAATACCAAGGCTCTCTGATACCCGTTAGAGCGCTAATTGATCCAGCGTCAGACTACACTTTTGTCTCAGATACCCATACGCGCTGAAATCTCAGGAGTGAATGAAAGTCATTCCGGAAATCCCGATAAAATGTGTGACATAACATTACGGTCGGACAGATGTGACGATTTCAGGCTAACGCTTAAAGCAATTGTTTTAAAAGTCATTGCTAAAAATATACCCACTCGAAGTTTGAACCCAGTTATTTTAAAGGAGTTGAATAATATTCAACTTGCCGATGAAGTCGGCCATTTGATGTATTAATTGGCGGCGATTATTACCCACAAATCATCAGAAAAACTGCCAGCAAAGTCGTTAAGACACTTCTTGCTCAAAAGTCCCACTTTGGCTGGATATTAACAGGACCGCTATATGATTTGAAAAAACCCCAACCCATAGTGTCACACTTCAGCACGGTTACACTTGACGAGTGTATTACCAAGTTCTGGGAGATTCAAAAAATTTTTAGAAAACCCATTAACTCTATTGAAGATTCCTGTTGTGAGGAGTATTATTCGAAGACAACTATTCGTTTACCCAATGGCCGATATCAGGTCAATCTACCCTTCCGAACCCCAAAAATTGAGTTAGGGAACTCACGCCATATTGCTATGGCTCAATATCTTAGAAATGAGAAAAATTTATTGAAGAAACCCGAACTTAAAAATGAATACGATAACGTGCTTCAGGAGTATATTGACCTAGGTCAGATGAAACCCGTACCCTATAACCCAGAAATTTCGCCAAACTGTCATTATTATTTACCCCATCACGCAATCGTAAAACCTGACCGAGTCACAACAAAGGTCCGAGTTGTTTTTAATGCGTCAAGCAGAACATCGAATGGCAATAGTTTGAACGATACCCTTTACACCGGTCCTACACTACAACGCCGACATTACGAAAATGTACCGGCAAATTTTATTGAATACTACCCACACACCCTTTCAGCGAATATTGTTTCTAAAAAGTGTTAACGAACCCATAAAAGACTATGAACTTCATACGGTCACATTCGGAGTCAATTGCGCTCTCTACCTAGCAATTCGCACTCTTTTGGAGCTAGCTAGTGAAGTTCAAGATACCCACCCAATTGTATCTCAGATTTTGAGAAATCATATGTACGTTGACGATGTGTTAGCCGGTGCTCATACCCTAAAGGAGGCTAAATTTGCTCAGAAGGAGACAATAGCAGTATTAGAATCTGCCGGGTTCCCACTGAGAAAGTGGATTTCGAACAACGCTGAACTTTTAAATACCCTACCCAAAGAACACTTACTCGATGTCGATCTGCTTAACCTTCCAGAACCGAATAATGCCAAAACCCTCGGCATTAGGTGGAATGCGAAAGAAGATATATTCTTTTCCAATGTACCTACCATCGAGGAAAAATATACTTACACAAAGCGAAAAGTCCTTTCGGACATTGCGCGACTTTTTGACCCAGCTGGTTGGCTAGCGCCAATTATTATTTCTGCTAAGATTATAATGCAGTAAATATGGCAGGATAACACAGCTTGGGATGAATTTCTTAAACCCTTAACCCTCATTAAGTGGCAAAAGTTTCTACAATATTATGATAATATTGATCAGATTAGAATTCCAAGATGGATTCAGTACACCCCTTCAGCAAAAATTGAGTTTCATGGCTTTTCAGATGCTTCTGAGAAAGCCTACTCAGCAGTGCTATATGCACGAGTAACACCCATAAACGGTCCTAATTCCGTAACCCTACTCTTCGCTAAAACGAGAGTTGCACCCATCAAAGTTCTTTCATTACCCAGGTTGGAACTTTGTGGTGCGGTGTTGTTGGCTAATATGGTACACAATTTACTTGGTCAGCTAGATTTACCCCAACATCAGACTTATTTCTGGACTGATACATCCATAGTCCTGGCTTGGTTAAAGAAGCATCCAAACTCCTGGAACACTTTTGTTGCAACTCGAGTTGCAACCATTATGGAAACTGTCGACTTGGAAAATTGGAACCATGTCGTATCCCACGATAACCCTGCTAACGTCGCGAGCCGAGGATGTAATGCCGATGAGTTAAAGGACGATTCTCTTTGGTGGAATGGCCCATCCTGGCTGAAAGAATCCGCATCAAAATGGCCAATAACAACACGAAATTTTATAACTCAAGCTGAAGCGAAACCCATTCAAGCTTTTGCTAATTCTGTGAATATTAACCCTACAGCCACAGAAAACTCAGACATTCTTTGTAGATTTTCAAAATGGTGGAAAGCTCTTTGAGTCATGTCATATGTCTATCGTTTCTTGGATCGAATAACAACTACCCGCAGAAGAGTAAGTCGTCATGAAATGGTAACAGTGGATAGAAGTAGAATTAATTTACCAGCCGAAAGAATCAGGATCCTTTTGACGCACCCCAGCATTCTACTTGAATCTGAAGATATAAATTCAACCAAAGATAGACTTGTGATCATGTGCCAGACTCAATATTTTAAGGAAGAGTATTATTGTTTGATGAAGAAAACCTCTATACCCAAAAAGAGCCAATTACTTACCCTAACGCCATATTTAGACTCAAAGAATATTATGCGTGCGAATGGTCGTCTAGCAAGCTCCAATAGCTTATCTTATGATGAACGACACCCGATTTTGTTACCCTACGCAAATTATTAACCCTACACGTTCATCTGATAACTTTACATGGGGGAAATCAGGTCATGTTGAGAGTAGTTCGTTCAGGCTACTGGATTCCGAAGCTTCAGAATCTTATCAGCTTTGTTATTAACAAATGCTCACCCTGTAATCGATATAAGAACCGTCAGGCAAGTCAATTGATGGCGGCTTTATCCCCGGAACGCACCCAATTAACCCGACCATTTTATAACGTTGGAATAGATTTTGCTGGACCATTTGATGTAAAGGTTTACTCAGGCCGCACGTGTAGGATAACTAAGGGATACGTATGCGTTTTTGTATGCTTTGCAACTAAAGCCATCTACCTTGAACCAACTTCAGATCTTTCTACCCTACCCTTTATGGCAGCATTTGCAAGATTTTTTTCGAGGCGGGGATGCCCTGCCGCTATTAACTCCGATAATGGAACAAACTTCGTTGGCGCAAATCAACTATTGAAGAAAGAGCGGCAGGAATTTATGAGATTATTGAAAGAATCTGTTGTATCAATGATCAGTTTCCAAAACGTGACGTGTCATTTTATTCCGCCAGGAGCTCCACGCATGGGAGGTTTGTGGGAAGCCGGAGTGAAAAGCTTCAAATCACACCTGAAAAAGCTTAAGACCCTAAAATACACATCCGAAGAATTAGCTACTCTCCTTGCTCGAATTGAAGGACGTCTCAACTCTAGACCACTCAGCCCATCAAACGAAAATCCGCAAGATCTTAACCCTTTAACCCCAGGTCATTTTTTGATTGGTTCACCCCTATTAACCCCAGCTGAACCAGACTTAAGTGACGGAAACATCACTCTGGCGAAAAGGTGGCAAAAGCAACACCATTACTTCTGCAGGAGATGGAAAGATGAATACCTGAAAGAGCTGCACAAGAGATACAAGTGGAAAAACCCTCGACGCCAACTCGAAGTTGACGATATTGTAGTTATTAGACAGGACAATTTACCCCCTAATGAATGGTTACTTGGACGGGTGACCAAAGTGTACCCTGGTCCTGATGGTCGTACAAGAGTCGTAGACTTGCGCACCGCCACAGGAAGCTTAAATCGACTAATAACCAAGGTCGTAGTTTTACCCACCGAATGATAATACCCTCTTGTCTAGCTACTAACCCCCACTTCTATATTAACCCATAGAATTTACACATAACACACTCACTTTACTTATCCAAGTTTAATATGTTAAAGTTGATCACACAATCCAATTTCTGAACTAGATAATTTCGCAGTGTCGAAATAATGGACACGAATTTTCGGGCAATTGATGAATACAATCTCAAATGTTACATTGGTGACATTTGTTATCTTCTTTTCATATAGGGTGCTAATTTAAATATTTCTGCAGGAAAATGGCCCCCAATAATAATAATCGTGGAAACCGTAGAGGAAATCACTCCCACACTCGATCTGATCGAAATTCCGGACAGCGCCACAATTCAAGTCGTAATAACAACGAAGCGAGTCGCAGAACTACGAACTCTCGATCTGGACGACTTCAATCCAAACGACACTTTGGCTGTGGTATATGTCAAGCGGATCATCGTCTGATCAACTGTAAAAAGTTCGACCGAATGAACCTAGCAGATAAATACCAGACGGCAGTGAAATTATACTACTGCGTGAATTGCTTGGCACGGAACCATTTGATAGGGAAGTGTAACAGCAAAATACGCTGCCAACCTGTGGAGGTAAGCATCGCACTCTGCTTCACGGTCCCAAGCGCATTCTCAAGGACCTCTCTACTCAACGGCCGGCAAGAACGCCTTCAAGAGAACCCACTCCTCCAACCCCAGCACCACGAAACTCCAAGGCCATTGTCAACACCACCCTGCCATCATCGATGACAAAAACGTTCGTCCCTACTGCTGTCGTAAAAATTGTCTCAGGGGATGGAACCCGTTTAGCTAGAGCGCTGCTCAACCCAAGCCTTACTACCTCTAGAGTAGCGGTCTCATGTGTTCGGGAATGCGAACTGAATCCCTTCAAGCTAGAGGACAAAGTGTTCACTAAGGTAATTTTGGAGGCCAACGTAGCACCCGCTGCTCGCTATGAGGTTTGCATGTCCGTGGTGAACAAGCTTCCAAAGCATCCATACCCAAAACCCGTCGATGCTTCAATTAAGGACAAGTTTTGTCGTATCTCCTTGGCAGATCCGAAATTTTACTCAAATGCTCCAGTAGCTCTGGAAATTGGTGGAGACCTGTACACGTCTATACTAAAATCGAATATCATCCACATCGACGGAGGATCATTAATTGCCCAGGATTCGTCCCTCGGGTGGTTGGTCATGGGATCTATTTCCCACTAATGTTACCCCTAAAAAATACTCAAGTATTTATAATACACTTTACCCTACACTTTTCTTACCCCTCAGCCGAATATATAAAAATAATTGTTTTTTTTATTTTTATTCACAGGTTCGTCGGGCCCGGGAGGATGTTCACTTTAGTGAACAATAAAGGTTCTCCAACCCTGGTTACGTATTCGAGTATCGAACCAAACGCAAAGCGGCAGCTAACCTCACCATGCACATCAGCTGTCGGCTTTTGCGTTTGGTTCAGGCTCAGTTCGTGAACTACAACAAGCAACCTAACATCTCCTTTGGTTTTCGTGCGTTCTACGGCGGCAAAATTTATAAAATTCAACCCACCATTTAAGCTTTAGAAATAACTTTATTTAAAGTTCAATTCCAAGTCAAAGTGTAAAGTGAAACAGAAATTAAATTGGCCATATTGTGAAAATTTCAATATTAACTTTAAATTAACCCTAAAAACGTTTGTGAATTCAAATATATAATAAATATACATATGTACGTATTATAACGTTTAATATGAAATTAAATAGTTTGATTATTTGGAAAGCATAACTATTTACGCGGTAATGTATGTATATTAACCCCAAAAACTAACCCTCTCCCTCTAACCCGTTTCTTCACATATTATTATTTTTCATAAATTGATGTTGCCTTGGTTGGGGCTCAAACCATAGTATACTATAGTAGCCCCATTCATTAAAAAATTGAGAGCTTGATCTTGAGAGAGTACAAGTAAATTACAAACACTACTTCATTTTTTCAAATGACAGAAAATGAGTAAAGCTACTATATTATACTATGGCTCAAACCCGCAACCTTACGTGTAACAGTCCAACGCGCTAACCATTACACCACAGCGCCACAGTCACTTAGTCCAACGTTTTTCTAGCAATTCTATCCCTTGATTAAAATAATTTTCCTGAAGCTCCTCAAAATAATCGTTTACAGCTGCCATTGCGTTTGCATTCGAGGTGAAACTTGATGCAAAATAATATGTACTCGATCATTTGAGATGCCTATGGCATTCCCTATTTCACGCACTTTCACTCGTCGATCGTCGAATACCATGTCATGGACTTTAGCTATGATTTCTGGCATTGTTGCCGTTTTTGGACGTCCACTTCGTGGTTCATCTTCAATGCTTGTGCGACCACGTTTAAAGTCAGTAACCCAATTTTTTACTGTTTGATATGAAGGAGCACTTTCACCTAACACATTCACCATATCATTATGAATTTCTTGTCCCGATAAACCTTTCTTATGTACATATTTAATCACACCACGAATTTTTAATTTTTTCATTACAAAAAAATTACTGAAACGCCTTTTTTGAACAGCTGTTACTATACGAATAAGTTGACAGATCGAAATGAAATTTAAGATGTGTTCATATGACGGATGGAAGTTTCCATTATACAAAGCTTTTTGCTGTTTATACCGCCATCTCTATGTCAGGCAAAGAACATTTCCAATCGGCAGGTAGGTACTCCAATCGGCAGGTAGGTACTCCAGGCACTAGCGGTGACGATCGGAAAATATACAGGTAATCGGCTGGGAATCGGTGGTCGGCTTCGTTCTGTGGCTGGAGTATCATAATCGGCAGGAGTTGTGATGATTGGCATGCACTCGGCAGTTGATATTACGATTAGCAATTCTTCGGGCTGTCGGCGGGTGGTGGTGCAATAGGCAGTTGCGGAAATCGGCACTTCGTATCTATCTTTGAAATCGGTAGTTGTTGGCAAGCGTTGCGGCATTCGGTGCTGGATAGTTGACCTTCGGCGATATCAGCTAGGCTCGGTGATTTGTTCGGAGTTGCATAAGAGAGCAGTCAACCGAAGTTGCTGAAGAGCTGTTAACCGAAGTTGCAGAAGAGCAGTCAACCGAAGTTGCTGAAGGGCAGTCAACCGAAGTTGCTGAAGACCTGTCAACCGAAGTTGCAGAAGAGCAGTCAACCGAAGTTACTGAAGAGCTGTCAACCGAAGTTGCAGAAGAGCAGTCAACCGAAGTTGCTGAAGAGCAGTCAACCGAAGTTGCGGCGAAATTTATTAATAGTGGGCCGCCTACGTATGTCGGGCAGCCCCAGTGTTGCCATATAGCCAGTTTTAACTGTTTTTTAAAGTTTTTTGGGATGCCTAACAGTTTTCCAGTTTTTTCATGTAAAAACCAGTTTTTTTAAATTCAAGGATTTTTTTACAGTTTTTCATATTAAATCGCCACATTTGTTTCATTTACAATTTTTTTAGCTAAAATTTAGAAATTAAAATATAAAATTATGATCAAGGACAACTCCAAAAAACTTAATTTTTTCAAACAAACAATTCCCGACATAACAATACTCAATCAAATGAAAGTCAATTTTATGTGGAATAGACCTGGCGTAGCTAATAATATGGTTTTTTATATTTTGGAATTTTGATTGTGGGTAGCGACGAAAATATGCGATTTGATGCCAAAATTGAAGTAGCAAATTTTCAGGTTGATCGGATGGTATCAACCCGTGCCACAATGAGGTCAAAATTTTAAAAAACCACCAAATAGTAGTATTAATGCTTAAGTATATAAGCAAAACCAAATATATGTATGCATTATAGTTTTTATTTAAGCTCTCAGTTGTAAAAATGTATGGTGTTTCTGCTATTATAGTAAGAAAAAAATTTTTATAGAATTCAAAATATGCTTACAATATACATATATCGTTACCTGAAATGGAAGAAGGTGTAAGTTTTTGACTGATTATGGTGCACGACATTAAACTACGTGTCCTCATAATTTTTTTGCTTTCTGATATCAAAAACGAGTAAAAAGGTTAAAGTCGGGCATGCCGACTATACAATACCTTACACCAGTCTGGTGTATTGTTTGGATCCGAAATTCGAATGGGTTAAAATGGGGCTCGTGTCAAAATTTTATATAATGTGAGTCAGCGCACCAAATTTCATTAAAATATCTTAATATTTGCGACCTGCAGTTTGTAACCAATTTTGGGGGGACCCTTATATGGGCACTAGTTCTAAACATGGACCGATGTTCACCAAAATCAATAGGCTTCGTCCTTGGGCCAACATAGGTCTATGTACCAAATTTCATCAAAATATCTTAATATTTGCGACCTGCAGCGTATAAACAGTATAATTTTGGTAGGACCCTTATATGGGCACTAGGTCTAAACATGGACCGATGTTCACGAAAATCAATAGGCTGCGTTATTGGGCCAATATAGGTCTGTGTATCAAATTTCATCAAAATATCTTAATATTTGCGACCTGCAGCGTATAAACAGTATAGTTTTGGTAGGACCCTTATATGGGCACTAGATCTAAACATGGACCGATGTTCACCAAAATCAATAGGCTGCGTTATTGGGCGAATGTAGGTCTGTGTACCAAATTTCATAAAAATATCTTAATATTCACGACCTGCAGCGTATAAACAGTATAATTTTGGTAGGACCCTTATATGGGCACTAGGTCTAAACATGGACCGATGTTCACGAAAATCAATGGGCTGCGTTATTGGGCGAATATAGGTCTGTGTACCAAATTTCATCAAAATATCTTAATATTTGCGACCTGCAGCGTATAAACAGTATAGTTTTGGTAGGACCCTTATATGGGCACTAGATCTAAACATGGACCGATGTTCACCAAAATCAATAGGCTGCGTTATTGGGCCAATGTAGGCCTGTGTACTAAATTTCATCAAAATATCTTAATATTTACGACCTGCAGCGTATAAACAGTATAATTTTGGTAGGACCCTTATATGGGCACTAGGTCTAAACATGGACCGATGTTCACCAAAATCAATAGGCTGCGTTATTGGGCCAATATAGGTCTGTCTACCGAATTTCATCAAAATATCTTAATATTTACGACCTGCAGCGTATAAACAGTATAATTTTGGTAGGACCCTTATATGGGCACTAGTTCTAAACATGGACCGATGTTCACCAAAATCAATAGACTGCGTTATTGGGCTGACATAGGTCTGTGTACCAAATTTTGTCAAAATATCTTAATATTTACGACCTGCAGCGTATAAACAATATAATTTTGGTAGGACCCTTATATGGGCACTAGGTCTAAACATGGACCGATGTGCACCAAAATCAAACTTGTTCGTCCTTGGGCCAACATAGGTCTGCGTACCAAATTTCATCAATATATCTTAATATTTGTGACCTGTAGAGTGCGCACAAGATTGCATGGACAGACAGACAGACGGACGGACGGACGGACAGACGGACATCGTTAATCCGAAATAAAAAAAAATTCTGAACCGATCGGTATACTATAAGGTGGGTCTACGACCAATATTTTTTGGTGTTACAAACATCAGCACAAACTTATAATACCCTGACCACATAGTGGTGTAGGGTATAATAAAGATTTTATAAGCGAAATCCTAAACAACCAACTTTTCGCTCTTCTTCTTAATTTGGTTTTACTGTAGAAAATTTTAATTTTTTTTCATTGATTATGAAGCACATAATTAAGCTTCCTTTCTCCGCAAAATTATAACCTTCTACAATAAAAAGTTTTGATTTCATTACTTAATTTCGTAAAATGTCGGAAAGTTTTTTTTTTCTTTTCTTGTAAAATAATGAATATGTTTGTTACGCCCTTTTGCATTTCAGGTAACGATATGTATTTCTACCAACAACTATTATTGAATAAACGGTAAATTTTTTTTTCGTCGCTGTTTTTTAAACATCCTCAATATTCCTAGCTTTGAGCTGTCGTCAACTGCATTTTTGTCTAAAAGTACCGTTTATTCCGCTCTGCTACTGAGCACATAGCAATGCTGTTGATATGAATATGTAAAATTTTGTCATTGCGAATTTAAATATTGTTGGGAAAAGTGAAGTTTATTGTAAAATAAAATATTGTGTAACTTTACGTAATTCCATGGCTCAGAAGAAAAATTTATCGTTGGAACGGCTTCGATCTGCTGACACAAATGTGTACTTGATTGGTAAATGTGTACCTAAAATAGTTGGTGTGAAATTACCATCAAAGCAGCAAGTGCTTCAGTGTTTTTTTTATAACAGTTAAAGAAAGTGCAAGATTAGTGTTAAATGAAATATTGCCTTTTTGGGAAAAAGCTAGAATCCCAACGCCAGATCAAAGAACATGTGCTGCAAAAGTCATTAAACTTTATGAAGAGTGGAGAACAGTCCAAAAATTATGTAAATCTCCGTTCCCAAGTCATCGCAAAAAAGAAAATTACTTTAAGGAAAATTTAAACAATTTATTTGACATTGCCCACGTTGACTCTCTGAAGCTTATAAGTATACAGGAAGATAGAGACTTCTTAACAAAGCAGCGAGAAAATGGGCGTGTTGGTAGCATGATTTGTGTCGATCAAAATGTCACAAATAAAAAAAAAAGAAAGGCACAAAGATTGGGGAGATAAAAACGTCGAAAAGAAAATTATGAAAAAAGAAAAGGCACTTCAGGTAATTATTATGTAGTATTTGGAAGCAAAGTGTCAATTTTTTTTTTGCTTTTCACTTAATTTCATGTGTAGACTTGACTATGGAACATGTTGAATTTGAGAGTGATGAATCGGGAGATGATGTGCAGGCGATGGATGTAGAACAGACTGACAACATTCCAAGTTGCTCCAGTAAGCCAATTCGAAAACGTGGAAAAAAGAATTTTATTGACGACAGAATGCTGGCTTGTATGGATGCTGGCAATATGTCATCTCCATTAGCTATACACTTTATCAGTGCAACTGCCAAAGCGTTGGGTCACAATATTGAGGATCTTGTCCTGAATTGCACAAGTTTGCGTGAACAACGTAAAAAATATCGTCGGCGTCATGGCAAAGAAATTGTTGAAAATTTCAAGGTAAGTTTTTTTATTTTGACCAAGTTATAAATTTTGCTTTGAGCTTAAGATTTTTTTAGATACCTGAAACATTTGTTTTGCATTGGGACGGAAAGCTACTTCCCGCAATTGCTGGAAAAAATAAAGTTGATCGCTTGGCTATTGTGTTGACGTCGGAGAACGTTGAAAAATTAATAGATATCTCCATCATTGAAGATGGAACTGGTGCTGTAGGCGCTCAATCAGTCTACGACTATTTGTTAAAAATGAATATGCTGAATTCATTAGAAATTATATGTTTCGATACAACTGCTGCAAATACTGGCTCTCATAGTGGTGCTGGAACTTTATTGGAACGCAGCTTATTGTGGTTACCATGTCGCCACCATATTGCAGAAATTCTCTTAAGAGCTGTATTTGAAATCAATTTCGGAAAATCAAGTGGTCCAGAGGTGGCGATTTTTGAACGTTTTGCACGGGAATGGAGCACACTAAATTCAAAGGGATACAGCACTTGTATGCAGGATGAACAAGTTTTGAGTGTCATATCTGTCGAGGAACGCATGATTATAGAGAACTCTTACAACTTACATTTATTTTTCTTGGTGGTAGCATTCCCAATTTCACATTTCGTGCACCTGGAGCGACATCTCATGCAAGATTCATGTCCAAGGCCATCTATTGTCTCAAAATGTATATTTTTAACGAGCACTTTAAAATATCTGCGAGTCAGTTGAATGGAATTCGTAATACGTGCATTTTCTTAGTAAGTCTCTACATCCCATACTGGTTTAGAACCCGCAAATGCAGTTGAAGCGCCAAATAGAGATATGCAACTAATAAAGGGGATTATTGGGTATTTTGATAAAAAATATCTACAGTGCTTTTGGAAAAAACTCGGAACCACCTGTGGTATTTATCAGAGAAAGCAGTTGCACTTGCCTTTTTTGATCCACATGTAGACTCAAAAATAAAGGAAAATATGGTTTTGGCGTTGCAAATAGATTCCGATGAAGACAATCATATCGGTGATGATGTTGATATTTTCCCTTCTAAAAAAGTATGTGCAAGCGTTGATGAATTACAATTATTCACATCCAAGGATTTAAGCTCTTTTGTAACTCCTAAAACAAAAAAAACTTTTTCTCGTCTGGAAATTTCTACGGATTTCTTACGCTTTGATCCGTCAAACTGGCTTAAGAGCGAAGCATTTTTTAAGGGGGGACAAATCGTAAAATGCATTACTGTTGTGAATGATGCTGCCGAAAGAAAAGTCAAACTAATGACTGACTATAACAGATGCTTAACACACAACGAAGATGATAAACAGTACTTGTTACACATTGTCGAGGGCTACCGTAAGGACTTCAGAGCCTATACAAAATCTTCAATGATTTAAAATAAAAATAATAAGCCTATTAAATAAAAATTAAAGAAAAAACATTATATTTACAGTATTTCTTATTACAAAAATTTATAAAATGCAAAAAAAAAGGATTTGGGTGGTTTTTCAAAATTTTGACTTTGACCTCATTGTGGCACGGGTTGGCACCCTCCGATCAGCCTGAAAATTTGCTACATCAATTTTGGCATCAAATCGCATATTTTTATCGCTACCCACATTCAAGTTTCAAAAAAAAGTTTTTAACGCCAGGTCTAATGTGGAATGCAAATCAATAAAGAATATTTTGAAATACTAATTCGATGAACTTTTTTTAACTTTAGATTCGGGCGTAAACTCTTTAAAAAAAAGTTTTATTAGGAGGCTATGCAAAAAGTCGATTACTATCAATGCCAAAGGCAATTAAATTATCAAATCTCGATATTTTGAAAATTGATACCCTGGGATAATATTTTAGTCCCAGGATACTTCGGGATCCCAGAATTTCTTCTGATTTTTAAAATTTATTAGAAAAACAGTTTTTCTATAAAGAAACAGTTTTTAATTACAGTTTTTCTAAAAAAATATATGGTAACACTGGGCAGCCCCCAAAAATATGGGTTAAAGATGATGCAGGTAAATCCCCAGCAGCAGGCAGAACTTCGACCCCCTTGGCTTATTAAATTAAATCACTTATGTGATAAATAAAATAAACAGTATGAGAATTGCCAGCATATAATATTTACGTTGTGAAAAAATAGTATAAATGATTATTCAAGTTGCTGTACCCGTGTATAGATAGATATACACACACAGCAACTTATATTAAATGGATATACACAGTATACAAACATACAAACAAGTGTAGTGTATACACTAAACAACTTTCATTGGCTTGTTATACATAGTAGATGTAGAACCGCACAAACCAATGTAATAATTAGAGTGGTACGTCATCTGGTGTGTTTACACAGGGGCGGCTCCAGCCCAAGTCTCTGGGGGGGGGGGGGGAATTTTGGAAATTTTTGAAATTTTTTTTTTTTTTAATTTTCACAAAAAATATTTTTTAACCCCTTTTGATTTGGCCATACACTACTTGGTGGACGTTTTTGGACTCCGCAGCGCAAGGTTAACGATTTTATGAGCGACGCTTTAGGTATAAAAGACAATATAAAGTCCAACGGAAAATTATAAGTTATATTTTTCATCAAAAACTTTAATATTTGATACGTATTTGACATCCAACAAGGATGGGTTAGTAATGCCTAAAAAAGTTTATATTAAATAGCATATAAAATCAACAATTGAAATTTCCGCACTCTATTTGAATTGTATGAAACTTGCTATAACTTGGAATACTTTGTACAGTAGACGCTCGCAAATTAGAACCGCTTTGTTTTTGAGGCAATTCTAATTTCTGAATTATTCTAATTTCTGGACGTTTTTTTTCGAAAAAAAATTTAGTAAATTTACTTCCAAAAACTTAAATAAAAATCTTTTTAATATTTTTTAATTCAATTTTATTTGATAAAAACAAGAAAACAAAACACAACAATTCAGTCCAATATATCAAATGTATTTTTTAAAATTAAAAATATGAATATAAAAAAAAAACGAATGGCAACAAAACATAGCAATGCAGTCCAATTACATCACATGTATTTTTTTTAATTAAAAACTAAAAAACTGTATTTAAAGAAAATTAAACAATTAAAATTAAACAATGGCCAAGTTAACAACTAATCTTTGTTTGACATATAATCAGTTATATTTGTTTGTTTTTTTGGTTTCTTTAAATCCGAAATATCATTACGGAGAGCCAAAAGATTACTTATGTGCTTAGTTGAAAACAATTCACTGTTATTGCACCATTTTATTAAATTATTTACGCTTTCAATGGCTGTAGTATTAGAGACAACTGATGATACTGCAACAACGTCGTCTTCGCTGCTATCTGAAGACTCACCATCGCTACTGAGAACATAAACAGATCCGTCATCAAACATATCCTCATTCCATCTGTCGATGTCTTCTATACCGATGCAATCGTTGGGAGCTATTTCTTTTAAAAGAGCTTGAGTTATCTGAATAACTTCGTTGCAGTCCTGATCTATTTGCAACAATTGTGCTATTGGCACGTCATCGTCGCTGTCGTATTGGTTAGAGTCCCAATTGGACAACTTTGACCAAGATTTCTTCATAACACTTTGTGGTACCGCATCCCAAGCTTGTTTCAGTAATAATATAGCATTGCGGATCGAATGGGATTTCAAATGATTCTTCAGTTCACCACCTTCAGCAATTAACTGAGAAAGAAACATACTTCTGTAATTGAGCTTTGTTAACTTAATAGGGTTTTGATCCATTGGTTTTAAAGCTGCTGTCACATTTGGTGGAAAGAATAATGCAACTATGTTTCCATCGTCACTTTTAAGTTTCTCAATGGGTGTATGAGCGGAGCAATTATCTATAAGCAAAATAGCTTTCGGAGGTAAATTATTTTCCTGAGAAAAGCGGATCACCTGTGAATTGAAAAAAATTTTAAAATTATGTATACTTAACCTGAAATCAATATTTTTGTTTACCTCTTTAATAAATATTCCGTGAAACCATTCGTGAAAAATCCGAGAAGTCATCCAAGCATTTTTTGAAAAGTTGTAATGCAGAGGATTATTGAAATTTTTAAAACACCTGCTTTTCCAATTACCAATGGAACTAATTTGTGTGATCCATCAGAGTTTGCACCAAGTAGGACTGAAATTCTGTCTTTTTGAATTTTATGTCCAGGGGCGTTTTTTTCAAAAGCAGAGACATAGGTTCTGTCTGGTAGGCAACGAAAAAATAATCACGGTTTCGTCGACATTATATATTTGTGACTCCATTAAACCCATCTCAGCGATCTTTGCACGATATCGATGAATAAAAGGAGTGACTGAAGCAACATCACTGGAAAGAATCTCGCCACAAATTTTTAAAAAACGGATACCGTGTCGCTTCTTAAATTTGGTAAACCATCCATCACTTGCCCGGAATGCATTTTCATCTTTATCGGGATATTCCTCTCTAAATATTTGTTGAGAGAGGAATATCATGTACATAAATGCGACAAAAAAAAAAAACAAATAGGGAAAAACATATTATTTGGTGATTCCCCTTTTTAGTTTTACTTTATTCAAACAGAATAAAAATAAATTGGGGATTTTCTGTGTATTCAAATAACAAAAAAAAAAAAACGCTCAGAAATTAGAATTTTAAATTCGAATTTCAGAGCGTTGAATGTATTGCAAACATTGATTCTAATTTCTGGACGTTCGAATTACTGAAAGCTCTAATTTGCGAGCGTCTACTGTATAGCTAAAATTGGTGTTCAATTTGCGGAAAATTATAAAATTTGCTATAGACTTTCCGTACATATTTGGGTCTGAATTTTGTATTATTTTAGCTATGTGACTGGTTGATATATCACTTTAAAGCTTCTGAAAGCGTGCCTGAAGTTGGTCTGCAACTCATTCTTTAATTTGATAATTTCTGATTTATTAAAAAAAATTTAAATTTTTGAGAATTTTTCTACAATTAATTAATTGTTTCTATCCTTTTATAATTGAAGCCATGATTGAGCCACGTGAAAAGTTACTATTTTGAAATGAACTAATAATATTTTTGTATTAGTTTTTAGTTGTTTATCAATGACACTGTCAAATATCAGTTTGGTACTCCTTTTGGTTCCTGAGTTATAGTATAGTATGTAACGACGAGTTACCTCCGGTTGCTGGGATAAGCTCGCGGGGGTAGGGTTCGTCACAGAAAATTTATTTGATCCAGTGACCGAGAGAAAAAGTCGTGATTTAAGACGTTATGAAAGTTGATTTATTTATCATCAAACTAAATCTAAATATAAATAGGAGACAGACCAGTGGGAACAGAGAAAGAGATACGAGAGAGGTTCCGAGGCGGGTCACACGCGGAGTTTTCCAGTGGCAGCGACCGGGGACGGCACGTTCCCTCTGTTGAACTGAGATTTAAGGAGGACAACGACCGGGGACGGCACGTTTCCTCTGTTGAGCTACGTCTGGGTGAGGACAGCGACCGGGGACGGCACGCCTCCTCTGTTGAACTTCGATTTAAGGAGGACAGCGACCGGGGACGGCACGCTTCCTCTGTTGCACTTCGATTTAAGGAGGACAACGACCGGGGACGGCACGTTTCCTCTGGTGAGCTACGTCTGGGTGAGGACAGCGACCGGGGACGGCACGCTTCCTATGTTGAACTTCGATTTAAGGAGGCCAACGACCGGGGACGGCACGTTTCCTCTGTTGAGCTACTTCTGGGTGAGGACAGCGACCGGGGACGGCACGCTTCCTCTGTTGAACTTCCATTTAAGGAGGACAACGACCGGGGACGGCACGTTTCCTCTGGTGAGCTACGTCTGGGTGAGGACAGCGACCGGGGACGGCACGCTTCCTCTGTTGAACTTCGATTTAAGGAGGACAACGACCGGGGACGGCACGTTTCCTCTGTTGAGCTACGTCTGGGTGAGGACAGCGACCGGGGACGGCACGCTTCCTCTGGTGAACTTCGATTTAAGGAGGATAACGACCGGGGACGGCACGTTTCCTCTGTTGAGCTACGTCTGGGTGAGGACAGCGACCGGGGACGGCACGCTTCCTCTGTTGAACTTCGATTTAAGGAGGACAACGACCGGGGACGGCACGTTTCCTCTGTTGAGGTACGTCTGGGTGAGGACAGCGACCGGGGACGGTACGCTTCCTCTGGTGAACTTCGATTTAAGGAGGACAACGACCGGCGACGGCACGTTTCCTCTGTTGAGCTACGTCTGGGTGAGGACAGCGACCGGGGACGGCACGCTTCCTCTGTTGAACTTCGATTTAAGGAGGACAACGACCGGGGACGGCACGTTTCCTCTGTTGAGGTACGTCTGGGTGAGGACAGCGACCGGGGACGGCACGCTTCCTCTGTTGAACTTCGATTTAAGGAGGACAACGACCGGGGACGGCACGTTTCCTCTGTTAAGGTACGTCTGGGTGAGGTCAGCGACGGGGGACTGCACGCTTCCTCTGTTGCACTTCGATTTAAGGAGGACAACGACCGGGGATGGCACGTTTCCTCTGGTGAGCTACGTCTGGGTGAGGACAGCGACCGGGGACGGCACGCTTCCCCTGTTGAACTTCGATTTAGGGAGGACAACGACCGGGGACGGCACGTTTCCTCTGTTGAGCTACGTCTGGATGAGGACAACGACCGGGGACGGCACGCTTCCTCTGTTGAACTTCGATTTAAGGAGGACAACGACCGGGGACGGCACGTTTCCTCTGTTGAGGTACGTCTGTGTGAGGACAGCGACCGGGGACGGTACGCTTCCTCCGGTGAACTTCGATTTAAGGAGGACAACGACCGGGGACGGCACGTTTCCTCTGTTGAGGTACGTCTGGGTGAGGACAGCGACCGGGTACGGCACGCTTCCCCTGGTGAACTTCGATTTAAGGAGGACAACGACCGGGGACGGCACGTTTCCTCTGTTGAGCTACGTCTGGGTGAGGACAGCGACCGGGGACGGCACGCTTCCTCTGTTGAACTTCGATTTAAGGAGGACAACGACCGGGGACGGCACGTTTCCTCTGTTGAGGTACGTCTGGGTGAGGACAGCGACCGGGGACGGTACGCTTCCTCTGGTGAACTTCGATTTAAGGAGGACAACGACCGGGGATGGCACGTTTCCTCTGTTGAGCTACGTCTGGGTGAGGACAGCGACCGGGGACGGCACGCTTCCTCTGTTGAACTTCGATTTAAGGAGGACAACGACCGGGGACGGCACGTTTCCTCTGTTGAGGTACGTCTGGGTGAGGACAGCGACCGGGGACGGCACGCTTCCTCTGTTGAACTTCGATTTAAGGAGGACAACGACCGGGGACGGCACGTTTCCTCTGTTGAGGTACGTCTGGGTGAGGACAGCGACCGGGGACGGCACGCTTCCTCTGTTGCACTTCGATTTAAGGAGGACAACGACCGGGGACGGCACGTTTCCTCTGGTGAGCTACGTCTGGGTGAGGACAGCGACCGGGGACGGCACGCTTCCTCTGTTTAACTTCGATTTAGGGAGGACAACGACCGGGGACGGCACGTTTCCTCTGTTGAGCTACGTCTGGATGAGGACAGCGACCGGGGACGGCACGCTTCCTCTGTTGAACTTCGATTTAAGGAGGGTATTTGCAAGGACCTTCAAGGATAACTGCAAGGACCTTCCAGGATATTTGCAAGGACCTTCCAGGATACTTGCAAGGACCTTCAAGGATAACTGCAAGGACCTTCAAGAATAACTGCAAGGACCTTCAAGGATATTTGCAAGGACCTTCAAGGATAACTGCAAGGACCTTCCAGGATATTTGCAAGGACCTTCCAGGATATTTGCAATGACCTTCAAGGATAACTGCAAGGACCTTCAAGGATAACTGCAAGGACCTTCAAGGATAACTGCAAGGACCTTCAAGGATAACTGCAAGGACCTTCAAGGATATTTCAAGGACCTTCAAGGATAACTGCAAGGACCTTCAAGGATAACTGCAAGGACCTTCAAGGATAACTGCAAGGACCTTCAAGGATAACTGCAAGGACCTTCAAGGATATTTGCAAGGACCTTCAAGGATAACTGCAAGGACCTTCCAGGATATTTGCAAGGACCTTCCAGGATATTTGCAAGGACCTTCAAGGATAACTGCAAGGACCTTCAAGGATATAGGAGCTACCTAGGACGGCACGCTTCCAACACGGGATCTAGAGGAGAGGAGGTTATTATTATCTGGAGCTTACCTTGTTCACTCGTTCACGACCGCAGCCAACTGATCCAGATTTCTTTGATGTGCTGCCTTTTATACCCTTTTTGGCAGCTGAGTTCGTTATAATTTAGTAGTTGTAGCCCGAAAAATTCGCAAGGTGTGTAGACAGAAACGAGCGGGGCGACTTCTGTCGTTACACATGGTCCCCCTCTGGGGAACCCAACTGGTTCCGATATGTCAATTATTTTAATCGTGCGTGTTTCCTGTGAAACATTATGAGACGGCTAATTTGGTTCTGAAGCGGGGGTCTGACATCTTTTGGTATGCCATCTGGAGATATAATGAATCCAGAATAAATGTTCAGTAGTGTTTTCAGGGGTAAACACGATAGTGTTGTAAACTTAGTGCGCGTTGATATTGGTAATTCTCGTGACAAAACGAATGCTACTGGAGATGCCGCTGGTGGTGATGATAATGATGGCGATGACGTTATGGGTGATGACAACGTTGGACACGGTGCTGGTTTTGTTGACAATGATGGAACGGACTCTGGTGGTGATGGTAACGACGGGCATGGCTCTGGTGATAACAACGGATATGGCTCTGGTAATGATATTGAAGAGGCGCATGGCTTTGATAGTGATAATAGCAATGGTGATGACGACGAAAATATAGATGGTGCTGGCGATAATGAAAACGATGTAGCTAACTCCGCTGGTGATGGCAAAAATAGACAAGGCTCTGATGGTGAGGACAGCAGTGGAGAAAATTCTGGTGTTGGCGACAATGATATACATGGTTCTGATGATAACGTTGAAGAAGACTCTGTTGGTGAGGACAACGGTGGAGACAGTTCTGTTATTGACGGCAATGACAGACTGTGAGGACCACTGTATATATGGCTCTGGTGATGATGAAAGCGATCCGCTCTGTGCACTAGGGGTTAAGCAGGATGACGTTGGCGATAAATTGGCTTGTAACATCTGATGAAGCGATGAAGGCATAGGCAATGATTTATCAATTATACCGGGCTTGGTAATTACGGACTGAACGTTGGCAGATGAGGCGCTAGATATCAGGAAATGCCGTTCGTGACGACTCTCAGGTGCCTGACGGCTACCCTGGCTGGTCATAATATTTTGGCCTTGCGTGACTTTGGCTTCACGTGAGTATTGCACATTGCTATCAGCGATTATCAGACGGTGCTGTTCCTGGGAGTATCGTCGGGTTGCTTGAATGCTTTCTAGATCCGCCGCCATTTCCAAGAGCTCGTCAAGGGTTTCGAAATCTTTCCTTCGAATAAATTTCTGATAGTTGGGCAAAGAATTTCTGTAGATCCTCTCTAGTTGTTGTGTCTCCGTATATTCAGTGTGCCTCATTAAATTTTGAATTGACAGCACGTAGTCTGTGAACGACTCCTTATTCTTCTGATATCGATTTTGTATCGTATTTTCGAGCCGTTTGAAGTATCTCGCAGGTAGAAACAACTTAAGAAAATCTCGTTTGAAACTGGACCAAGTTTTCCAGAAACGATTGTTGTTTCTAAACCACATCAGTGCATAGCTGGTCAGGAGTAAGGGCATCATTCGTGGCAAGATATCCATATCCACAGCGTACATACCGGAAAATAAAAATTGAGTATTTCAAAAAAAATTATTTCAGGAACATAACTATATACTCTACGATATCAACATGTATACCCAGGATTTCCGAAAGATAGACTGGAATAAGTTCAATACGATCCTTTGGAAAGACCTAAAAAAGAACCCCACCATATCTTTCCGAATGAAATTTGGAGAATTTCAAGTGAAATTAATTGTGAATTCTATTTGGAATTTGTCAAATCTGATCTTTAATCTGAACAAAGATAACGGTAATTAATTGTTTTCTTACAATATTGAGAAAATTTTAAGAGAAATTTCGATTTTTTATTTCGAAATGAGAAAATTCTAAAATATAGTAGCATTTACCACTTCAAATTTGGAAATTTCCTTTAGAAGTTCAGTTCCGCAATTTTAATGAAAAAAATTCTAAATAAAATTTAGTCTTTTTCCCAAAAGCACCGTAAGTGGTTTTTCACATAGAAAAATTTTACTCGAACTTTAATTTTGCTCAATTTTTACTTTAAATTATAAAAATGAACAATTTTTCAATTTTATATCAAAGACACAATATACAAAAACTATGATTTTTCCCCAAGAAAAATAATAGTCTTGTACATTAAATTTGCGTGAAAACAATCTCTTCTCAGTTTTCACGTGAAATTCATTGTCGTGGAAAATTATCATTTTTTTATATGGAGGAGTATAACAATTTTTTCACGTGCTTTACCATCAAACAGTATTTTACTTTTAAAGTCGACTTTATATTTTAACGGTTTTGTTCATTTTGTGTATGAAAATCCTAAAGAAATATTTACATTTTCAAATATTTTAATTGGTTGAAAATAAATTAACCAATCAGAATGCTCCAAAAATAAACTAGGTCAAAGCATGCTGCCACCCAAAATTTTAACTAAAGTCAACAAAAATATACATTTGGAAAATTTTAATAGTAAGGGCGTTTATTTTTATTTAAAAAATTTTCAATTAAAATTGGAATTTTGTATTAAAAAATGCGAAATTTTAAAATGAAATTTCTTTTTGTCATTTGAAATTAGAAAAATTTCAAACGAAATTGATCTACATACAATTTTGAAAATTTAATTTGAAATTTAGATCTTTTAACTACATTTCTCCACAAACTTTATTTTTTTTATAATCAAAATTATCAGTTTTTTAATGAATTTGTAAAAATATCTATTGAGATTTTTTAAATGACGACTGGTTAAATGAAAATAAGGAAAAACTTTTATATTACATATTATTATTCATAACAAATTTGTATTTCTTTCACTTTATCCTTTTTTCTCCTCTTTTTTTCTCTCCTTTTTCCTTTTTTCTCTTCTTTTTCTCTCCTTTTTCCCTCCTTTTTCTTTTTTTTCCTTTTTCGATTTTACTACATGAAAGTACGTAGTATTTACATCGAAAAAAGAAATTATTTAAATTAGAAATTATAATAAGGGTTCTCACAAGGGGTGTGCTATTTGTTGTATCGTTGTATCGTCCTAACAAAAAAGAGAGTTGTTAAAAATTAAATTGAAAAAATACAACATTTGAGAATAGCACGATACAACATTTTTACGTATTTTTAATGTTTTATGTTTGAGTGTGCTAACAGATAGAAAACTGAATAGAAAATCGTTGTTAAACACAAATAAAAATTTTAACAACTCTGTTTTTTATTAGGACGATACAACGATACAACAGATAGCACACCCCTTATGAACAACCTAAATATGTAAGTAGTAATTTTGCTACGTTACAAATATTTTTTTTTATTTATAAAGCAAATTAATGGAAATGTGTGTAAAAAAGTAATTTTTTAGAACATATTATTCGAAGCATACAAAAGTAATCGAATTTCGAATAATGTTTTGATAGTCTGTACATCACTATTGTTTTGTTTTTCTTTTTAATTTTATTTTTACATTTTTTTTGTAAATTTTTTTGAAAAAGGTCATTGGCTACGCAATTGTAATAGTTTTTTTCAGTTTGATGGATTCAAGTTGTTGGAAGCCACACATTCTAGGGATGGGATGGCTTTAATAAATCATTTCATGCCTGAAAATGAAATAATTAACAATTAAATGGTGGCTTCCTCACTCTAAACTTTATAAAAGGTTTAAAGTTAATGAGTATCGACTATAAACCTATATTATATTTTTCGTTATTAAGCAAATATGCATACCGTTTTTCACAAATTAGCTTAAAATCCTGCAATAAGATTGTTGTAAAACAATTATCCTAATTTTTGCATTAAAAAATACAAAAATAGTTTTTTCATTTGACAATATCATATTAGAATTTGGACTTGAGGTAGAAGAATATTCTAACTAAACTGTTGTAAAAGTTTATGATTTAGACCATAAGAGAATAAGTTTTATTTAATATACCCAAAGATTTTTTCTAGTACGATAATGTAAAAAATAATGCAAAAAGAAGTAGACATTTCTTCTTGTATTATCTGTAATGCATTATAGATTGAATTCTTTTTCATATCTTGCCATGCAACCATAAAATCATGCCTTATGCATTTGATTGTATTGCAATCGCCTCTCCACACATGAAAAGTAATGCAGCACGCAAGGTGTACAACTTCTTTGTAATGTATAAAAGCATATATTCTCAGTGCAATGCATTGCCTATTTTTTGCTGGGTGTTCGTTGTTTTTGTACAAATTTTGTTTTAATTTTTTCCAAAATGATAAAAATTTAAAAAAAAATGTTCTTTATCTTCCGGATGATAAAAAGATAATATTGCCGCAATATTATCATAAAAAAAATATAACAATTTCTGAATTATTTTTTCAAAATATCACCGATTTATCTTCCAGATGATAAAAGGAAGACCATGTTAAAATACTACTTGATTATTTTCATTCAAATGAAAAATAGAAGATATCGCTTTAATATCTTCTTGGAAGATATCTTCCAAATGCTAACAGGGACAGTATCGCTTCTTTCCTATGACATACACTTGTTAAATTCATTGATGGAAATGCAAAATTTTAACTACTTTTATTTTTGAGTTGTGTTTTTTCTGGAACTGCCCAGCAAAAAAAAGATACCGAAGCCGTAGAAAAAGTACTATAATTGATGATCCAGATGTACTTCTTTTTTAACATAAACACTAATGATTTTAACATTGAGTTGTCATAGGAGAGGAGTACTGCCACTTCAACATTTTTTCAGTACTTTTTGAACGAGTGCAAAGGAAGCTCCTTTTCACCAATTAAAATTTAAAAAAATTTCTTCGGAAAAAATTTTTTTTATTTTTTTTATTTTACAAACTTGATTAATAACAAAGGATAAAAATAGCATTGTTAGATTTCGTTGATGTTAGTCTAAGTTGAGTTTGCTTTCAACTTTCACATAAGCATACGATTATCAATTGTTAACCCAATCAAGGCAAATGACACTGTTGATGGCTTTGTAGCGAAAGCCGAAAATACGCATTCTGTCTTGCTGCCCTTATCGAATTCTTTCAAATTTTTTATTTTTTTCAATTTACTTGTGAAAATTTTATCATCTTTCTTTAATTTGGAAAATAATTTAAAACAGAAAGTGATATTAATTTATGATCTAGAGTCAGACTAAAAAAACATAAATTTACCAAATAAAAGGTCAACTATACATACCCCTCATTCATTAATTATAAATATTAAAAAAAATGAATAGAATAAAAAAAATAAAAAAAATTAAAAAATGCCAAATCATACCAAAATTACTTTTTACGATCACTTTTAGAGCAATTATTCTTTAGAAGCAATACTTAAGTGATTTTTTGGATTTTGTGCAGAAATAATTCGAAAACGGCTGTAAAAATATGTTAACGGAGCTTTGGAAGCATTGAAATGAAAGAAGTAAATTGTAAAGCATTACTTCCAATTCTTTTGTTGGGTGGTAGTATTTGAGACCTGTAGAGTGCAAAAAAGGGAATTTTGGGAGGAACTTTTATATGGGCACTAGGTCTAAACAGGGACCAATTTTAACCATAATAGATAGGTTTCGACCTTGGGCAGATATAAGTCGAAATTCATTAAATTATCTTCGTATTTGAGACCTGTGGTGTATGTAAAACCAATTTTTGGGGGTACTTTACTAATATGCTTCGCCGCTGGGATGATATAAGTCGGTATACCAAATTTAATCAAAATATCTTAACATTTCCAAGCTGTGCGTGTGTGCATTTTTAGGCTGATTTAAATATTCTGCTTAGCAGTTTAATCAAAAAGAAAATTATTTTGAGATTTTTTTCTTATAATAAGGAAAGCCGATGAAGCGAGACTCCTATCCACAAAGTCCGGAACTATTATCCTGGTTCACAATACTTACATGTTAACGCAAATTTTACACAAAAATTGCAGTGAAGCACTACTCATAACATATTTTTGAATTTCTGCAAGCTCGAAATCCATATAGACCTATGGTTTCTAGGACAAAGTTGCTTAGAATTCTTCGTTGAACCATCCCCCCCCCCCCTACGATTTGTTATTATTTTTGCCTCCATACAAATTGACCCACCCTAATGTACTACATATGTATGTATATAACATAGCCTGTATGAAATGTATTGAATTCTGTAGATGAATAAATAAATTTGAAAAACCGATATATTTTGAAACCTGACATATTTCGCGAAGATATTTTGATCAAGAAAATTATTTATATTTAATTTACGCGTGTGTATATAAGAGTTGTGTCATTCACGAACCACCTAGTTCAATTAAACGATTCATGTATGAACTGATCATCATTGTTCGACCTTGCAACAATTGTTTGAATCTTTTTCCTATAAATTGTTTGAAATTGAAATGGTTTTTTAAAAAATAATCATACTTTTATTCGAAATTAAGAAAAAACCAGTCAAAGTTCATAAAAAGAACAAACATCTTACCAAAATATTTTTTTTTTTATTTTTAATCACAAAACAAAAACGAATGATTTGGCTCGAATTGACGATAATGACCGAGTCAGCAAAGAACCTATTGAGTTTCAACCATAGTCGGGAAGTATTCAGTACCTCAGTACTTAAGTACTAGTAAAGTTCAAGTACTTGGTACTTGTATACTCTGATAAAAAAGTTAGAAAAAAAATTTGTAAACAGTTTCCAATCGCACTTTATTATTTTTATACTGATTTTTAGTACAATTGCTTTTTTTAGTATTCATTTTTGCTATTCTCTTATTACAAATTACGGATTTTTTTATTAATTCTCGCTGCAGATTTCAGAAAAAAATTTTACTAATTTTTCAAAACCGAGTGCCAAAATTGCAGAAAAATATACTAATTTAAAAAAATTTTTATAATTCTTGTTTAGTTTATATTTGTTACTATTGATATATTGTTAGTTTGGAAATAACACTCAGAAAATTTTATTGTATCTCCAATGCGTAAAAAGCTTATAAATGGAGAACCGTTTGCAATTTTGACTCCAAATTTCAAGCACAATGAAATGTTACAATCGAAAGAAAAAAAAATTTTTTTTTTTTAGATTTTACAGTTTTTTTATTTTTTAGTAAAGTTTTTTGCTAATTTCAGCAGATTAATTTTAAATTACAGTTTACAACAATTTACTGAAATTTAGTAGCTGCAACTAATTATTTACACTAATTTCATTGTACTAAAATTATGATATTTAGTAAGTTTTTTAACTGATTTTAGCAAATCGATTTTGAATTGCAGTTTACATAAATTTTACTAAAATTTAGTAGCGGCTACTAATTTTTTCTACTAATTTTTATTGTATTACAGATCAGCAGACATGTGTTGCTAAAATTAGCAAAAAATACCGCTGGCCTCAAAACAGTTAAATTTCCCGTAATAACAGCAAAATTTTCAGTAGCCATTACAGACTGTTTTGGTTGAGTGTACTTAAAAAAAATAAGTACAAATACTTTGAATGTACTTGTACTTAAGTACAATTACTTGGTTAATTACTTGGTACTTTCTAAGTACCAAGGTACTTAACAAGTACTGTGGAATTTGCTAAGTACTACGGGTACTTGCTAAGTTCTATGGTACTTGCTAAGTACTTTTGGTACTTGCTAAGTTCTATGGTACTTGCTAAGTACCATGGTACTTGTTAAGTACCTTTGGTACTTGCTAAGTACTATGGTACTTACTAAATACTATAGTAGTTTTGAATACTACTGCAGTCGTCAAGTTTCACAATAATTATGTGTATATTTGTGCATTTTAGGTGCCTATTCCTACTTTTGACTCGTTGTGGCCGTCATAAGTCTACTTTTAAGACTGAGAGTCACAACTTTTCATACAAAGCAACAATAAAATTCAAAAAATTCAGATTTTATTTGTCAATTTTATGATTCTTAATTTTTTTGAAGTTTTCAAGCGAAAATTTTAATAAATATAATTTATTGTGACTTTGTAACGACAGAAGTCGCTCCGCTCGTTTCTGTCTACACACGTTGCAATTTATCCCGGGCAATTCCCAAACACCCCTCGCAGTTTTTCTGGATAATTATCAAACGGCCCTCGATACACGCAAGGGTATATAAAGCGCAGCATCACAGAACTCGGGATCAGTTGCTGGCAGCCGCCAAAGGGTTCACAAGGTATTACTAATCACATTCTCTATTTCTAGCTCTTGGATACTTTTCCTGACAAGGACGTGTGCCACATCCACTGAATATCCTTCGAGGTCCTGCGAACATCCTTCGAAGTCCTGTGAATATCCTTCGAGGTCCTGCGAATATCCTTCGAGGTCCTGCGAACATCCTTCGAAGTCCTGTGAATATCCTTCGAGGTCCTGCAAATATCCTTCGAAGTCCTGCGAATATCCTTCGAGGTCCTGCGAATATCCTTCGAGGTCCTGCAAATATCCTTCGAGGTAATGCGAACATCCTTCGAAGTCCTGTGAATATCCTTCGAGGTCCTGCGGATATCCTTCGAGGTCCTGCGAATATCCTTCGAGGTCCTGCGAATATCCTTCGAGGTCCTGCAAATATCCTTCGAGGTCCTGCGAACATCCTTCGAAGTCCTGTGAATATCCTTCGAGGTCCTGCGAATATCCTTCGAGGTCCTGCAAATATCCTTCGAGGTCCTGCGAATATCCTTCGAGGTCCGGCGAATATCCTTCGACACTTCCCACCATATCCTTGGACATTTACTAGCAGGAGGCGTGCCGTTCGTTGGTCACTTCCCACCGTATCCTTGAACATTTACTAGCAGGAGGTGTGCCGTTCGTTGGTCACTTCCCACCGTATCCTTGAATATTTACTAGCAGGAGGCGTGCCGTTCGTTGATCACTTCCCACCGTATCCTTGAACATTTACTAGCAGGAAGCGTGCCGTTCGTTGGTCACTTCCCACCGTATCCTTGAACATTTACTAGCAGGAGGCGTGCCGTTCGTTGGTCACTTCCCACCGTATCTTTGAACATTTGCTAGAAGGAAGCGTGCCGTTCGTTGGTCACTTCCCACCGTACCTTTGAACATTTGCTAGAAGGAAGCGTGCCGGTCGTTGGTCACTTCCCACCGTATCTTTGAACACTTACTAGCAGGAGGTGTGCCGTTCGTTGGTCACTTCCCACCGTATCCTTGAATATTTACTAGCAGGAGGCGTGCCGTTCGTTGGTCACTTCCCACCGTATCCTTGAACATTTACTAGCCGGAAGCGTGCCGTTCGTTGGTCACTTCCCACCGTATCCTTGAATATCTACTAGCAGGAGGCGTGCCGTTCGTTGGTCACTTCCCACCGTATCTTTGAACATTTGCTAGCAGGAGGCGTGCCGTTCGTTGGTCACTTCCCACCGTATCTTTGAACATTTGCTAGAAGGAAGCGTGCCGTTCGTTGGTCACTTCCCACCGTATCTTTGAACATTTGCTAGCAGGAGGCGTGCCGTTCGTTGGTCACTTCCCACCGTATCTTTGAACATTTGCTAGAAGGAAGCGTGCCGTTCGTTGGTCACTTCCCACCGTATCTTTGAACATTTGCTAGAAGGAAGGGTGCCGTTCGTTGGTCACTTCCCACCGTATCTTTGAACATTTGCTAGAAGGAAGCGTGCCGTTCGTTGGTCACTTCCCACCGTACCTTTGAACATTTGCTAGAAGGAAGCGTGCCGTTCGTTGGTCACTTCCCACCGTATCTTTGAACACTTGCTAGAAGGAAGCGTGCCGTTCGTTGGTCACTTCCCACCGTACCTTTGAACATTTGCTAGAAGGAAGCGTGCCGTTCGTTGGTCACTTCCCACCGTATCTTTGGACATTTGCTAGAAGGAAGCGTGCCGTTCGTTGGTCACTTCCCACCGTATCTTTGAACATTTGCTAGAAGGAAGCGTGCCGTTCGTTGGTCACTTCCCACCGTATCTTTGAACACTTGCTAGAAGGAAGCGTGCCGTTCGTTGGTCACTTCCCACCGTACCTTTGAACATTTGCTAGAAGGAAGCGTGCCGTTCGTTGGTCACTTCCCACCGTATCTTTGAACATTTGCTAGAAGGAAGCGTGCCGTTCGTTGGTCACTTCCCACCGTATCTTTGAACACTTGCTAGAAGGAAGCGTGCCGTTCGTTGGTCACTTCCCACCGTATCTTTGAACATTTTCTAGCAGGAGGCGTACCGATCGGTAGAAGGACGTAGAATCCCCGTGCACCCAGCAATATTAGATCCAACAAGAGCAAACCGCATCTCTCTCTTTCCACTTTATTAAATTTAGCTTAGGTGTTTCGTAATTAGGTATAAGTAAATCAATAAATTGAATTTTTATAAAGTTTTAACAACGCCTTTTCTCTCTGTCACTGAACAAAATAAATTCCTGTGACGAACCCTACCCCCGCGAGCTTACCCCAGCAAACGGAGGAAAACTCGTCGTTACAGTGGCGCCCGAGCAGGGACAGAGAGTTAAAGGTTTTATATCGTTACCGGAACACCAGGCTAAAGAGAAAAAAAAAAACTTTAACACCAAGTAAAGAGAGAGTACCAGGTTTTGGAGGATACTTGAGTATCTTCGTTTAAACACCGCTCAATATGTTGCGTACCTCATGGGCCTACACCCTAAGAAGGGAAGAGCTAGTCACCTACCTTGGCGAGTTCAACTTAGAGACTACTGGAAACGTCGAGGAGCTGCGCAAACGACTCGCCCAATTCGTGGGCGGAGAACATGCGCCTGAAGTTCTACAAAGATTACTACAACTACAAACGAAGCATGAACCACCAGCCTCCCTTGCGGAGGGCAAGCTGGCAACCCCCAAAAAACTTCCCCTGTTGACAGTGCCGCCGGGGACAAATCACTCAACTGATGCGGACGACATAACCGGGCCCGAAAATGGTACTGGCCCCAGGATCGGCCTAACCTCGACGTCGCTCTCTACCACCGACCTCAAGTCCATCGCGGACCAGGTTCGGAAATGGGGAGTCAAGTTCGATGGCGAAGGTGAACCGTTGGAGTTTACCGAAAGGATGGAAGAGTTGGCTCGCATGTACGCCATCAGGATAGACACCTTGCCAACCATGATGCCTGAAGTTCTTACCAACAAGGCACTTATCTGGTTCCGGAACAATAATCGCCAATGGGAGACGTGGTCGTCATTTAGAACAGATTTCCTTAAGTTTTTCCTGACACCCCGGTATTTCGAACGATTGGAGGACGAAGTCAGGAAAAGACACCAACGGCCGCGAGAGTCCTTCAGCGATTATACCCTGGCGATGCAGAACTTGATGAGGCACACTAATTACTCCGAGACTCAGAAGCTCGAGAGAATTTTCCGCAACGCGTTGCCGGAATACCTGTGGTACATCCGACGGAAGGATTTTGCCACATTGGGGGAACTCCTGGAGATGGCCGCTGACCTAGAGCAGATTCCGAAAGGCCCCCACCATACGCACGAACAGCACCGGTTGATGGCCCCCGAGAAGACTGGGCCTACTACGAGTGGATCCATCCCTAACCCCCGAAGTGCGTGTCGAAACTGTGGTCAGGGCGGACATTTTTCGGCTCAGTGCAGGAATCCGAGCATCTTATTCTGTTGGGACTGTGGTCGCCGGGACATTCGAACGATCCAGTGCTGCCGTCGGTCGGGAAACGACCGCCGGACTCGTACCGAGAGAGGGGGTGCGGGTCCTCTACCAAGCCTACCGCCCAACTAGAAACCTCTTTACAGTATACCGGAACGAAACTCCTGGCTAACATCGGCTTAGAAGGCCGGCTGGTGGCAGCTACGGTTGATACTGGGGCTACAACATGTTTCGTGAGCCAGGCTATTGTTAATACGTTGCAAGATGTGTCAACTTTACACCCACATGATTCCGGGGTGACCCTGGCTGATGGATCTTACCGCCGAATCACCCATGCACTGGAACACACGCTCACCCTGGGAAACCGTAGCATTCGAACCGAACTCCTTGTCATGCCCGATGCCACCGAGGATCTGATCATCGGTCTGAAGTTCCTGGAAGAATGTGGCACTAGGATGATATGTGCCGGTCTTACTTGCAATTTTCAGCGAACCCAGGATGCCAATATACCGCTAAGCGGGGAGGCCAACCGCCATTTGACGCCATCTGTCCAACCCGGTACGACCACCAGTCCCGAAGTAGGCTCTGTATCCTGCCCAGAACCACACCAGGAGGATGACGAGGTTACACCAGGACATATTCCGGTAAGTGATCACAGTCCGGAGGACCAAGATAGAATAACACATTTTTTAGAAGGGGAGCTGCAGAAGTTCGGGGAACTGCACGGTTTGTCCACCGCCGCTCGACATAGAATCGTGATGACGGACGACCGGCCCTTTAAAATCAGGTATGCGCCCAGGAACCCGGCCATGCAGGCTATCATCGACGCAAAAGTGAATGAACTACTGGCCAATGGCTATATTGAACCCTCCAGGAGTGCCTATAGTTCACCCATCACACTGGCCCCAAAGAAAAACGGTACATGGCGGTTATGTATCGATTTCAGGCATCTGAACCGCAAATCCGACCCCGACGCGTATCCACTCCCACGAATCTCGACCATTTTGGACCGGCTCCGGAATGCGCGATACGTAAGCAGCCTGGATCTTAAAGACGGATACTGGCAGATCCCTTTGGAGGACGATAGCAAGAAGTACACCGCTTTTACCGTCGCCGGACGTGGATTGTATCAATGGCGAGTAATGCCGTTCGGACTGCATTCGGCCCCAGCCACCTTCCAAAGGGCCCTTGACAGCGTCATCGGGCCAGATCTGGAGCCATTCGCCTTCGCGTATCTAGACGACATTATAGTCACCGGGAGCACATTAGAGGAGCACTTAGCTAAACTGGCGGAAGTGTTCCGACGACTCCGTGCCGCTAACCTGAAAATTAATCCCGATAAGTGCGAATTCTTTAAGAGGGAGACGAAGTACCTCGGCCATGTTGTAAGCGGAAAGGGCATCCAAACTGACCCAGATAAAGTCGCGGCGATCCGGGAGATGACGGCTCCCCGCAACCTGCGAGACGTGAGACGATTTTTGGGAGTCGCTTCCTGGTACCGTCGTTTCGTACCCGATTTCGCCGCCATCGCACAACCCCTGACTGCGCTACTCAAGAAGGGCAAACACTGGAAGTGGACGGTGGATCAACAGATGGCGTTCGAGCTGTTGAAAACGAAATTAACGGAAGCACCGGTACTGGCATGCCCTGATTTCACGAAGGCATTCAAGCTACAGACGGATGCTAGCGACTACGGCTTAGGGGCAGTGTTGACTCAGGACTTGGATGACGGGGAAAGAGTCATCGCCTATGCAAGCAGGGGCCTCAACGGGGCTGAAAGAAATTACACGACGACTGAAAAAGAGTGCCTCGCGATAATATGGGGCATACGGAAAATGCGGCCGTATCTAGAGGGGTACCGGTTTCACGTTATTACCGACCATCTGTCGCTAAAATGGCTGAACTCGATTGAGAATCCTACGGGTCGATTGGCTCGATGGGCTTTGGAGTTGCAGCAATATAACTACACGGTCGAATATCGGAAGGGGAAGCACAACGTGGTCGCTGACGCTTTGTCCCGACGGCCTATGGAGGTATTGCAACGAGCTGTGGAGGAGGGTGAACCAGTGGTATGCACATGGTGGCAGCGGAAGAAGGAGGAGGTCCGTCGCGACCCCGTCAAATACTCAGACTATGCAATCGTTGGTACTCAGCTTTTCAGACACATCCCGAGGCACCCGAATGACGAGGACTCTACTCCCTGGAAATTGTGTGTTCCAATCACGTTACGAAAACGAGTTCTCCAGGAGAACCACAGCCAACCAGCGGCCGGACACCTTGGAGTACGGAAGACGATAAGTCGGGTGAGCAACCGTTATTATTGGCCGGGGATGTACCGCGACGTGGCTCGGTTTGTGAGGAACTGCGAGTCTTGCCAGATATATAAGCCAAGTCAAGTGGCACCAGCGGGCGAGATGTTGGTGACCATCCCTGAGGAGCCCTGGGCCACCGTATGCGCGGATTTCGTGGGACCACTGCCGCGCTCCAAACATGGGAATAACATGCTCTTAGTTCTGTTTGACCGGTTTTCAAAGTGGGTCGAGTTGGTACCCCTCCGCAAGGCTACAGCTCAGGGTGTTGTTAGGGCCTTTAGGGAGAGGATTCTGGCCAGGTTTGGTACCCCGAAGATACTCATCACGGATAATGGTGCGCAGTTTACCAGCCGCCTACTTGGAAATTATTTACGGGAACTCGGGGTCAAGCATCAATTTACCGCCCCCTACTGCCCGCAGGAGAACCCGACGGAGAGAGCTAACCGCACTATCAAGACGATGATCGCCCAACTGGCCCGGAATCGGCACAACCGATGGGATGACCACATTCCGGAGATTACCTTGGCTTTAAACACCAGTAGTTCCGAGTCGACTGGATACAGTCCAGCGTACCTCGTACAAGGCCGGGAGCCGAGACTACCAGGGGCCCTGTATGACGAAATAGCCACCGGTACGGGTGCCCACAATCGAGACCCAAAGGAGAAGGCAAGTGAGCTGGCGGAAATCTTTCGAATTGTTCGACATCAACTCGGTAAGGCCGCGCAGGACCAGCGGCGGCACTTCAATTTACGGCGACGACCCTGGAAACCCAAAATCGGCGACTGGGTCTTCGTTCGTGAACATCCATTATCGAAGGCGACGGAGAATTTTGCCGCCAAATTGGCCCCAAAGTTTTCCGGTCCTTATGAGGTCGTGAATTTCCTCTCCCCCGTGATAGCACAGCTGCGTAGTCGCGAAGGTGACCGTTTGAGGACGGCCCATCTTAGTGAGTTAAAACCCTGCACCGGACAACTGAACCCTCCGGAGGGGGGTGGGTAACGTCACCCTGATCATGGCCACTCCAGTTTGGTTCCCCAGGGAGGGACCATGTGTAACGACAGAAGTCGCTCCGCTCGTTTCTGTCTACACACGTTGCAATTTATCCCGGGCAATTCCCAAACACCCCTCGCAGTTTTTCTGGATAATTATCAAACGGCCCTCGATACACGCAAGGGTATATAAAGCGCAGCATCACAGAACTCGGGATCAGTTGCTGGCAGCCGCCAAAGGGTTCACAAGGTATTACTAATCACATTCTCTATTTCTAGCTCTTGGATACTTTTCCTGACAAGGACGTGTGCCACATCCACTGAATATCCTTCGAGGTCCTGCGAACATCCTTCGAAGTCCTGTGAATATCCTTCGAGGTCCTGCGAATATCCTTCGAGGTCCTGCGAACATCCTTCGAAGTCCTGTGAATATCCTTCGAGGTCCTGCAAATATCCTTCGAAGTCCTGCGAATATCCTTCGAGGTCCTGCGAATATCCTTCGAGGTCCTGCAAATATCCTTCGAGGTCCTGCGAACATCCTTCGAAGTCCTGTGAATATCCTTCGAGGTCCTGCGGATATCCTTCGAGGTCCTGCGAATATCCTTCGAGGTCCTGCGAATATCCTTCGAGGTCCTGCAAATATCCTTCGAGGTCCTGCGAACATCCTTCGAAGTCCTGTGAATATCCTTCGAGGTCCTGCGAATATCCTTCGAAGTCCTGCGAATATCCTTCGAGGTCCTGCGAATATCCTTCGAGGTCCGGCGAATATCCTTCGACACTTCCCACCATATCCTTGGACATTTACTAGCAGGAGGCGTGCCGTTCGTTGGTCACTTCCCACCGTATCCTTGAACATTTACTAGCAGGAGGTGTGCCGTTCGTTGGTCACTTCCCACCGTATCCTTGAATATTTACTAGCAGGAGGCGTGCCGTTCGTTGGTCACTTCCCACCGTATCCTTGAACATTTACTAGCAGGAAGCGTGCCGTTCGTTGGTCACTTCCCACCGTATCCTTGAACATTTACTAGCAGGAGGCGTGTCGTTCGTTGGTCACTTCCCACCGTATCTTTGAACATTTGCTAGAAGGAAGCGTGCCGTTCGTTGGTCACTTCCCACCGTACCTTTGAACATTTGCTAGAAGGAAGCGTGCCGTTCGTTGGTCACTTCCCACCGTATCTTTGAACACTTACTAGCAGGAGGTGTGCCGTTCGTTGGTCACTTCCCACCGTATCCTTGAATATTTACTAGCAGGAGGCGTGCCGTTCGTTGGTCACTTCCCACCGTATCCTTGAACATTTACTAGCCGGAAGCGTGCCGTTCGTTGGTCACTTCCCACCGTATCCTTGAATATCTACTAGCAGGAGGCGTGCCGTTCGTTGGTCACTTCCCACCGTATCTTTGAACATTTGCTAGCAGGAGGCGTGCCGTTCGTTGGTCACTTCCCACCGTATCTTTGAACATTTGCTGGAAGGAAGCGTGCCGTTCGTTGGTCACTTCCCACCGTATCTTTGAACATTTGCTAGCAGGAGGCGTGCCGTTCGTTGGTCACTTCCCACCGTATCTTTGAACATTTGCTAGAAGGAAGCGTGCCGTTCGTTGGTCACTTCCCACCGTATCTTTGAACATTTGCTAGAAGGAAGGGTGCCGTTCGTTGGTCACTTCCCACCGTATCTTTGAACATTTGCTAGAAGGAAGCGTGCCGTTCGTTGGTCACTTCCCACCGTACCTTTGAACATTTGCTAGAAGGAAGCGTGCCGTTCGTTGGTCACTTCCCACCGTATCTTTGAACACTTGCTAGAAGGAAGCGTGCCGTTCGTTGGTCACTTCCCACCGTACCTTTGAACATTTGCTAGAAGGAAGCGTGCCGTTCGTTGGTCACTTCCCACCGTATCTTTGGACATTTGCTAGAAGGAAGCGTGCCGTTCGTTGGTCACTTCCCACCGTATCTTTGAACATTTGCTAGAAGGAAGCGTGCCGTTCGTTGGTCACTTCCCACCGTATCTTTGAACACTTGCTAGAAGGAAGCGTGCCGTTCGTTGGTCACTTCCCACCGTACCTTTGAACATTTGCTAGAAGGAAGCGTGCCGTTCGTTGGTCACTTCCCACCGTATCTTTGAACATTTGCTAGAAGGAAGCGTGCCGTTCGTTGGTCACTTCCCACCGTATCTTTGAACACTTGCTAGAAGGAAGCGTGCCGTTCGTTGGTCACTTCCCACCGTATCTTTGAACATTTTCTAGCAGGAGGCGTACCGATCGGTAGAAGGACGTAGAATCCCCGTGCACCCAGCAATATTAGATCCAACAAGAGCAAACCGCATCTCTCTCTTTCCACTTTATTAAATTTAGCTTAGGTGTTTCGTAATTAGGTATAAGTAAATCAATAAATTGAATTTTTATAAAGTTTTAACAACGCCTTTTCTCTCTGTCACTGAACAAAATAAATTCCTGTGACGAACCCTACCCCCGCGAGCTTACCCCAGCAAACGGAGGAAAACTCGTCGTTACAACTTTGCAATAAGAAATACATGGGGAATACAGTCACAACTAAGAGTCGCAGACTTCTCGTAGGAATAGGCACGTTAACGGTATTACATGGATGCAAAAAATCGCTGAAATTGAAAAAAAGTTTCAAATATCAGAAAAAATCGCCAAAACAAAAAAAATTTAAAATTTTAAAAAATCGTCAAAATTAGAAAAAAAAACCAAAAATCGCCGTAATAAATAAAATAAAATTATAAAAATTTTAGAAAATCGTCAAAAATTAAAAAAAAAATCTCCGAAATTGGAAAAAATTTTAAAAATGGCAAAAATTTAAATAAAAACGCAAAACTTGGAAAACAAATCGCCAAATTTAAAAAATTATGCAGATTTTATAAAAAAATTTAAAAAATCGACAAAATTTTAAAAAATCTTGAAAATTTATCAACATCGTCAAAATTATAAATAAATCGCCATATTAAAAAAAATCGTTCAAAATTAGAAAAAATCGCCAAAATTTGAAAAATTAATTATTAATTACTTGGTACTTTCTATGTACCAAGGTACTTAACAAGTACTGTGGAATTTGCTAAGTACTACGGGTACTTGCTAAGTACTTTTGGTACTTGCTAAGTTCTATGGTACTTGCTAAGTACCATGGTACTTGTTAAGTACCTTTGGTACTTGCTAAGTACTATGGTACTTACTAAGTACTATAGTAGTTTTCAATACTACTGCACTCGTCAAGTTTCACAATAATTATGTGTATATTTGTGCATTTTAGGTGCATATTCCTATTTTTGACTCGTTGTGGTCGTCACAAGTCTACTTTAAAGACTGAGAGTCACAACTTTTCATACAAAGCAACAATAAAATTCAAAAAATTCAGATTTTATTTGTCAATTTTATGATTGTGTCGATACCAATTCTTAATTTTTTTGAAGTTTTCAAGCGAAAATTTTAATAAATATAGTTTATTGTGACTTTGCAATAAGAAATACATGGGGAATACAGTCACAACTAAGAGTCGCAGACTTCTCGTAGGAATAGGCACGTTATCGGTATTACATGGATGCAAAAAATCGCTGAAATTGAAAAAAAGTTTCAAATATCAGAAAAATTCGCCAAAACAAAAAAAATTTAAAATTTGAAAAAATCGTCAAAATTAGAAAAAAACACCAAAAATCGCCATAATAAATAAAAAAAATTCTAAAAATTTTAGAAAATCGTCAAAAATTAAAAAAAAAATCTCCGAAATTGGAAAAAATTTTAAAAATGGCAAAAATTTAAATAAAAACGCAAAACTTGGAAAACAAATCGCCAAATTTAAAAAATCATGCAGATTTTATAAAAAAAATTAAAAAATCGACAAAATTTTAAAAAATCTTAAAAATTTATCAACATTGTCAAAATTAAAAATAAATCGCCATATTAAAAAAAATCGTTCAAAATTAGAAAATTTTGTCAAAATTGCCAAAATTGCAAAATATCATAAAAATTTTTAAAAAATCGTCTTGAAAAATTGTCAATATTTGAAAAAATTACCAAAATCGTCAAAATTTCAAAAAGTCGTCAAAAATAGGAAAAATTTGAAAAATTGCCTAAATTCAAAAAGTTTATGAAAGTTTTAAAAAAAAATTTTAAAAAAATTAGAAAAATTCGCCAAAATTGCAAAATATCGTAAAAATTTGGAAAAAATCGCTTTGAAAAAATTGTCAATATTTGAAAAAATTACCAAAATCGTCAAAATTGGAAATAATTGGAAAAATTGCCATTTAAAAACTCGTACAAATTTGTGAAAATCGACAAAAATTAGAAAAAATCGCCAAAATTTTTGCCTTTTTTTGCTTTAAAACCGTTGTCCGTTTTCATTTAACTCATTTAGTTTAAAGATACTAGCGATATTACAAGTAAAAGCCCTTTTCTCTCTACGAGGCTTAGTTTTCGAGAAAAACGCGATTTTAAAATCTAGCAATGCAAGTCAAAATTTAGTTTCGGTATCGGGGTATTGGTAGTGGGTCTTGACCTTTGGTGCAGTAATTTTTCCTCTAGCTCTTCTAGTTTGGGAAATATAGCCGATTAAAATTTTATTAAAGCGATTTTCGCACTAATTTTTCCACAGATAACTCACAATGACCTCCCTTTTCCAAAACCGTTGTCCGTTTTCATTTAACTGATTCAGTTTTCGAGATATGGGCGAAATACCAAATAATAGCCCTTTTCTCTCTACGAGGCTTAGTTTCCGAGAAAAACGCGATTTTAAAATCTAACAATGCAAGTCAAAATTTAGTTTCGGTATCGGGGTATTGGTAGTGGGTTTTGACCTTTGGTGCAGGCATTTTTCCTCTAGCTCTTCTAGTTTGGGAGATATGGATGATTAAAATTTTATTTTAGCGATTTTCTCACTAATTTTTCCACAGGTGAATCACAATGACCTCGTTGTTCCAAAACCGCTGTCCGTTTTCATTTAACTCATTCAGTTTTCGAGATATGGGCGATATAACAAATAAAAGCCCTTTTCTCTCTACGAGGCTTAGTTTTCGAGAAAAACGCGATCTTAAAATCTAGCAATGCAAGTCAAAATTTAGTTTCGGTATCGGGGTATTGGGGGTGGGTTTTGACCTCTGGTGCAACCATTTCTCCCCTAGCCCTTCTAGTTTTCGAGATATGAACGACTTAAGTTTTATTTAAGCGATTTTCGCCTTAATTTTTTCACAGACTAAGCCTCGTAGAGAGAAAAGGGCTTTTATTTGGTATATCGCCCATATCTCGAAAACTGAATGAGTTAAATGAAAACGGACAACGGTTTTGGAACAGGTAAGTCATAGTGAGTCATCTGTGGAAAAATAAGTGCGAAAATCGCTAAAATAAAATTTTAATCATCCATATCTCACAAACTAGAAGAGCTAGAGGAAAAATTAACCCACTACCAATACCCCGATACCGAAACTAAATTTTGACTTGCATTGATAGATTTTAAAATCGCATTTTTCTCGAAAACTAAGCCTCGTAGAGAGAAAAAGGCTTTTATTTGATATATCGCCCAAATATCGAAAACTGAATGAGTTAAGTGAAAACGGACAACGGTTTTGGAACAGGAAAGTCATAATGAGTCATCTGTGGGAAAATAAGTGCGAAAATCACTTAAATAAAATTTTAATCGTCCATATCTCGAAAACTAAGGGGGTTATTTTGTAATACGCAACGCCTTGCGTTGCGTTGTTTTCCATACAAATTGTTTTTGTAACAATAACAATTTACACACAAATCAACGCAACGCAAGGCGTTGCGTTTTACAAAATAACCTAATAAAAGAGCCAGAGGAAAAATGACTGCAAGAAATGCAAGAAATAAATTTTGGAAATTTCGTTTTTTAATACCTGCACCCCGTTTCTGTATTTCTCGCGTCGAAAAATTTTGCTGCGGAAAAAACATGTGAAATGCAACCCTGCTCTGCTTTATATAGGGTGAGTCGCAGACAATAAAATATATATGAAACCAAATCAGCTAGTAATACGTTGCATATAGGGTTTATGTACCGGGAATTCCCGGGACGGGATTCCCGGGAATCCCGCCCTTTTTTCAATCCCGCAATCCCGGGAATTTAGTGCGGGATTTCCCGGGATTTTTTTTATTCTTTTACAGAAGTTTTGGCTAGTATATTAAAATTTTGGAAGCTTTATTTCAATTGAAAACATTGATTGTTTTAAAAATAATTTAAATAAAAAATATTTAAAATTAATAAATGCGATTTAAAATTTAATAATATAATATAAAAAAATATTATTTAGGCCGAATTTTTTGGGTTTAGTTAAAGCGAAAACAAATTTTATTAGACATTATCAAGTTTAAATACCAACAAAAATACTCGTACCTCGGAAATTTTATATTTTTTAATGATGGTCTTTGTTCAAATAAAGAACTATACATACACAACATTTCATCATCAGTATTTCAGCTCCAAATACCTCCAAAAAGAAAACTCGGCATTAAAATTAAAAAAAAAAAAATTATAATATTTCCTTATTTTCAATTGATGTAAGTGTTTTGAATTTTTATTACCTACTTCAATTAATTTAATTTAAATTTCAATTGATATTCCTTTATAGTAAAGTGTTGTTTTTTCAAACGCGTCTTATAGACCAAATACAATTAATATTGTCATTAATATGTATTTTTATTAATTCTAATTTAGTAGGTTTGAGGTTAAGAAGAAGAATAAACCTTCCTCAAAAGTTATAAACACATTAAATTTGCAAATCAGACTAGATCTAGTTTCTGCCTTTTTATGGACAGGCTTCATCAGTGATCTTCCATTAAATTGTATTATTGTTTATATTTTTATTGTCAGATTGTCTCTATATGAATAATTTCAGAAGTGATCAAACAGACATATACAAACATTCTACTTCAGATTTTCTCTGTTTATCTTCTTATTTCCTCCGTGTCACCTTTTCACAAATATATATTCCTTTATTTCAGTTGTATTTTTCAAATTTTATGTTTTTGTTAGATTAAATATTGTTGACATTTGGTGTTGTTATATTTTAAGTATTGTTTGACTTTAGGTCATAAATTTAAAAAAAATAAAAATCCAAATAATTTGTATTTTATTTTTCAATATTTTATTTTTTAATTTTCTTCCGATATTTCGATTTGCATCGCAAATCATCCTCTGGGATATTTAAAAAATACAATATATTAAAAAATATATTTTTGAACGGGGCTGAGTTGAAAATTTCTCGCTGCACTTACTATTATTTTTAAAATAATGCATCAGATGCTTTTTCAAATTATTTTGGATTTTTTATATGTTAATTTTAAAAAAATGCAACAATGAAAATTAAAAAAGTGCCATAAAAAAGTTCTATTCAAAAAATACCAATTAAAGTTATAAAACTAATTAATAATATTTTAGTGTCTATTTTTATAAAAAGATTTAGACGATTTGCCTAAAAATTTGTATGAAAAATACTCACTTTTAATCTTTTTAATAAAAATAGACGATTACTTCTGAAAATCTGCATAGAAACAAAATATCTAGAAATAAAAATTTTTGGACTCCATATTTAATCAAAAAATCGATCTTAGTTCTGATTCTAAAGCTGGTCCGATACAAATTTGCACCCGTTAACAATTTCATTATATCCTGAAGAATTTATGATTCAATTTGTTTAACCGTTTAAACCGCGAATTAATATTTATTTAATGTAAAGGGTTCTTCAATAAGAGCGCTACAAAAGTTTTTTTAAATAAAACAAAAACGGTTTTGGATATCAATGAAATTCTTTATTCCTGTGAAAGTACGTTCTATGCCATTATGTATGGAAATCGATCTCTTTTGCATGGCCACCACGGGCACGCTTGCAGAAGTCCAGACGCTGAACCCAATTTTCGACGGTTTTCGAGCATAAATCGGCCGATATTCGTACGAAGTTCATCAATCGTCGCTGGCTTGTTGGCATAGACCATAGATTTGACGTAGCCCCACAGGAAATAGTCCAACGGCGTCAAATCGCACGACCGAGGCGGCCAATCGACTGGACCATTTCGTGAGATAACACGTTCTCCAAACTTGGTTTGCAATAAATTGATTGTGCCATTCGCTGTGTGGCTTGTGGCGCCGTCCTGTTGGAACCACATGTCCTCCAAGTCCATATCATACAATTGGGGCCAAAAATATTCGATTATCATTGAACGGTAGCGATTCCCAATCACAGTAACGTACCGGTCAGGATCATCACGTAAGAAGTACGGCCCAATGACGCCGCCGGTCCATAAACCGCACCAAACCGTAATTTTTTCGGGATGCAATGATGACTCATGGAGTACGTGTGGATTGCTGTCTGACCAATAACGCATATTTTGTTTATTGACGAAGCCATTCATTATGACGACCATAAATTGGACGTAGCGCTCTTAACGTTGAGGCCACTGACTCCGAATTTCGGTAGTAAATTTTAATAATTTCGACTCGTAGTTGGCTCGTATATCTTTCCATCATGAAATGGCAAACCTTACTGAAGAGAAATGTCAAAAGAGCGGCAAGAAATATGGCGTCGTTTGCTGTCCCTGTCTTTCTACTTTTGTAGCGTCCCTGTTGAAGAACCCTTTATTTCTAAGAGTTGTTTTAAAATTAAGACGGCCTTCCATACAAATATATTAACTGCATATTAGTTCGCTATTGAAACTGTTAAACGAATTGACCTCAAAAAGGGAAAGATATAGATATTTTATAGTAAGCCCTTATTTCAGAATATATTAGTAGATTTTTTCATGACTGCAACCAAAAGATGAACTTTGTCGTAAGTTTTTTTTTAATAGATATCGAGTTTTTCAAGTAAACATACGCCGGATATATTCATTTTCTAACGAGCGGGAATTCCCGGGATCCCGGGAAATTCAGAAAAAAATCCCGCTGTCCCGGGAAATGGAAAAGTCCGGGAAAAGAAAAACCCTAGTTGCATAGTAAGTTATTTCTAATTACATTAGGTGTTGTACAAAACAGTATGTCAACAGTTCTTAAAGTTACATTATCTGAACGAATTACAACAAAAACTGCAGTCCATTTTATCACGTCTTTAATCAGCCTGTATAATGCAGGGTGACCATGCATTTCTCGATGCGAAAACTTCTCGCATTAGATACAGAAACGGGGTACTGGACAATTTTTTCAATTTTGGCAATTTTTTCCAATTTTTGAAATTTTGGTAATTTTTTAAAAAATTTTCATTTTTTTTAATTTTTCAAAATTTCCCGATTTTTTCCAATTTTTGACGACTTTTTGAAATATTGACGATTTTGGTAATTTTTCACATATTGACAATTTTTTCAAGACGATTTTTTCAAAAATTTTACGATATTTTACAATTTTGCAGATTTTGTCTAATTTTTGACAATTTTTTTAAATTTTGACTATTTTTTCAAATATTGACGATTTTTTCAAGTTATGACGATTTTTCCAAAATTTTTACAAAATTTTTTAATTTTGGCAATTTTTCAAATTTTTTCCAAATTTTTGACGATTTTTTGAAATTTTGGTAATTTTTTAAAATATTGGCAATTTTGGCGATTTTGTCTAATTTTTGAAGATTGTTTTTTTAATTTTGACTATTTGGCAATTTTTGCAAATATTGAGGATTTTTTCAAGTTATGATGATTTTTTCAAAATTTTTACAAAATTTTTCAATTTTGCCAATTTTTCAGATTTTTTCCAACTTTTAACGACTTTTTGAAATTTTAACGATTTTGGTAATTTTTTCAAATATTGACAATTTTTTCAAAACGATTTTTTCAAAATTTTTACGACATTTTGCGATTTTGTCTAATTTTTGGCGATTTTTTAAATTTTTCAAATATTGACCCTTTTGTCAAGTTATGACGATTTTTTAAAAATTTTTCAATTTAGGCAATTTTTCAAATTTTGGCGATTTTTTCTAAATTATAACGATTTTTTTTTAATTTGGCGATTTTTTTAATTTTTTACCATGTTGAGAAATTTTGAAGATTTTTTAACATTTTGTCGATTTTTTAAATTTTTTTATAAATCTACATGATTTTTTAAATTTGGCGATTTGTTTTCCAATTTCTACGATCTTTTCAATTTTTGCCATTTTTTTAAATTTTTTTCAATTTTGCCGATTTTTTTTAATTTTTGACGATTTTTTAAAATTTTAGATTTTTTTTATTTTGCTGATTTTTTCACTTTTGACGTTTTTTTAATTTTAAAGTTTTTTTCACTTTTGATGATTTTTTTAAATTTTAGCCAATTTTTTAAATTTTTGCATTTTTTTTTTTGTTTTGGCGATTTTTTCTGATATTTGAAACTTTTTCAATTTCAGCTATGTTTTTTTTTTCAATTTTTAAAATTCAAAATCTAAGGACTATATTACTGTTGGATATAGTGTAACTAAGTTACCGTTTTTGTTTTTTATAATAACTAAATTATTTTAATGGGAGCGAGCTCGATTTCAAAAAACTCAATTAAATTTCGTTAAAGAGCTGCTCGATAAAAAAAGCTCTATGAAATTTTTTATACGAGCTGCTCGATTTAAAAAACTCTATTCAGTTTTGTAAACGAGCCTTTTCATTTTTATAAGCTCTTTATTTTTTTTAGTTGCGAGCTTTTTTCATTTGAGCAGCTCTTTTAATTTTGGCTTCCGAGCTTTTTAAGAAAATGTATATATTTTTGGCTCGCTCGAGCTTTCTTTCCATCCCTGGTATAAATACAAGGTTTACGCTATGTAACATAAATATACGACGCTACATGAATCCCACTAATCTTTTTTAGGCTTGTTAACTGGTTCTTCCTGAGTCTTTTATTAAAAATTTTAATTTTTTTTGTATTTTTTTTAAAAGACATAAACAGACAAAATATAGTATCAAAGTACTTAGCAAGTACTGTTAGGGCTGAAGTGAAATACGTGCGAGTCGTGTGGTGGTTTTAAATTGAACTAACTTTATTTACAAATTTATTCCTACTTATATACTAACATATTTTACTTAAAAACTATTTAATATCTAATTCCATTTATAGATAAGGAAAGGTAAGCATAACATTCTTGTCTCAACTCTTCCCCATCTACCTGCTCGAACACTAAATGCATTAGTAGCATAACTAACGCATTGTGTTCGTCTCCAGGTGAAATGCACTAAAATGTGTCATACTAATGGATATTTAATCACTTATATTTTATTATCTTAGCAGCTGTCTATGGAAAGATATTTATAACCATAGAACCACCTTTCTAAGAATCCATTGTTCAAGGTTGAACAATGTATATTTTATTACTTATATTATATGATCTTAGCAGCTGTCTATGGAAAGATATTTATAACCATAGAACCACCTTTCTAAGAATCCATTGTTCAAGGTTGAACAATGTATATTTTATTACTTATATTATATGATCTTAGCAGCTGTCTATGGAAAGATATTTATAACCATAGAACCACCTTCTAAGAATCTATTGTTCAAGGTTGAACAAGTACCATAGTACTTAGCAAGTACCTATAGTACTTAACAAGTACCATGGTACTTAGCAAGTACTAAAGGTACTTAACAAGTACCACGGTACTTAACAAGTAGATTTAGATTAGATAGATTCTTTATTTATTTTTCTATATTTTAAAGCATTCTTAACGTAGTTATATAGGCTTAGCCAATAAGTATCTTCATCCCCATTTAAGAATTGTATTATTTCAGATTCTGTTAAGGTAGCCTGCGATAAATATTTTAATCTTATAAACTTGAGTACAGGGCATATACCAATAAAGTGTTCTGTTGTTTCTATTTCATTCATATTACACAAAGAGCAAAATCTTGATCGTCCTTGCCTTAACTGATTTCCGTTTAACCACAAAAGATCACCTCTGGCTTTCATTATGTAGGTTATTTGTTCTCGACTAAAATTTTCGTTACAATATGTTTGTCCCATTGAGTAGTCTAGGTGTTTATAAATGCGTTCATCACTGTTTCGTGCATTTGTAATGCGTCTGTGGTAAGCTCTTAACTTCATTTCCTCTATTAGATTATGCAAACATTATTCCAACTTGCTTTACTCATCTCTATGTATGTCGTTGTGGCCTAGATAGTCTTCTAATTTGCATTTAAAATCATTATACCAATTATATCGTTATACCGATTATTTTTTTCGATAGTTTGTGAGGCAGTCTTCTATCATCATAATCAAAGATAGTATTCGAGATATACTGGAGATGCAAAGCATACGTGTAAAAGTGGCCCTCCTCTTGATTGGTTTCTAAGGCTATTACATAGTTGGGAGTATTCTCCGGGAGTTTCAAAACACATTTGGTAAAGAAGCGTTGCAACTTAACAAGTACCAAAGGTACTTAAAAAGTACCATAGTACTTAACAAGTACCAAAGGTACTTAGCAAGTACCAAAGGTACTTAGCAAGTACGATAGTACTTAGCAAGTACCAAAGGTACTTAGCAAGTACGATAGTACTTAGCAAGTACCAAAGGTACTTAACAAGTTTCATAGTACTTAATAAGTACCACAAGTACTTAGCAAGTACCATAGAACTTAGCAAGTACCAAAAGTACTTAAAAAGTACCATAGGACTTAGCAAGTACCAAGTGTACTTAGTAAGTACCTTGGACTTAGCAAGTACCAAGTGTACTTAGCAAGTACCTAGTATATTCTAAGGTATTGGTACTTAAGTATCAAGTACTTCCCTAGTAATTGGTACTCATTACAACATACATTTGAAACTTGATACTTGTATTTAAAAAATTTCAAGTACAAGTACCATGGTACTTGAACTTAATGTTCTTGTGCCCATCTATGGTTTCAACAAATACATTTTTTAATTTTTAACAAACAAGTTTAACTGAAAAAAAAACTTGGAAATAAAATATTTAATTTATTCTAATAAAAAACTGTTGAAATAGAAATTAAATTTTAACAATTATTTTTGCCACTTAAAATTTGGTGATATTTTTATCTGGGTGTAGACATTAAAGTGCTTATGCATAACAATTTGAAAAGCTAATAACACGTTTTTAAAATGAATTTTGTATGGAAAATTTGTTTTATAAGCCATTTATAAATTTAAAAAGTGATTATGCATATGCCCCTAAATTTTTAGAGAATGTATTTATTAGAGCTTACTATTTATGTTTTATTCAAAATTGAACATCTATACGCTTTCATTATTTTTTCAGAGTGGTGAATATCGAAATCTCGGGATTGCGATGAAAGTGTAAACGCAACTTAAGTGTGTTATTTATTCTATTTAAAACAAATTATTGTTTCAGCTCAAGCAGGAGGTATATCGGAGATTTGTTTTGACTTGATAAGAGAAGTAAATGGCTTACAAAAATATGTAATTGTTGCATAATTGATGTGAGAAAACTTTGTTAATTGATATGCTGTTAGTTATTACGCAAAATGTAACATTGATACTAATACAAAATGTGATAATGCAGAAAGGCCTTTAGGAGTACCGACGAGTACTTACCTCTTTATCAGCAATTTAATTTATTTAATCAGTTACTTCAAGTTTATTTCTACCTGTCGAATGAAATAATTAAATTCAACACTGACTTTTTTATAAAAATTTTATTTTTACAATTAAATTAATATAAAATAACAGTTTTTCTTCTTTGTAAAACAAAATATAATTAATTAAATTTAGATTAACCAAAAAATTTACTTAACTTTAAAAATAAAAAAACAAAACAGAAAAATTAACTTAAAAATATTAGTGTACTTAAAAATAAAATGTTAAACTTAAGGCAAAAATATAATTGACTTGATATTATTTAAATGTCTTATTTTATCTGACTTGACAAACTTTTGTATACTAATCTCTAAAATTTTTTGTTTTTTGAGTATACAAGAAAACTGAAATATACGTAATTAAGTACCTAGCAAAATATTTGTAATGGGTTTTCACTACTACACTAATAGAAAAAATTTGTTAAAGTTTCAGCAAAAACTACTAAAAATTAGTTAAAAATGACGTTGTAGAAAAAACTGCTGTGATTAGCAGAATATTTTTGCTAAATAATAGTAAGATAGGAACAACAAAAGTAGAACTGTCTGAAACTTCTTTCATCCTAATTTTTAATACCGAATTCGCTGCCTTTTCAGTTTTATCACTTCAATTTATATTTTTACACAATTTAAGTACCCAAGTAAAAAAAAATTATATGGAGCCATATGAAGTTATATTTAATTATATATAATCTTTTATGTAATTAGATATAATTATATCCGAAAAATGAGAACGTCTTATTGTATCATATTGTATCGAATTGTATACAATTTTATACAATTTTGTACAATTTGATACAATTTTATGCAATTCGATACAATTGTATCCGAATTTTGTCCTCATCCAATTACATCAAATTATATCTTTTTGTATAAAATTATAAAAAATGTTATAAAAGTGGACATATTTTGATACAATTATATCTAAATATTAACCTTATAATGTTTATCATATTATATAGGACCATATCTAACAATATACAAAAATGATTTTTTTAAATAAAAAAAAAAATTTCATTTTCTTGTAATTGTTCTTTTTTGAATTGCAATTACAAATAATATGTAATTGTAGATAAGTTTTTTTTACAATTACATGTAATTGTGTAATTGCATGTGTAATTAATTACAAAATGTAATGATTAACCCCAGGTCTGCTGGATATCTTATAATTTCGATAAATCCTCCATTACTTTTATCCAGATTTATCATGACAGTGCAATAAACATGAAAAAATTTTTCTTTTAATTTAGTAATTTTAAAATAAAGTTAACAACACTGAAATTTTAAAGTTAATAGGATTATGATATACAACCAAGATATAAGAAATCAGTCAAGTGTACGTTATAGAACACAGAATTTCGTATTAAAGCTTCAGTGTTGTTAATGTTATGGGTGCGTAATCCATTTTTGACTCATGCTCCTAAACAAAAACAAATTACTCACGCACACATGAGTATATTAAAAACTTACAATTAGAAAATTCTCACGCAAAACAGTTAAAATTACTAAAAACATATGATGCAAAAAATAAACTCACACACGAATCATGCACGGGTTATTCTTACTCACGCTCACGCACGATTGACTTAAGTATAGTAATTATTACTCACGTGAAATAACGTGCCTCACGAACATTTCATGTCACGCGCCAATCCCTAGTAATTACTAAATCTAAAACTAGTTCAAAATCATTGTTAACATGGAACCAAATATAATATAATGCGGTTTTATATGGACCTTATATATTTTTATATAAAATCAGTTTGAAAAAATTGCCTATCCCAAGTAAAAAAAATGATATGGAGCCGTCTGGAACGTCTTATTGTATCATATTGTATACAATTGTATACAATTTGGTACAATTTGATACAATTTTATGCAATTCGATACAATTGTATCCGAATTTTGTCCTCATCCAATTACATCAAATTATATCTTTTTGTATAAAATTATATAAAATGTTATAAAAGTGGACATATTTTGATACAATTATATCTAAATATTAACCTTATACTTTTTATCATATTATATAGGACCATATCTAACAATATACAAAAATTATTTTTTTTAATAAAAAAAAAATTTCAATTACTTGTAATTGTAATTGTAATTGTTCTTTTTTGAATTGCAACTACAAATAATATGTAATTGTATATAATTTTTTTTTTCAATTACAATTACATGTAATTGTGTAATTGCATGTGTAATTAATTACAAAATGTAATGATTAACCCCAGGTCTGCTGGAGATCTTATAATTTCGATAAATCTTCCATTACTTTTATCCAGATTTATCATGACAGTGCAATAAACATGAAAAAAATTTTCTTTTAATTTAGTAATTTAAAAATAAAGTTATTCCCCCATTTATCTTAAACACATTGACACGGTGCAAAAATATAATTTAAATAATATACATTTAAATTTAACGGTTCGTTGTAATTCAAAAGTCTGTGGTTATCATACACAGAGTTGAATAGAATCAGCTGAGATATCTTAAGAATTAAGGTTTAAAGCAAAATAGAGTAATAATAACAAAGGATAAAAATAGCATTGTTAAATTTCGTTTATGTTAGTCTAAGTTGAGTTGTTGATAAGAAATTCGATTTTCTTTCAGCGGTCACATAAGTAGACAATCATTAAAATATTAGCCCACTAAAGACGAAATACACTGATGATGGCTTTGTAGCGAAAGCCGAAAATACGTATTCTGTATTGCTAGTCTTATCGAATTCTTTCAAATATATTTTTATTCTTTGTAATTTACTTGTAAATTTGTATCATCTTTCTTTGATTTCAAAATAATTTAAACAGAAAGTGATATTTATTTATGATCTAGAGTCAAACTAAAAAAGAACATTCATTTACTTAAAAATAAGAGATCAACTAAATTTTCCCCCATTCATCTTAAAGTTAACAACACTGAAATTTTAAAGTTAATAGGATTATGATATACAACTAGGGTTTGGGGTTCGGGAATTCCCGGGCGGGAAAAACTTTGCCGGGAATTCCCGGGAAAACGGGAAATTTTAAAAATATTAAATTTTTAAAATTTTTTTTGTTTCGAATAGGATTTTTTAATTTTAGTCATAAAAAACATTTTAAATACCAAAACAAAAATGTCATTGTTATAATCTTTTAAAAGGGAATACATTTATTTGACACACAAATAAAATTTTTGCCAAGTAATTAGGAGCATTTCAACTACTAAAGATTTTTCGCATAACTTATTCAAAATTTAAGTAGTAAAACCTAAAAACTTGGTAAAATGTTTAAAAGAAATATGAAAAAAGGCTTTCTTTCTCACAAATAATCGCCCTTACTATCTAAATTTTTCAAATGTATAATTTAGGTAAAGTCGACTTTAGTTAAAATATTGGGTGGCAGTATACCTTGACTTGGTTTATTTTTGCAGCATTCTGATTGGTTGGTTTATTTTCAACCAATCAAAATATTTGAAAATATAAATATTTTTGTAAGGTTTTCATACACAAAATGAACAAAACCGTTTGATTAAAAATAAAGTCGACTTTAAATTCAAAATACTCTTTTATATTAAGGGCCAATAATTTTAACGTTTTCATTAATAAATGTGAAAAGAAAAGACTGGTTAACGGTGGTATCTAAATTTGGTTATCCGATATCTAAATTTGGTTCACAAAAAAAAAAAAAAAAATTGATGGTCATGCAACTTCTCTTGAAGAAAACAACAACAAGAACAACGTTTCAGCTAAAATTAGTAAAGTACCCGAAGAAAAAAGTGTAAGCTGAATAGGCATTAAAGGTTTTATGGTAGGGCAAACATTTTCTGAAATGGTATCCAAATTAGCCGCAGTCAATCCGCACCATAACTAGATCTTCGTTTATTCGAGAAAGTTTTATAATAAAAACCTGGCATTGCAAAAAAATGAAACCGATGTAAAGAACATATTAAATTACTACAATCATGTAAAAGATATCATGATAAAAGAAATATCGAGCAATATTTCTAACAATAGGAGATTTACTTTAATATTAGATGAATGGACAAGAATATCACAAAAGAGATATTTGAACATATGTATAAATGGAAATAATTCATTTTATAACCTGGGGTTGGTTTATATATCAGCTGATGATTCTTCTGATGAAATAAGAAGAATTGTAGAAATAAGACTAGAAGAGTTTTATTTGTCTTTGGAAAATAGCATTGTGGCCACCATATCTAATGGGCCAAGTGTGATGAAACGTTTTGTTTCCGACAGTCCAGTAGTAGGTGCTTTCTGCTGGAATCATGCAATTCATTTGGCAGTGCTGCGAGTAATTTATGTGAAATCAAATGTTAAACATTCTGATATTTTTTACTACACTACACAGACTGCATTTGTACTGAAATAGTTTTTTTTTTTAACAAAAATTACTTATATAGGTGGTTTTCAATAACAATTTAGTTCAAAACTATTTCCCGGTCAAATTTTTTCATTCCCGTTTCCCGGGCAATAAAAAAGTCCGGGAAATCCCAAACCCTATATACAACCAAGATATAATATAAAAAATCAGTCAAGTGTACGTTATAGTAGGTTTGTTTTTTCGAATTTTGTATAAATATTCCATACAAATTTAAGCAATTATAAAATTTTTAAGTAGGTATAAATTTAGCTTCTTAAAAATTAAGTACAGTAGTCGCTCGGTTATATGAACTAATTCAAACAGAGCCTGTTCACTAAATGGAGAAGTTCACATAATCGAGAGAATATAAAATAAGTAATTCAAATGATTTTTATTACATTAAGTTTTTATTTTTAATAATTTTTAAATAATTAATGTACATGAAAGTAGTCGGTTATATTTTTTTGTACTTTTTTTGCTTCAAGGGATTTCTGTAGTGCCTTGTCCCTGCATTTTCGCAATGCCAAAATATCATTAATATCAGATATATTATTTTCACTCCAAGCAATAACTTTATTGAATGCTTCGATTGCCTCCGTTGTGCTAAATTCAGCTGTTGTTACGATGCACTGCTCTTGATCATCATCTTCAACTTCGCTATCTATATCTTCGCTACCAATGTCTTGATTCTACGTCTGAATCTCTTCCCGTGAAAGCTGTTCACATAATAGAGATAGGCTGTGTTCACTCTTTAGAACCTCCTGTGTTTAAATTTTGTTGTTCACTATTCTGGAAGTTTACATAACTGGATATTCATATAACCGAGCGGCTACTGTAGTTATAAAAATGCTACCAAGTCTTAAAAATTCTTGGCTTTTCTCTTTCAAATGTAAACAAAAACAACAAAAGCTAACTAATGAATTATGCGTTTGTTAGCAATGGTGGAGCAGGGCACACAAGATTATTGCTCCATTTCGCGTTCCGGCGAAGTCTTTATACGAAAACAGCTTTTGTACAAAGGGGACTCCAAATGTTTAAATTTCAGTTGTTTACAAAAAATAAAAGAAAAGTCAGGTAAGTACGGATAGTCGTTTTTTTACAAGTAGTTATAGATATAGATATAAAATTCGAAAAAAACAAACCTAGTATGGAGAATTTCGGATTAAAGCTGTTAATGTTATGGGTGCGTAAGCCATTTTTGACTCATGCTCCTAAACAAAAACAAATTACTCACGAACGGGCATTTCGTTTCTTACTCAGCACACATGAGTATATTAAAAACTTACAATCAGAAAATTCTCACGCAAAACAGTAAAAACTACTAAAAACATATGATGCAAAAAATAAACTCACACACGAGTTATTCTTACTCACGCTCACGCACGAATCACTTAAGTATAGTAATTATTACTCACGATCACGTGTTAATAACGTGACTCACGAACATTTCGTGTCACGCGCCAATCCCTAGTAATTACTAAATCCAAAACTAGTTCAAAATCATTGATAACATGGAACCAAATATAATATAATACGGTTTTATATGGACTTTATATATTTTTATATAAAATCACTTTGAAACGAGTAAAAAGGTTAAAGTCGGGCATGCCGACTATAGAATACCCTACACCAGTCTGGGTAAAAGCCAACTAATGTCACCAAAATCAATAGGCTGCGTTATTGGGCCAATATAGGTCTGTGTACCAAATTTCATCAAAATATCTTAATATTTGCGACCTGCAGCGTATAAACAGTATAATTTTGGTAGGACCCTTATATGGGCACTAGGTCTAAACATGGACCGATGTTCATCAAAATCGATAGGCTTCGTCCGTGGGCCAAAATAGGTCTGTGTACCAAATTTCGTCAAAATATCTTAATATTTACGACGTGCATCGTATAAACAATATAATTTTGGGGGGACCCTTATATGGGCACTAGGTCTAAACATAGACCGATGTTCACCAAAATCAATAGGCTTCGTCCTTCGGCTGCCATAAGTCGGTGTACCAAATTTCATCAAAATATCTTAATATTTGCGACCTGCAGCGTATAAACAATATAATTTTGGTAGGACCCTTATATGGGCACTAGGTCTAAACATGGACCGATGTTCACCAAAATCAATAGGCTTTGTCCTTGGGCCAACGTAGGTCTGTGTACCAAATTTTATCAAAATATCTTAATATTTGCGACCTGCAGCGTATAAACCATATAATTTTAGTAGGACCCTTATATGGGCACTAGGTCTAAACATGGACCGATGTTCACCAAAATCAATAGGCTGCGTTACTGGGCCAATGTAGGTCTGTATACCAAATTTTATCAAAATATCTTAATATTTACGACCTGCAGCGTATAAACAGTATAATTTTGGTAGGACCCTTATATGGGCACTAGGTCTAAACATGGACCGATGTTCACCAAAATCAATAGGCTGCGTTATTGGGCCAATATAGGTCTGTGTACCAAATTTCATCAAAATATCTTAATATTTACGACCTGCAGCGTATAAACAGTATAATTTTGGTAGGACCCTTATATGGGCACTAGGTCTAAACATGGACCGATGTTCACCAAAATCAATAGGCTGCGTTATTGGGCCAATATAGGTCTGTGTACCAAATTTCATCAAAATATAAAAATATTTACGACCTGCAGCGTATAAACAATATAATTTTGGTAGGACCCTTATATGGGCACTAGGTCTAAACATGGACCGATGTTCAAAAAAATCAAACTTGTTCGTCCTTGGGCCAACATAGGTCTATGTACCAAATTTCATCGAAATATCTTAATAGGTGCGACCTGTAGAGTGCGTACAAGATTGCATGGACAGACAGACAGACGGACGGACGGACGGACAGACGGACATCGTTAAATCGAAATAAAAAAAAATTCTGAACCGATCGGTATACTATAAGGTGGGTCTACGACCAATATTTTTTGGTGTTACAAACATCAGCACAAACTTATAATACCCTGACCACATAGTGGTGTAGGGTATAAAAATTGCCTATGTGGGATGATATATAATTATAGATGATTTTTTAAAGAACGTTATAAGTTATATATGGGTTCATATTCGTCAATATATAATCATAACTAACACAAATTATAAAATATTTTTTATATGGATCCACATAGTTTTATATTATTATGTATAGTGCCATACTAAATTATATATAAACGTATATGTAATTATACCTTTTATATGTTACTTTATGTATATTATATATAGCACATACATATATATGTAGGCCAGTATGTATTAATATAAAAGTATATATGCTTGAATTTAAAAGCATATATTGCCATATGTAACTATAAGTTAGTATATGCAATAACATAAAACAATATATGATTATATCAAAACTTTTTTACTCGGGATGTGGGATGATATATAATTATAGATGATTTCATAAAGAACGTTATAAGTTATATATGGGTTCATATTCGTCAATATATAATAATAACTAACACAAATTATAAAATATTTCTTATATGGATCCACATAGTTTTATATTATTATGTATAGTGTCATACTAAATTATATATAAACGTATATGTAATTATATATTTTATATGTTACTTTATGTACTTATATATAGCACATACATATATATGTATGTAGGCCAGTATGTAATAATATAAAATGACTATATAAAAGTATATATGCTTGAATTTAAAAGCATATGTGGCCATATGTAACTATAAGTTACTATATGCAATTATATAAAATAATATATGATTATATCAAAACTTATTTACTCGGGTATTCCACTGCAATATTTAATATTCACTAATTCGATTTAATTAAATTAATTACAGTAGAGTGAAAAATTGCCATTTCTATTTCAGCTATTTCTCCATGTCCAAGATGGAAAATATGTATTTGGTGAGGTGTATTTTTGTTTTTTAACACATTTCATACAAAAAATTTAAGAAAAACCTTTTATTTGTTAGTTTTGCAATTTTTTGTTTCTCTTTTAATTTTCATTCGTATTTTTCCTGACATTTTTTTTTTGCATTTTTATTGCTATGTGTAAACCCAGATAAATAAATACAACTTTTTTTTGGATTTAATAAATCCACTTTTTGTATCAAAAGTTCTAAATCCAGGTGATGAAAAATAACACTTAATATAAAATGACAACTTAACTTGCTAAAATCGAAAAAATATTTTGCTAAATAACACAGTGCAGCACTAAAATCTTGAACCAATTGAGACCACCAAAATCTGAAAGCTTATGATGGTAGAAGAAAAACCCTAGCTGGGTTTTGAATTATTAGCTAAGGTTTTTTTTTAATTCATTTTTGAAGTTTTCGACTGGGAGGAGTATTTTTGTACATTTTTCAAAGAACATGTACTGATTCTTAAGTCTATATCTCGTGAACTATTCAAAATATTGCTTTTCTCTCTTCAGCCAATTTTTACCTCTTAATTAGATCTAAAAATGTTGCCTTGAGATAAAATCAAAAAACAACAACATCTTACTCAAATGAGCAAAACTGTCAAAAAACGTAAAATTTCGTCATATTTTTCTATGGTTTTTCACACTTATTTCAGAAATTGCTACGAACTCGACCAGACAATATGGACTACCAATAATGACATGCATTATTTTAAAACATATAATAATGAGTTACTGATAATGATTTATTTTTATCATTATTTTAAATAGAAAGTAGTTTTCTAGATTTCTTTTAAATTTTTTTAAATCTATTTTTAGACTCAATATTTTTTCAGCACTGGTAAGGATATATGTAACCACATAATTTTTGATTTTTTGTATGTTGGCGAGTAAGGTGACTTGTGTGCAGCAGGTCAATTAAGTTTTTATCTATCTATCAAAAATTACATGTCGAGATAGCTCTGATGGTAGAGCTATTGACTGGTAACCTGGAGTACCAGGTTCGATTCCCGCTCTAAAAAATTTTATTTAAAAAAAAATTTTACAATAAAAAAATATTTTTTTTATAAAATTTATTTTTTTTTAATCTATTTTTAGACTCATTCTTTTTGTCCGTACTGGTAGGCATATAGGTAATGACATATTTTTAGATTTTTCGTATGCTGGTTTGTAAGCATAATTCATTATTTTTCGCGACATCGCCATACGACATCCCTGAACTTTATTTTTTTATAAGAGTTCAGTAACCTGTCCTAGGATTTGTCTTGTGACATGTCATAATGGGTCAATTTCCCCCTCCTATGAAAACGTCATGTAAAAGTGACCACTCTATTTCATATAAAGGGGCCAGTTCGGTGACAGTTTGTTAAAATTTCCCGTAGGGTAGTTACGTAACCAATATCTGGTAATGATTTTCTACACTGGGTAATTAAGAGGTAAAAATTTGCTGAAGAGAGAAAAGCAATATTTCGAATAGTTCACGAGATATAGCCTTAAGAATCAGTACATGTTCTTTGAAAAATGTACTAAAATCCTCCTCCCAGTCGAAAACTTCAAAAATGAATTAAAAAAAACCTTAGCTAATAATTCAAAACCCAGCTAGGGTTTTTCTTCTACTATCAGAAGCTGGTTCAAGATTTTGAAGTTGAAAAATGTGCTACTGTGTAATTAGTAGGCTAAAAACTCAACTAAAAATTTTAAATTAAAAATTTTATTTATCGGAAATAAAATTCTAGCCTTTTGAAATCAGCAGTTTACTATTTTTAGAGAAAATATTTCTGTTGATTTTAGCAGGATAGACTGCTTTTTGCATTTAACTAAATTTAACCTAAAATAACAAAAATTTTTTAGATATTACAATTTATTTTTCCTGTTTCTAGCATACTAATACTTAGCAAAATTTTCTGTACCAATTCTACGGTATAATTTGTCATTTTTGCTATTCTTAATTTACTAGTATTTAGGAAAAAAATCTGCTGATATTAAAAAAAACTGTCTTTTCATGTTTTAGAAATTCTAGATACATTTTTGGGTACGAAAATCTTATGTTTTCACTAGATACGTTTTAATCACCGAACTACTTATTTTAATATGGTGATGCCATTGGAGGAAAGGCGTTACACTCTTATTACCGTGTAATTATTATATAAACAGTTTCATAAATAGATGTTAAAAATAAATTAAAAATTAAATGTATAAAAAATTTTTATATAAAATTATATATTACCTAAAAATTACCCTAAAATTTTATGAGAAGAAAAAAATAATTAAATGAAAAGTTAAATTGTCTTGAATTCCAATGATAATTATTTTAGATTTAACAAAGCAATTGAATAACATCATGAAAATAATTATCTCAGTGTACCCAATCAAATAAATTTAATTTCTTATTTACAGTTTATCTAAAAAAGATTTAAACAAACTTAAGTCAATTATATTTCAGCCTTTATGAAAATGTGCAAAGTAAAGTGGAAATGGTACTTTTAGACGTTCAAAGAAAATATAATTAGGATTTGTGTAGTTGCTTAGGAAAAGCGTGTATAATACAAAGTGCACAGAAGACAAATTGAAAGCAGTGTCAAATAGTTAACAAACATTACTGTAGCGTCTTCAAATAAAAAGGTATCATCTTCTTAATCCTTAGACTACAGTGTCCATCTTGGTTCGATTTTTGTAGCACTTTTTAGAATATATTGCTAGCGAAATGTGTCGATTGTGATTGCGTAGAAATAGTTGGTGCTGAAGATTGATGTGGTGCAAAATTGTTAATACCATGATTAAGAGCTAAAACTTTATTAATTATATTCAATTCTTCTACATTATTATTTAAACTACTTAAACGACTGTTATGAAATCGTTGTTGTGGAAAATAATTACCTGTTTGAGAATTCTGTTTTTGTTGTTGCTGATAAAATTGTTGAGCATTTTGTTGCAATTGATTACTAAACTCTGGTATCAAATGTTGTCTATAAAAATTTTGATTATCAAAATTATTCGGTTGTTGTTGCTGCTGTTGATCTTGATTATAAGATGAGAATATATTGTTGCTAGGTTGTAATTGTACTTGGTTTATACCAAAATTACCCGTTTCACCCTCTTGACGAAAAAATCTTGCGTGGTGTTGTTGTTGCACCTGTTGTCTTTCTAATAATGCATTGGTCACATATTGTGGTACTAAGGGATTTTGTTGAAATTGTTGATAATTGCGGTGTGGCAATGCCTGTATGTGTGATAACTCTGCTGGCGTTTGTTGCAATATCGTTGATGCTGATGATGATGCAAATGTGGGTACAATATTTAATTGATTAGATGGCTGTATTTGTATACTTGAAATGCTGGAAGCTGTTTGTGAATTGGTTTGTTGCAGATTTTGTAAATTTTGAAATACTTGTTGTATGGGATTTGACAGTTGTTGTTGTGTTTGTATACCACTATTTGAAAATGCATTGGTTTTAATGTATTTTCCATTTGATTCTTTTAAAGGTAATTGTTGTTCCAATATGGCTTGATAGATGGGTGCCGATTTAGTTTGTGTACTTGGTATAAATTCAACAGATGGGCGTATGGTAAAACCTGGCTCTTGTTGGACTAGTGGCAATTGTAGTGGTCGTTGCTGCTGCTGTTGCTGTGACAATTGTGTTTGTGATTGTAATATCGAATTTGATGTTTGTGCTGTTGCTTGTGTATTTCTCAATTTAGTTTGTTCTTCCAATAGTTTCAATTGTCTTATTATAAGTTCTTGTTGTTGTTGGGCTTGTAATTTTAATTGATAGATTTGTTGTTCGAGTTCACGTTGTTTTTCAATTAAATAATTATTGACATTGCTGTCCTGTTCTTGAAGCTGTTGGTTTTGTTGTTGCTGTTGATTTAAATTTGATAGAGGTTGTTTCTGAAAGAAAAAATAATTTAAATAATCTTTTCTTCAAAAGCCGCTTTTTATTTAATGAATTTTCCTCCTAACGGGTAAACAAATGATGCCTAATTTAATTCTATCTCATCTGATATGTTTCCCACGAATCTATTGTCTCACACTTTGCTCCAAGGAATGGGTCATCATTAGTAAAATTTTATCCTACTAATGCAGTGAATTGTGTTGATATCAGGAAAATAGGTTTTGGGAAGGGGGAAAGAGGGAGTAGTGTTTGTGGACATTTGATTTGAATTTCCCTACATTGTAAGTATCAGGGAAGATATTTGCGGGGAGTTTATTCTACATACGGGAGTTTCGACTAATGAACAAATTTTTCCTGTAATGCGCTGTACGATCCACTGGGCAATCGACCACAAACGGATGAGATCTACTAGACATGCGTGTGTTCCGCACAAAAACATGGGCCCTAGGAATATACTCACACAGACGCGGATACATGGAAGGGGCTATGGGGCTGAAGCCCCCCCTCCCCCAACCAACAAAAATTTAATTTTTTAAACAGAAGTTTTATAATTTCACATTCAAAAAACATTTCCAATTTTGAGATTTTGTGTAGATTTTTGGCTTTTTTGTCTTTGAATAAAAAATTTGTTTTGTTCAGGAAACCTGACATCTTGTACATTTTTTCAAGAGATAATTTTCGAAATTTTTTTACGATAAGCTTGTTTTTATAGAATTATTATGAAACTATTAACCATTCTTCTACAATTGAACAAATTTTTTGAGGCATTTTACTCAAAAATTAATATTTAGGAGCAGTTTTATTGTCAGAACAAAGATCGATCTCAAACGAAATTACTTAAGAAATATTTAAGAAAACAATCGTGCTTAGGTTTGACTTTAGAACTGGCCCTTATATTTTAAAGTTAGAACAAAAGTTTTTTTTTTTTTTTTGAAATATGAGTGCACTACTTTTAAAATCTCTTAAGTTAACTTCTTAATTAATTTTTAAGTTTCATGGTCTTAGGATCATCATTTCAACCGTAAGTAATGATCAGAAACACCTTAAAATCTCTGAAAAAATTGCACTTAAGTATTTGGTTTTATTTAAGTGTTTACTATTTATAATATCGGTCCTCAGATTTTTTGATATGAAAATTCTCAAATTCTAAAATTTTTGCAAAAAACCTCCTTTTAACTTTTTACCGTAGAAAAATTTTACATTTAAAAAAATTTGTTAATTCTAAAACATTAAAAACGAGTAAAAAGGTTAAAGTCGGGCATGCCGACTATAGAATACCCTACACCAGTCTGGGTAAAAGCCAACTAATGTTTGGATCCGAAATTCGAATGGGTTAAAATGGGGCTTGTGTGAAAATTTTCTAAAATGTGAGTCAGCGCACCAAATTTCATTAAAATATCTTAATATTTGCGACCTGCAGTTTGTAACCAAGCCAATTTTGGGGGGACCCTTATATGGGCACTAGGTCTAAACATGGACCGATATTCACCAAAATCAGCAGGCTTCGTCCTTGGGCCGACATATGTCTGTGTACCATATTTCATCAAAATATCTTAATATTTGCGACCTGCAGCGTATAAACAATATAATTTTGATAGGACCCTTATATGGGCACTAGGTCTAAACATGGACCGATGTTCACCAAAATCAATAGGCGTCGTCCTTGAGCCGACATAAGTCAGTGTACCAAGTTTCATAAAAATATCTTAATATTTGCGACCTGTAGAGTGCGCACAAAAATGCATGGACAGACAGACAGACGGACGGACGGACATCGTTAAATCGAAATAAAAAAAAATTCTAAGCCGATCGGTATACTATAAGGTGGGTCTAGGACCAATATTTTTTGGTGTTACAAACATCAGCACTAACTTATAATACCCTGACCACATAGTGGTGTAGGGTATAACTAGGACCAATATTTTTTGGTGTTACAAACATCAGCACAAACTTATAATACCCTGACCACATATTGGTGTAGGGTATAAATATCAGAGTCATATTTACATTAAAAAATCACACATTTAAGCAAAACTTACCCCATTTGTAATTTTTTTAGTGCTTTTTCGTATTATTTCAAAGAAATTGTAGACAAATAGAATATCACTGCAAGTTTCCTAGTGTTTTAAAGGTTTTTTTTATTTGAAAAAAACTGCACTGCGAGAATTATCTGCAGAATATTAATGAGTTTTTGTATAAAACCAATGAAGTTTCACTCAAATTGGTCCATTGAAACTTTTCATTGAATTAATGGAATTTTTCATAAAATGTGAAAATTTCATTTTGTTTATTAAAAGTATCGTACACTCAATGAAAAAGTTTCTTAAAATATATGAAGCTTTTTCATTAATTCTAAGAAATTTTTAATTTATTTTGTGAAGAATGAAAAATCTTATTAAAATTCGTTGAGCAAACTTTTCTCTGCCCTTGCTAAAATAATTCATTATACCCTACACCACTACGTGGTCAGGGTGCTGATTTTTGTTTGTGCTGATGTTTGTAACACCAAAAAACATTGGTCCTAGACCCACCTTACAGTATACCGATCGGCTCAGAATTTTTTTTATTTCGATTTAACGATGTCCGTCCGTCCGTCTGTCTGTCCATGCATTCTTGTGCGCACTCTACAGGTCGCAAATATTAAGATATTTTGATGAAACTTGGTACACCGACTTACATCGGCCCAAGGACGACGCCTATTGATTTTGGTTAAAATCGGTCCATGGTTAGACCTAGTGCCCATATAAGGGTCCTACCAAAATTATACTGTTTATACGCTGCAGGTCGTAAATATTAAGATAATTTGATACACAGACCTATATTGGCCCAATAACGCAGCCTATTGATTTTGGTGAACATCGGTCCATGTTTAGACCTAGTGCCCATATAAGGGTCCTACCAAAATTATACTCTTTATACGCTGCAGGTCGCAAATATTAAGATATTTTGATGAAATTTGGTACACAGACCTATATTGGCCCAATAACGCAGCCTATTGGTTTTGGTGCACATCGGTCCATGTTTAGACCTAGTGCCCATATAAGGGTCCCACCAAAATTATACTGTTTATACGCTGCAGGTCGCAAATATTAAGATATTTTGATGAAATTTGCTACACAGACCTATATTGGCCCAATAACGCAGCTTATTGATTTTGGTGAACATCGGTCTATGTTTAGAACTAGTGCCCATATAAGGGTCCTACCAAAATTATATTGTTTATACGCTGCAGGTCGCAAATATTAAGATATTTTGATGAAATTTGGTACACGGACCTATATTGGCCCAATAACGCAGCCTATTGATTTTGGTGAACATCGGTCCATGTTTAGACCTAGTGCCCATATAAGGGTCCCCCCAAAATTGGCTTGGTTACAAACTGCAGGTCGTAAATATTATGATATTTTAATGAAATTTGGTGCGCTGACTCACATTATAGAAAATTTTGACACAAGCCCCATTTTAACCCATTCGAATTTCGGATCCAAACATTAGTTGGCTTTTAACCAGACTGGTGTAGGGTATTGTATAGTCGGCATGCCCGACTTTAACCTTTTTACTCGTTTTATAATACAAAAGTAAAAGGTTGCCTATTCTAACTTCTTGTTACAAAACTCATTACCGTGTAATAGTAGAAGGCTTTGTTGGGATCTGGATTTATGGCGAGTTTTGCCGCAGATCTATATTACATATAAAATATCAGAATTTCATTAGGATCGGAAGGAACCCATCGGAATAGTTTCGTAGTTAAAAACAACTAACTAAAACTTTAAATATTTTTTCAAGATGTTCGTATTGAAAACCATTAAAATTTTAGACATTCTTCTAAATTATTATTTGTTTATTTAATTAGGGCCAGTTTTATAGTCAGAACAAATATTGGTTTTTTCTTATATATTTTGTTCTCAAATCGATTTTTTCCTAAATAAGAAATTTTCAAAGAATCTAGTACTGACCTTCTATATTAAACCTATTTTATTAGGAAACATTGTTGTCTTCGAAAAACTCTTTGATACTGAAACATTTTTTATATTCTAGGTTTGATATGAAAGTTGCACATTCCTATTATCATATTATTTTCATATCAGAATCTCCATTCTGTTTTCTATGAAAATATTATTTAATTTTTAAATGCTTTATACAAAACAGAACATTAAAATCTTGTGAATATTTCAGTAGAAAAGTTTGCGAATTTAGAAATATTTTCCCTTATAAGGTGTTCGGATTCTGTGCTGAGATCTCTTAATTCATTAAAGACAAAATTTACAATAGAAAATTCTTCCAAGTTCATGTTAAGAATTTTTTGGTTAACTTGTACATTTTCCAAACAACTAAAACTGAAATTAATTTTGTTGGTGCTTCTTATAAAAAATTACAGAAAAGTTGTTTACCGACAGTTGTCGTAAGTTAGCTATATTGATAAAATCGGTAACGAAGACAGCACTAGTGAAGTAGATTTTTAATAAAAAAAAAAAAACTAACTAAATATTAAAAAAAATGTTGAGTTGCGGTTGAGCAGATTATCCCTAACCGCTTTCTTGGTACTTTTTACAACTATTGTATAAAAATTTAAAAAATGTTATAATTATGAAAAAATATTATCATCATTCACGAAATTGTCCTGTCTGATGTGCGATCCTATAACGATTGGGACTCCTAGTCGTATACCCTTCTTGCATCTAGTTCATAAAATATTTATAGATAGGACTACCATATAACACCCAGCCAAAAAATTTGTTGTCCCAACCGAATTAAGTTCCAACCGAATTAACGAGGTTGCCTCAACCCCATTAACGGGGTTGTCTCAACCGAATTTTGAGGTTGTAGCAACCGAATTCGGACGTGATAGCCGAATTCAGAGGTTGTGGTAACCGAATTCGGTTGTTGCAACCGAATTTTGAGGTTGTGACAACCGAATTCGGTTGCGGCAACCGAACTGTGGGGTTATGACAACCGAATTCGGTTGCAGCAACCCTATTTTGAGGTTGCGACAACCGAATTTATTGAAGAACGAGGTTGTCTCAACTGAAAATTTCTATTGTTTTAGCAGAAATCCTAAAATACTTTCTAATAAAAGAAAACCCATTTTTGTTTATTTTATACATATATTTTTTCATTTTTGATACATTTTTTATAATTACATGTAATAAGATTGGAATTAGTATTAAACGAAATAGTAATAAACGAAGTATACTTTCTTTGAAAGAAACAGCACCAAACGAAGTGCCATTTCTTTAAAAGAGGAATACTTACTAAATGAAGCAGCTTTCTTTGCAAAAATTAAAACTAAATGAAGTACTCGGTCTTTCAAACAAAGAGTACTACAATAAGTACCTACCCTTCCTTTATTAAAAAAAAATAGTACAAAAAGGGTACCCTCTTTTCGAAAAAAGATCACTGAAAGTACTAAAAGAAGTATCCTTTCTTTCTACTAAATAACATTTTCTTTAAAAGAAACATTACTAAATGAAGCTCACTTTCTCTGAAACAGGATGCTAACTGAAGTATCATTTCTTTTAATCAAATAGTACTAAAGGAAGTACCCTTTCTTTCAATGAAATCATTCCAAAAGCAACCCCTTTTTATTCCTTTTCTATAAATAGCATTAAGGGTACTAAAAAAAGTATGATTTCTTTCTAGAAAGAATATTGAAGGAAATACACTTTCTTTCAAAAAAATTGTATTTCTTTTAGTACTACCGCTTTAGTACACTTTTTGGGAGCAAGGACACTTAGTACTTCTTTTAGTACTCTTTCTTTTCAAGAAATGGTACTTATTTTAATACTCTTTCTTTGCGTCAAAGGGTAATTTTTTAGTTGCTCTTTTCTCTTTGCAAGAAAAATACTTCTCTACTCTACTTTTGAATGAAAATGTAATACATTCAGTTAGAATTCTTTTTTTAAAAATGCATACTAATTTTAGTACTCTTTTCTTGAATGGGTACTTCCTTTGGTACCCTTTATTTAAAGAAAATAGTACATTTTTAGTGCTCTTTCTTTAAAGCAATATGTACTTCTTTTAGTAGTCTTACTTTAAAGCAGTAGGTACTTCTTTTAGAAGTCTTTCTTACTACCATTTCGTTGAAAGAAAGAGTACTAAGAAGTACAATTTTCTTAAAAGGAATAATACTAAAAAAAGAGTACTAAAAGAAGCACTTTTTCGGTTAAAGGTAGAACACTAAGAGATATAAATTTGTTTGTATTACTACTCTTTTCGTACTCATTACTTAAAAAAATGATATTGATTTTAGTACTTTAGTTTAGCAGTCTCTCAATGAACTAAGCGGTATTTTTTTGTACGGAGTAGTAATACATAAAAATTATGGTTCTTTTAAACAGTACTAAAATTTGTAGATTGTTTTACCCTTTATTCGATAATGACAAGAAATGACATTGCTGTCTTCCGAAAGTTGCAATGATGTGGAAGTTTTTTAATAAGTGCTCATTATCCACATTACTCTCAATACGCATACCATGTTGAAAAAGGCAAAGAAGTTCACCAGTAACGCCCAATTCGTCGGACATACCTTGTTTGTTTTAATACTTTGCTATAGTGACAGGAATTCGTGCCATTTTCTGTACGTCAGGGACCTTTAAAAAAGATAGGTTTATGTAATATGCTGTAACATATTACTTCAGGTTTAATAATAGATACAATACCTTAAAATTGGAAAATATGTCGCAAACATTCTTTCCTGAAGGATTGGGAAAATGATGGTTTCCTCACAACATTGAGCAATGGCAATATTTTTGTAGGAAAGTCCAAATGCCATTACGATGAAAATCATGGCAGAAAGGTTCTATCATTTTAATGGGCTATTCACATAGCTCTGCAATTTTCTGCAAAAAAAGTGGTTAATTCGATTTCAAAATAACCAAATTATGTTAACACAAACTTTTTTCAGATCATTTTATATAATTCACAAGCTTGATTTTTTTTGTTCTTTTTATTAATAAAATTGTTGTGTATTTTTTCCACATATTTTTGAAGTTTAAAAGTTTTAATATGAAAACCTCATAGTAAATTTGGCTGTGAGGACCTAACAAAAATAAATTCGGTTGCCCCAACCCTATTAATACTAAAATTCGGTTGATACAACCCTGTTAATTAAAACTTCGGTTGTGACAACCGAATTCGGTTGCAGCAACCTAATTTTAACCAATTCGGTTGCTGCAACCCCATAAATTCGGTTGCAATAACCTAATTCGGTTACTGCAACCGAATTCGGTTGAAACAACCTCTTTTCGGTTACGACAACCTCATTTCTGTTGAGGCAACCTCATTTCGGTTGAGACAACCTAATTCCAACCGATTTTTTCTGAGGGTGAAGGTACAAAATATTTTTAGAAAGAATTCAATCTATAATGCATTACAGATAATATAAGAAGAAATGCCTACTTCTTTTTGCATTATTTTCCACAATATCGTACTATAAAAAATCTTTGGGTACATTAAATAAAATTTATTGTCTTATTCTTCAAATTTTCTCTTGAAATCGTAAAGAATTTGTATAAGATAATTAAAAAACAAAAAAAAATTCTGCAACAATTTCAAACGAAAAAAAAGTTTAAAAACTTGTTGTGTTTCCTCTAATTTTTTTTTAACAGAAAAAATATTAATTTCCAACTAATTTAAGGTATTAAGAGTTTAAAAAAGTTAAAAAATGGTGTATTAAACAAATTTTGGCAAAGGTGCAGTTTATCAGTCGTTCCTAAAAAAATACGACCTCCTCTGGAATTAAAAAAAGGAAATTTTTTCTAGCTTGTGAGTACTCTAATGAAAGGAAATTTACTCCGGATTGCAAAATAGAGTTTTTTATTGCATTATCTATAAAACGTGGTTCCACCTAGAGCCATTTGAGGTATATTTTGGATACAAAAATGATCGAAGATGCATGAAATTCATAATTTATCTCATAAAATTTAGATAAAATCCGGTGACCAGGCGTGGATCCAGGATTCGCTCAAGGGGGGGGGGGGGGCTAAATATTTTTTATATCTAATATGGTAGTCATATATATAGATATTTTATGAACCAGAAGTAGAAGTTTTAATAATTAATTAATAAGTTTAAGGTTTGCCAAGTTGTTCCAAAGAGTACCAAAGAGTGGAAATCTGTTTCATTAGTGTGGTCCTCTATCTTCGTTAACGATTTTATCAATATAGCTTCTAACTTAAGACAACTGTCGGTTGAGTTAAAGTAAAGCTTATTCGGTAATTACTTATACACTCATAGAAATAAATCTCTAAAAATAGCAGAAAAAGTTACTAAAAATTATGCTGTAGAAAAAACTGCTAAAATTAACAGATTTTTTACTAAATACTAGTAAAATGAGAACAGCAAAATTAAAACTGTTAAATTTACAGAAGTTTAGTTATATTTAGGCTAACTTTTAGTTAATTGAAAATAGCAAATTGTACTCTGAGAAAAATTTCGCTAAATATTTGTAGACAAAAATAGCAAAAATAAACTCTTAAATCAATTTGCTATTCTGCATTTACAAAAATTTAGCTCAAATATAACTAAATTTCTGTATATTTAACATTTTTATATTTGCTGTTCCTGTATTACTAATATATAGCAAAAATAATGCTAATTTAGCAGTTTTTTTCTGCAGCATCATTTTTAATAATTTTTAGTAGTTTTAACTAAATATTTTACGGACTTTTTCTATTAGTGTAAGAACCAACAAAATTAATTTGAGTTTTAGTTGTTTTGAAAATGTAAGATTTAACCAAAAAATTGTTAACATAAACATAAAAATTTGTTACTGTAATAAGTTAACGATATATTTTCTATATTCAATAATTTTTTTCGTTAACTATCAAATTTTGTCATAAATAAGTTAGGAAATCGGAGTACAGAATCCGAACTATTTTTAAGAGATTGTTTTATTTGCAATCTATTTTACAAGAAATAATAAGCAAAATATATAATAATTAAATATAACTTAATATACCAAGTTCCATTGAACTCAATAAAAAAAAATATAATACAATCGTGCATTAATGTTTAAAAGAAAAAGTTACTATTTCCTTAAAGGCAAGTCAAGTATGTGATGTCTTTTTAATCTACGTATCTCATCACTGTCATCTAAAAGATTGATTGCTAATACATTTGAATGATTGCTAAGCCTATTTAAATATCTTTCAGTGACACAATTAATTTCCTCTTTGACTTTTGGAATTCCGAGATCTTTATGTATACAGTTGTTGTTTAAAAACCACGGAGCATTTGATAAAAGTCTCAATGTTTTTGATTGATATCTTTGCAGAATTTCAATGTTTGAATTGCTAGTAGTTCCCCAAAGTTGAAGACCATAAGTCCAAACTGGTTTAAGGATTGTCTTATATAAGATGATTTTGTTCTCTAAACTTAGCTCTGATTTTGGTCCTAAGAGCCAATACATTTTTTTGGTTTTAATATTTAAATGTTCTCTTTTCGCTTTAACGTGATTTTTCCAAGTGAGTCTTCTATCTAAATGAAGACCTAAGTACTTCACATTATTTGATTTTGGTATAGCTGATCCGTTTAAATATACTGATTGACAGTCATTTTTTCTCATTGTAAACTTTAATGTTCCACTTTTGTAACTTTGATGTTCCACTTTTGTAACCCATTTCCGATCATATGAAGCTGTCGTTAAACCATGGCCGATGCTTCATTTGGGGATTCATTAGAAAATAATATGGCAGTATCGTCTGCATACGTTGCAGTGGTTAAACCATCAATAGTGGGCATATCTGAGGTAAAAATTGTATAAATAACTGGTCCCAAAACGCTTCCCTGTGGAACACCAGATTTAATAATTCCGAAATTTGGATCTTCATCGATTACATTTACGTAAAAGGACCTGTCATGTAGATAAGACTTTAATAACATATAAAACGGAGCAGGAAGAAGTTGTTTCAGTTTGAAATAAAGACCATCATGCCACACTCTGTCAAAGGCCTGCTGAATATCCAAAAATACAGCTGAACAATATAATTTACTTTCCAAAGCTTTTGTAATTTCATCAAAAATTCGATGGCATTGCTCAGGGGTACCGTGTTTGTGCCTAAATCCGAATTGATGATCTGGTATTATGTTTTTATGTTCTAGTATTGGAAGTAATCTTTTTAATAAAAGTGTCTCAAATATTTTAGATAACACTGCCAACAAGCTAATTGGTCTGTAAGACTTTATTTCATTTTCAGGCTTATTTGGTTTTGGTATCATTATGATATTAGCGTATTTCCATTGCGATGGGAAGTGATTTAATCTAATTATAGAATTAAATATAGTTGTTAGGAAGATAATTCCCTTTTTAGGCAACAGCTTCACAACTTTCGAATCAATGCAGTCATACCCAGGAGATTTCATATTATTAAGTTTATTCGCAACACTTACAACTTCTGAAGGTGAAATATGTTTAATAGGCAGATCCATTTGACAAGGAACGTCGAGAAATTTAAGTATTTCATCTAACTGTAGCGGATTGGTTATTCTAAAAGGAGTAAAAGTTTTTTCTAAATGATCTTTAAATACGTTTGCTTTACTAATGTTAGACCTACACCATGCACCATCAGCATTTTTTATTGGTATATTTCTTTTTACCGGACGTTTTAAATACTTTGTTGCCTTCCAAAGGCTATGATCATCATTTCTTGTCACATCTAAGTTCCTTAAAAACTCCACCACCGAATCACTTTTGTACTCCTTTAAACGTTTTTTAAGATAGTTTGATGCTCTGTTCCAATTAGTCTTGTCAATTTGACTTCTACTGCTTTGATATATCTTCCGTAAAACTGGTTTATTTCTAATAAGTTCTCTTATTTCAGAAGAGATTCTAACATTATAACCCACTGTTTCAGTTTGTTGTGGGGTAGCTAAAGTACCTGCGTTGTGTATTATATTTGTAAATGTCTCAACAGCATCATCCAATTCTTTTTCGTTTTTTATTGAAATATTTAAGTTCAGATTGTTTTCTATGCAATACCCGAAATATTGTATATTAGTTTTATTACTAATAATTTTGTAATGTTTTGCAATGGTTTGTAAAACTGTGCTATAAGTCACTATTAAAGCACTATGATCGGAACTCAAATCACATGAGTCCAAAATATCTAAAAAGGATCTTGATATACCATTATAAACAACAAAATCAAGGAGATCCGGTATTTTGGTAGGGTCAGTTGGCCAGTATGTTGGACTACCTGTTGATAAAGGTGAATAATGGTTTTTTATCATGCATTTATACAGCTCTTTTCCTTTTGGGTTCGCTAGACGTGAGCCCCACCAGGGGTGCTTAGCATTGAAGTCGCCTCCAACAATAAATCTTGGTCCAAGTTGATTAAAAAAGTTTTGGTATTGTTCACACATTACATTATGTCTAGGTGGAAAATATATAGAAAAAATGTTAAGACTGCGATTGTCACATGAAACACTAATACCAGCGGCTTGCAAAAATGGTTTTTGAATGGGATTAAGAACATCGTATTTGATTTTTTATTTTATTAAAATAGCTGCTCCAGCGTGAGCTCTGTTATCTGGGTGATTAGCTGCAATTGTATTGTAATCTTTTATTTTAAAATAAGTTTTATTTGTGAAATGAAATTCAGAGACTAAAAGAATATCAATAAAATTATTTTTGAGACAAACTTCGATTTCGTTTTTATGATTGGAGAGACCGTTTGCATTCCATATTGCTATTCTTAAATTTATTTGCATAGATTAGTCATTAACATTGACATCATGTTCATTAGGTTTTCCATTAAATTTTCTAGTTTTTCCAAACGTGAGTTAAAATTGGAATTTGGTGTTTTTAATGCATCTGAGTAGGATACATTATATTGGTTTAGATTAGGATCATTGTTTTGTATACCATGTAATTGGGGATATTCCCTAGGATTCATTACAAAATTTGTATTTCTTTGACTGTTAGTATATAATCTTAAAAAATTTTAAATTTGTATGTGTTTGTATTTGTTTTTTTAATGTCTTTCCTTGCATTTGAAAAAGAAGCTGATACTTGTAATCGTAAGCAAATTTTACTTAAATGGATAAGAGGAAGCCACATATCATATATCATGAAAAATGCATTTTTGGAATCCTGAGAAAATTGCCTTCAATTTGAGTACCCACACTTACAATACGTAAGTATATGTTACTACGCGTGCCGGGTTTTAACAGATAATAGAAGAAAGATCAACTTTTTTGGGTGTCACGTATTTTTTTTTTTTTTGAAGATTGCCCGATAATGTGCACCTTAGCTAGGGTGACAATTTGTACTAATTTGATCAGTACCTACATGTACTGATTTTTGGTCTAGTGTACTGATAAGAAAGTAGTGTACTGATTTGTACTGATTTTACTGGACTTTAAGATTTAAAATATTATATTAAATTTTTTAATAAGAAAAATCAAAATCAATTGAATACCCGTTAAATCGAATTAAATTTTTGTGTGAAGTAAGTTAATTAAGTTTTTAATTAAATTAAGTGAATTTTTCAATTGAACGCGTTCAACTGAAATAATGATTTAAGAACTAATTCAATTGTGGTTCTTTTTATCAAATCAAATGAATTAATTCACTGACGAATGAGTTTATGTTTTATAAATCGAAAAAAGAATTCCTGCAATTTATAAACTATTTAGTGTGAACGGAAAATTTCACTCAACCTTACAGTGATTTAAAAAAATTTTTCCGTTGGGTGATTTTAAAAACTCCTTCCCTTCACTGATTTGAATCAATTTTTTACGGTTCAATGATTTAATATAAAATTTTGCCGGTTCTGTTAATAAAACAAATGAAATTAGTTGCGCCAATAGAAAATCAATTGATACACATTTATTTGGCTGTGACAAAAAAATTTCAATTGTCCTAACAATAAAATCTTAATGTTTTTATGTGGAAATTTCGAAAGGAAAAGTGCCTAGAATCAAAGGGTTTTTCGATAGAAAAAGTTCACATAACCTTAAAATTGTCTATCAAACATTGTTACTGGGAAAAAGTAGCCAGAATGTGAATCTTTTTCTTTGGCAGAAATCAATCAGAAGTTAACAAAGAGAATACAGTTTTTTTCTGACGGCCGAATTTGTAGCCAATCGATTGGTTCTAATTGTGATAATTGAATATGTCGTTTGTGTCTACAGAAAATTGGTTTACAAAATGTAATTTGTTTCCGAGAACTGAAATTCGCTGGTCTAAATAAAAATTGGCCTAAATTGAAAAATTTTGTTCCAGCAACCATACCCATTCGATTGGCACAAATTATAAAAGAAAAAAATCAAATTTTTTGTAATGTAAATACTCTATAAAAAAATTCTGTTTTTAGACTTTATTTCGATGGATGTTTTTTTTCACTGTATACTCCGAAAATTCAAATAAAAAAATAAAATCAAAAAATAATTTATTTAAGTGCAAATTTGTTTAAGTCCGAATTTATTTGCATTTACAGTTACAAATTTAATTTTTTAAGAATTTGAATAACAAACGCATATTTTTGTGAACTTCAATTGACTGTTTCTTTATGTTTTGAGGCTATTTTATATTCCAAAAGTAATATTTTATTTGCTTTTTACATAATATTTTTCATAAAATTTATTTTATATTTCACTAATATTACTTATTTATAAAGTGTAATATAATATAGGCGAAAGATAAAAAAGTTTTAAATTAAAATATATAAGACAAAGACAAATTACGAATGGCCCCAATTATTAACAAACCCTGGGTAAATACTTGAAGATTTCTAAGTCAATATCCAAATCCTTGCATTTAAATATTTCAATATTAAATATATTATTTACTTACATGCTTCTTAGAGTGTTTTTTTTTTGGTTTTTGTTTTTGATTTTCGGATATCATAACTTTTTAGAAGGTTTTTGCGCCAATAAAAATAATGGCGTTTTTATTTTTTAAAAATTCCAACTCCTTCAACCCCCTTCGGGCGCTTAAATTTTGGGTACATTACTTTGTAGAACAGAAACCGCTAAATATATTTAAAATCTGACTTCACGAATCGATTCTACATGAAAAATTAAGCTTATAGGCAGTTTTTTCCCCTTTTGTAATGCACCGAATAGCCATTAGGATGGTCGGAAAAAATTGAATTTTTTTATTCTTTAATTTTAATTATTTTTCACATTTAAAGAGGATACTTACTTGAGAAAAATGGTATACTATACTTATTTCTATTACTACCCGTTAAAAAGTTATTATTCCTTAAACTTTTATTTTTACATACCCTGCCTGCCCAAACCGCTGGAGCTACGAGGTTGAAATTTGGTATGAAGGTTCCTCCTCTGTGGTAGACATCCACTAGGAAGGGATTTTTGGAAATTCCTACAGGGAGGGGCAAAAAGGAGACAAGAAAAAAGAGCTTTTTCCAAAAAAAAAGTACCTTTCTCCAAAAAAAAGTACCATTTTCAAAAAAAAAAATACCTTCTCCCAAAAAATTGAAACCTCCAGAAATATTCAATCAACAAACATTTACACCGAACAACTTGTTGGTAAAATTTCGCGGTTGAACACTTCTGGCTTAGTAAAAAATAGAGATAATTTGAATTGTTTAGCTGTCTCAGCAGTTGAATAAAGGGTAATTAATTAAATAATTACTATTTATTGTTTCTATTAATCATTATCATTATTTTGTTAATAAAAAATGTTTACTTTGCAATAAAATTTACAAAACAAAAAAATGTTGTTGTTACTTGCAAATAAATTTAAGGCTTAATAACTTTTTAACGGGTGGTAATAAAAATAAGTATAGTATACCATTTTTCTCAGGAAAGAATCCTCTTTAATTGTGTATATTAAAAAAATAATAAAAATTAGAGAATAAAGAAATCGATTTTTTCCGACCACCCAAATGGCTATCCGGTGCATTGTAAAAGCGTAAAAAACTGCTTATAAGCCTAATTTTTCATTTAGAATAGATTCGTGAAGTCAGATTTTAAATATATTTAGCGGTTTCTGTTCTACAAAGTAAGGTACCCGGGTAAAAATAGTTATATATTGTTATATATAATGTGATTGGGTTATATCTGACGGTGAATGGATTCACATTAAGACACATATCATTATATACAAAAACATCTGATATTATTTTTTCAATGAATTTTTTGTACGGTAATTGATGTTATTACATATCCCCAAATCTGACTCCATATATAATTATATAAGCCATATAAAAATAAACAAAATATATGTAGTGACCGATATGATTATATGGTTCGATACTAAGTTATATAACACTGTATGTATAGTCATACTAAAAATATATTCTTGTAACTTTATATAACTTTCTATATGATCTCGTACAAATTAATATAAACTAAGAGTTAATTTCTCCACAGCCAAATAATTTTCACGTGATTTTTTTGCATTTTAAATTAAATTAAAAAATGATGCAAACGATTTAGATTAGACTTTTATTTTATGTTATAAAATTTGGGCCTTTAAAATTGTGCAAGCTATCGAAATTTCAATATCAATTTAAAGCAGGTATGCATAAAAAGTATACCTACTATTAGACAAAATTATATAAAATCAGATATTTTTATATCGAATTAGATGTAATTTGATGTCCTGGATATGGACAAATCTCGGACCAAACTGTATCAAATTATATCTAATTTGATATAATTAGACACAAGTAGATGACCCATTTTTCGGATCAAGTTGTATGTCGTTGTATATGGGGACTTATCAAATAAGATATAGCTATATATGACACCGTATTAATATTTTTACCCTGGTACCCAAAATTCGCGATTTTAGCCGCCGAGAGGGGGTTGAAGGAGTTGGAATTTTTCAAAAATAAAAACGCCATTATTTTTATTGGCACAAAAACCTTCTAAAAGGTTATGATATCCGAAAATCTAAATTTCAAAAAACACTCTAATGCTTATACACAAAAAACTTTTTGTCTTATTAGAGGCTAAATGAAAGATTTTTGTTGTTGTTTTGCATGTTAATTTGTTTGATTAAGCTCTAATAAAATTCTGAACTTTTTTGTCAATACAATCCTTAGAATTTAGATAGATAATAAAATAGTTTTAAGTATTTAAAAGTTATAAATATAAATACTTTTTCAATTAAATACAAAAAATATTTGTATTTAAAGTTTTTAAGCATAATTATAAAATATTTTTATTTGAAAAGTCAAAGTACATATACATATGAATTTTCAAGTAAATTTTATTTGAAGGACATTTTTTTTCAATATTAATACATACACTCAACCAAAAAAGACTGTAATGGCTATTGAAAATTTTGCTATTATTACGGGAAATTTAACTGTTTTGAGCCCAGCGGTATTTTTAGCTAATTTTAGCAACACATGTATGCTGATCTGTAGTACAACAAAATTAGTAGAAAAATTTAGTAGTCGCTACTAAATTTTAGCAAAATTGTTGTAAACTCCAATTCAAAATCGATTTGCTAAAGTCAGTTAAATAAAACTCACTAAATATCAATAATTTTAGTACAATGAAATTAGTATAAATGATTAATTGCAGCTACTAAATTTCAGTAAATTGTTGTAAACTGTAATTTAAAATCAATCTGCTGAAATTAGCAAATAAGTGTAGGTACTAAAAAATAAAAAAACTGTAAAATCTAAAAAAAAAATTAAAAAAAAACTTTTTCTTTGGATTGTAACAATCGTATAATTACTTCATCGTACTTGAAATTTGGAGTCAAAATTGCAAACGGTTCTCCAGTTTTTATTCATGGAGATAGAATACAATTTTGTGAGTGTTATTTCTAAACTAAGAATATATCAATAGTAACAAATATAAACTAAACAAGAATTGTAAAAAATCAAAAAATAAAACTTTTTTTAAATTAGTATATTTTTCTGCTAAATTTAGCACTCGGAAACTATATACAAATTTTTTTTACTAACTTTTTTATGTAAGTGTACCTGTTCAAGTATTTTCAGCAAAAATGTTAGCTGAAAAAAGATTTTTTAGCGTTAGTATTAAAAAAATGGAAAATTTAGACCAAATATTTTATTAAATAAAAATGTCTTTAAGTATTTTTTTTATTTGAAAAAAATTTAACACAATATATTTATTTAAAAACAAGAAGATATTCTTGCAAATCTTGATATCGGGGGCTTTGGGGCTCGAGCCCCCCCCCCCCGAAATGATTTGACAAATTTTGAAACGTAACAAAATTCGTCGAAAGCAACAAAATTTTTTTAAAAAATGTAATAAAAATATTTATTTTTTGTTGAAATCAAATACCAAACGGCCAAGTTTCTTAAGTTTTCATAAATAAAATAGACTCTAAATCAAATTGCGAAAACTGCTAAACAAATTTTTAAGCTTTTTGGTGGCAGTAGAAACTGTTTTGTTTATGGGTTTTTTTTTTGTAAAAATCTTGAATAGTCATGTGTTCTAGGCATAATCTAAGAGGTTAGAAAATAAATAGAATGCAATCCTCTCTTTTACTGAGTAAAAAATTATAAAATGTGACTGCAAATAGGAAATAGAAATTTTTTTTCCCAACTTTTAATTGATAAGTGGCTATTTTTTATTATTACTACTAATAGTTTTCGTCATATTTATTATAAGATAAACATAAAATTGATAAATTAACCTTTGGTTTTCCTTAAAAATTACAGGTTTCCTGCTTGCAGGCCAGGCACGTAGCTAGGAATTTATTTCGGGAGGGGGGATTTTCAAAAAATTTTTGTTTAATTTTTCCCGGTTTTTTTTTTGCTTACTGGGGAATCTTATAAAACTTTTAAAAAACTCGTTATTTTAAGTTAAGTGTGCTACTTTGCTTTTTGTGTAAAGTTCAATAAAATGAGAGTAAGCACAAAATCCTCTATCTAAATGACAAAATTACCCAAAAGTACGGAAACACACAAAATCACTTTTCTAACCCAAAACTATTTAATAGAAAAAAAAATTAAAATGCGTATAGTTTTAGTCTCAAAAATCGCAAATAAACACATATTTTTTGCAGATACACAGTTTTTTGACTTCGTTCAGTTAATTTTTATATATAGAAGTTTTATTTTGTGTATTTCTTTGGTTATTTAAAATTTAGAATTTTCACATTGTTGTTATTTGTTTGTCATTGCACCAGCTGTCCCTTTTACAATTTTTTTTTAATAGTAAAAAGAGAAGTTAAGATGCAGAAAATTTTATAAAAATATCTGTAATGGCCTAAAGGTTTTTAAAACTTGTTTAATATTACAGCTACTAATAACTATAAAGGAAATTTTATTTCTAAGGCAGTTCTAAACTAAATTATATATTTCAAGTATAATTTGATTTCTAGGTGATTTCAATTTTCAAAAATTTCAGTTTTTCGTCAATATTTAAAATTTTCTGCAATCCGTTTGTGATATGGAGTATATTGTTTTACCCATTTTCTGCCAAGCATGGATTCCGTGCGAACTTTCTGAACAAACTTCGTAGTTTTGTTACTTAATTTTAACAGTGAAATTATATTTTAATACTTTTTGGACAAATTTTTAATTTATTTCTGCGGTTTCCTTGTTCGATATTAGTTTTAAAAGGTCCCAGCAAAAAAATTGGATGTAATTCCTTACAAACTACTTCTTTCACTACTTCACAAGTATCCATTAGTGTATTTTTACTGCTTTTTTAGAAGTTATTCTGAACAACTTCAAAAAATCACTTCTTTGATTGCTTGCAAAGTATCCGTTGGTATATTTTTACAGCTTTTTAGAATTACTTCTGAACAACATCCTAAAAATCACTTAAGTATTCCTTCTAAAGAGTAATTGCTCTAAAATTTGTATTTTGTTACGTTTCAAAATTTGCCAAATCATTTCGGGGGGGGGGGGGGGCTGTTGCAGGCACAAGCTGTTACTATAGGGTGATAATTTGGCATAATTCGACATTTTACAATTTTTTTTTCCACCCTAAGTTAAGCATTATAATGTTGGCTTTTCATAATTTTTTTTTAATTAAAATTATTAACTGTCCATGAAAAAGCGTACTTTAGGAGAAACAACAAATTTATTCTAAAGGTGACTGTAAATTAAATACATACATATATAAATTTGGATTTGTCCCAAGAAGCTTCTTGCAGTATATTTAACAAAACTAGATTCTGTGGTTTTAGGAGATCCTGCAAAATGATCATCACGGTCAGAATCAATGTTTCAAACGCGAAATGCAAGTGCACTGTTTGCTAAAACAAGACCCTCAAAGTGTTTTGCAAATCTAGCTCGGTTTTTAATTTGATGGCCTCTTGAAACATGTGTCTATTTTAATCACGTTCTCATCACAAAGACGCACTATCAGCTACTTTTTATTCATATTATTTGTTATTAGCAGTTTGGTGTTAAAAATTGTCGAAATCTTTTATATTTTTCTAATTCTAACACAATGCACTAGCATAAGTAGGGGGCATCGCCTGAGTGTTAGTCTATCGTACTCAATTAAATTTAGACATAAATTAACTTTTAAATATATAACAATTTCTTTACTGCTTTTTTTCTACTAATATTCAGCAATATTTTTTTAGCCAATTTCAAGGTAAATTTTCAATTCAATTAAACGAAATTTAACTCAAATATTATTAAAACAGTTGCATTTTTGCTGTACTTATCTTACTAATATTTAACAAAAAGGATTTATTAAATTCAAAAGCTTTCTGTGCAGGGCCCCTTTTAACTAATTTTGAGTACCTTTTTTTTCTCATTTTTCATAATTTTTCTATCAGTATAAGATTATATTATATCAGTGGTTTGTTTATTAATTCCAAACAAAATAAAAGAACCGAAAAGATTTTTTTTATTTTACAAAAGTTTTTTATTGCCGCCATCGGGTATCGAACTTGCGACCAGTGTTGCCAGGTTAATTGGGCACAAAATCGTCAAATATTTTTGAGAAAATCGTCTAAATCGTCATTACGTTTTAAAATATCGTCAAAATATTGTTAAAAATCGTCAAAACTTTAATAATCAAATATTTTTATTATTATAACCCTAAAATCATAATATAAAATTTAAAAAAATCACCCGGTTTTCGGTGTCAGCTGTAATTTAAGAAAAATTCTAAAACTAGTTTTTTATTTGATTGGTTGAAGCAAAATTTCAATGTAAATTGATTTTGTAACAAAAATAATTCCTATAGAAATAACGCAACACTTCACCGAAGTGTTTTAGAAAATTATCCTTTAATACTCGTATCTCCAAATTTCAAACAATTTGATGTATGTATTGAAAATTTACCAAATTAATTGTTCACTTAAAACAAATTTCGTATCGAAAAAACTTTACATTTTAATGTATTTAGTCTAGAGATATTTCACAGGTACATGAAAAAAGAATCCGATATGAGATATACATTCTTTCGAAAAGCACCCCAGCAAAAATATGTGTAAGTCATTCAAAACAAACAACTTTTAAATTGGTTACAATGGAGCGATAAGTGCTCTATTTCTGTTTCGAATGTATGTGCTTTAAAACAACTTTCAAAAATGTATATATAATATTATTTTTTATTCACGTTAAAAATAGTTAATTTTATTCACGTACTTTATTAATTTACGATTATTTACATATTTTTTAATTATTCGTACATATTTTAAAAAATACTCAATTACAGTTCCCACTGAAAAAGGGAAGGAAATAAAGAATTGGATCCCATTAAATCTCCTGGACTATGACCCAAATAGGAATTATTTTTTTCACTAAATGCAAATATATAAACCCAGCAAAATATTGGTAACGACACCTCATTACTATCTGCATTACCAAAAATGATATATCATTACCTTTTGCATTATTTTATAATATAAAATAATGACTTCCTAATAACGGCCTATTGTATTCATTGTTTCTAAATATAAAATAATGACTTACTCGTATTAGTTTAAATAAGTACTTTTTACACAGTTAAATTTTTTTATTATATGTAAATATGTTTTATGTTTAAATTTTTATGGCGAGTCCTAAAATTACACACTAGAGAAAACTTAAATTTTTCTGAATGTATTTCGTAAGGCTAATAGTATTTGCCTAAATCCTTATTTTTAAGAATCAAGTAAGCAATCGGATAACCACTTATAATTAAACTTTTTGTAAGCATGTGTGTAACCACTTATTATTGAAAATCTTATAACTACTTATTTCTCATTTTTTCGTAATCGAGCGGGTAAGCGTGACTACTTATAAAAACGACCACGCCAAACAAAAATAATGAGTTTAGACGCCAAAAAATAAGTTGTGCGGAGCTATGAATTTCTATTATATAACCACTTATTTGGTAATGAAAGATTTTGCTGGGAATCTTAACAATTAAAATGTATTGTTAAGGCTCTATGAAGTCGCTCGCGTGCTTTTGCACCGTGCACCAAAGAAATATGTTAATAAATTTTTTTGCAATGTTAACATATTTTATCGTTTAAAAATACCAATCAAGAGGTTCGTTAACAGAGGTTGGTCCCTTACCTTTGCTTATACATTAAAAGTTCTATAAATGTCACCTGCTTTAAATGTCGATATGCTTTAATTGCTATTACACCAACGACTGTATAATTAAAAGACTACCCAACTCTCCCTACTTCTGTTAAATCACTCTCTTCTAAATTTGTATCGAAAAATTCAGCCATAAGAATTACACACGTCTGCAAAGGCTAACATTGTTCGATACAAACTGTTAATGTTCGGTATACTGACTTTTACATTTGAATTAAAAGAACTTTTCGTTTATTTTTAAAATGTTAATAAATAAATTACAAAATCCTTAAAAAATAATGATTTTTCATTTATTTCGTTTTTTTAACTACAAAATCCGTAAGAATAAATGATATTCAGTTTATTTCTAAATCTAAAAGGGTTTATTTTTTTAACAAAATATTTTAAATGAAAATATTAACTGTAACAGAAAATCCGTATTTATATGTAATTTATTTTTTAAATAAAAGACAAAAACAGTTAAAATGTATTTCTTTTCATTTTACCTGTATAATCATTTAAAACTAAATGTACAGATAACTTTTTAAATAAACTACAGTCAGTTACTGTAATAATATTTTCAGTGTATATGAGGCCATTTAGACCAACTCTTCTTCGCATTGTGGGGCAGAATCAAAAATATTTTGGAAATAATGTAGCGATTTCTTACCGGCTGGTTGGATTACTATGAAATTTCTCAGGGTCGAAGTCAAAGTAATTTTAAGCTTAAGGTTTTCTGGCCGAGCCCACAGTGTCACTTGATACCAAACCAGACCCCCTCGAGCATTGTGAAAGTCTGCCTGAAATTTTGCATTTTTTCAATAACCTGGTCCAATTTTCTGCAGAGCAAATCAAGGCCAATTTTTCTCAAAAATATTGGTTATGTTTGCAAAAAAATATTCTATTAACTAAAGAAAAATAAATGCCTATTTTTGAGGCTTAAAATAGTGAATTATATGGTGTCGTTCATAGTTAAAAAAAAACCTTTCCAGGTTAACTATTTCTAAATTCCTGAATTATTTTCAAAATATTTGGATTCTAAACCACTGTGCTAAGTTAACAACATGTTTTCTGATCATGGAAACTACAATAAAAAAATTTCACGCTGGGATAAAAGCTGTTACAAAAACTTTGAAAAGTTTTTTCAGCCAATCACAAACTACCCAGCAAAATCTTTCATTACCAAATAAGTGGTTATATAATAGAAATTCATAGCTCCGCACAACTTATTTTTTGGCGTCTAAGCTCATTATTTTTGTTTGGCGTGGTCGTTTTTATAAGTAGTCATGCTTACCCGCTCGCTTACGAAAAAAATGAGAAATAAGTAGTTATGAGATTTTGAATAATAAGTGGTTACACACATGCTTACAAAAAGTTGAATTATAAGTAGTTATCCGATTACTTACTTGATTCTTAAAAATAAGGAGTTAAGCAAATACTATTAGCTTAAGAAAATACATCAGAAAAATTTAAGTTTTTTCTAATGTGTTATTTTAGGACTCGTCATAAAAATTTAAACATATTTACATATAACACTATGCGACAGTCAAAATCGGGATGGTATGAAACCAACGGGAAATGTTATATCGGTCAAAAACAAGTTATACGTGTCCCAGCGTTTCGCTGGGTCAACCCCTAGGAATCGAGATATATCTTATTTTTGACATAACTCGAGAACCACTACTCCGATTTTGCTCAAACAATTTTAAAAAAATTAAAAATTACAATTCCTTTAATCTGTTCATATAACGTTTTTCTATATACTCAACAGTTTTGCCGGTAAAAATAAATGTTTGTTACCGCTACCATAAAAATCAATAACCTTTTGTTTATTACTTTTTTTAATATTTTAGGCAAAAAATATTTTTTTCTTCATACATTTATTTTTACCGGCAAAACTGTTGAGTATATAGAAAAACGTTATATGAACAGATTAAAGGAATTGTAATTTTTAATTTTTTTAAAATTGTTTGAGCAAAATCGGACTAGTGGTTCTCGAGTTATGTCAAAAAAAAGACCACCAAAGGTCAAATCGATATATCTCGATTCCTAGAGTTGACCCAGCGAAACGCCGGGACACATATAACTTCCTTTTTACCGATATAACTTTCCCCGGTAGTTTGAACCCTTCCCGATCACTGACCCCTACCATTTGTCTCACAGTGTAATAAATAAAAATGTATAAAATTTAACTGTGTAAAAAGTATTTATTTAAAATATTACGAGTAAGTCATTATTCTAAATTTAGAAACAATGAATACAATAGGCAGTTATTAGGAATTCATTATTTGATATTATAAAATAATGCAGAAGGTAATGATATATCATTTTTGGTAATGCTGATAGTAATGAGGTGTCATTACCAATATTTTGCTGGGTAACTAATCCAAATTTCACTCTGTTGCAGCATTTTCAAATGGTCTTGCCACCCAAGAGAAAAGTACTTTTATTTTAAGTGAAGTTTGAAAAATATGTTCGCAAAACATGAACGGGGTTAAAATACAAATTAAATATAGACCAATGTTTTTGATTTCTTCTTCATTGGGCTTAGTTTTGAACAAATTTACGAAATAATTCGTCGGAAAATAGAAATTTGTGGTGTTTCACAAACTCATTTAATCGATATATTGACTAATTTTCATTATTAAAAAGCTCTGGAAATTTCATTATTCAAAAATTATCCAACGAATGTGTAAACAGTCCCGTTTTTGAATAATTATTCAAAAAGTGGCAACACTGTTCTAAAATCTATTTTATTTTTCGTTTTCGGTTTAACTAAACCAAGTTTAACTGACATCCCAAAAATTCGGTCTTAATGTATTAATATTATTTTCGAATTTAACGACTGAAGTAAACATGTTACAAACTTATTTAAAAAACTGTTGAACAAAAATTAAAAAAAAAAATTGGGTTTGTCTGATTTTAACTTAATCGAATTGATTCAGATGCAAAAGAAGTGTTTCCTTAATATTGCCCTAAAAATAATAATAAATTGAAGCTTTTGTTACACAATAGGTTCAGAAATGGGCTCTGTAAATGCTAAACATTAAAATTGCCTCTAAAATATGCTATTTCAGACATTATAAAAAGCACATTTAAATCACTTTGAAAAATGTATTATATTCTAAATCACTCTAAAAATGCAAACAAAATGTACTCGTATTGATGTGATGAAAATGTGTATCTAAAAACCATACTTTTATTAACATCATGTAATCACTTTTAAATTACTAACAAAATGCTTAAATTGAACTACTGACAACATGGGACATCACGTGTAAAATAAATCAGTGTTAAAGCTAAATTGTAACTACTTCACAATCAGTTGATGCTATTCGGAGTGCTTTTAAAATAACTTTTTTGTAATGGATTTTTTTGCTGGGACGTTACATTTATTAGAAGAGATTTAGGAAAAGATATTGTAAATAAAAATAATTACCAGATTCTGTATTAGTTTTCCTACAAAACACCATCAGATTCTAAAATGACTACCTTAAATAAAAATTTTATGATAAATATTTATAAATTGCCTGAATAAATTTTCAGATTTATTGGTTTAGATACCCAGCAAAATCTTTCATTACCAAATAAGTGGTTATATAATAGAAATTCATAGCTCCGCACAACTTATTTTTTGGCGTCTAAACTCATTATTTTTGTTTGGCGTGGTCGTTTCTATAAGTAGTCACGCTTACCCGCTCGCTTACGAAAAAATGAGAAGTAAGTAGTTATGAGATTCTGAATAATAAGTGGTTACAAACATGCTTACAAAAAGTTGAATTATAAGTGGTTATCTGACTGCTTACTTGATTCTTAAAAATAGAGAGTTACACAAATACTATTAGCTTCAGGAAATACATTCAGAGAAATTAAAGTTTTTGCTAGAGTATAATTTTAGAACTGGTCATAAAAATTTGAACACAAAACATATTTACATGTAATAAATATAAATGTATAAAATTTAACTTTGTAAAAAGTACCTATTTAAACTATTGCGAGTAAGTCATTATTTTGTATTTAAAAGCAATGACTACAATAGGCCGTTATTAGGAAGTCATTATTTTATATTACAAAATAATGCAAAAGGTAATGATATATCATTTTTGGTAATGCAGACAGCAATGAGGTGTCATTACCAATATTTTGCTCGGTAATGGAAAACTAACGTATTTTTGAACAATTGTTGCTATATTTCCTATTGAACAAAAATCGTCATTTTGAAGAGGAAAATCGTCAAATGTCATTTGGCTATTTTTGATAGTAAAAATCATCAAAATGACGATAAATCGTCAAAACTGGCAACATTACTTGCGACCTTACGATTGCTAGTCTAGCGCTCTACCGCTGAGCTATTCTTTGATACGATAGTTAATAAAAGTACTTATTAAACAAGTGTAAAAGGTGCACTCCAATTCAATACTGTTTTCAGTACTATTTTTACAGGTGCATAAAATGCAAATTCTCACCATTTTTTTTATATATACATATTTTTAAAAATTAAAAAATATTGAATTTAAACAAATTAATTATAAATATTAATGTTGGATGTTGTTCAGAAGTAATTCTAAAAAGCTGTAAAAATATACTAACGGATACTTTGGAAGCAATCAAAGAAGTGATTTTTCGAAGTTGTTCAGAATAACTTCTAAAAAAGCAGTAAAAATACACTAATGGATACTTGTGAAGTAGTGAAAGAAGTAGTTTGTAAAGAATTACATCCAATTTTTTTTGCTGGGACCTTTTAAAACTAATATCGAACAAGGAAACCGCAGAAATAAATTAAAAATTTGTCCAAAAAGTATTAAAATATAATTTCACTGTTAAAATTAAGTAACAAAATTACGAAGTTTGTTCAGAAAGTTCGCACGGAATCCATGCTTGGCAGAAAATGGGTAAAACAATATACTCCATATCACAAACGGATTGCAGAAAATTTTGATTTCAATTTCAATTCGCCTGCAATCTGTCCTTTACCAGAGGTCTTCATTTGAAATCCAATTCGGCCAGTATATCCGTAGTATTTGCCTTAAACATCGATTGATAAACGTCTGTATCCTCCTTAGTGTCAGCTTTGTTAGGCTCCACGTAGTACTAGCATATAGTAGTACAGATTTATCAAAGTTAAAGATTCTCAACTTAGTCCTCTGCTCGCCAGATTTTGTGTAAATTGAAAAATGCAACACGTGCCTTATTTATACGGTCACAAATATCTTCTCCAGAACCGCCATCTTCCGTTATTTTTCTCCCAAGGTAGTTAAACGACTCAACATCTTCAATCACCTTATCATCAACTATAAGAGGTGTTGTAATATGGGTGCCTTTACGCATTAATTTTGTCTTCTTATAGTTTATCCTTAAACCCACTTTTTTTGCATTATAATTATATATTGTAATAATTATATATTGTAATATATGCCACATATGATTATATATAATTTTTTTTACTCGGGTTAGCAGAAAAATATAATCATTTAACAAAATTTTATTTACAAGAATTCATTGTTATTACCAATGAAAAGGTAATAACTGGGGAACCGTTTGCAGTTTGACTCTAAATTTCAAGTACGATGAAATAATGGCCCCCCTACTAAAAAAAATTATATGACTTTTGATATTATATATAATTATATCCGAAAAATGAGAACATCCAATTGTATCAATTAGATCTAATGTGATGGAATAAGATATGGTTTGACACAATTTTATCTGGATTTTGTCCTCATCCAAATGTATCAAATATAATATAATCATATCTAACTAGACATAATGGTATATAATTCGATACAATTGTACATAATTATATGAGGCATATGTAACTATATATAGGTCTATATATAATTGGATATTGTAATATGTTGTACTATATAGTGTGCAATATATAACAAGATATAGTTATATATTTAGGATATAATTTCGTAAAATTTGATATAATTATATCTTAGTATATATGTTCCAATATATATTTATAAAAAATTTTATATGATAATATATGACTATATCAAAACTTTTTTACTTGGGCCGAGTAAAAAAAATTAATCTCGCGCAATATCCAATCATATCCAATTTGATATTGTTTAGGATCTGATGTAATATCTAGCTGATCTAATTAGATCTCAAAATTGGGTGTATCCAATTATATCGTATTAGATCCCATTGTATATATGGGGATAAACTAAGATCAAGTTATATCTCAAAATTGGGAGGTCCAATGATATCTTTGGGGATAAACCTAGATCTAATTTGATCCGAAAAATGGCGGATCCAGCTATGTATTTACGGATAAACTTAAATCTAATTTGATCTCAATTTTGGCAGATCGAATTAGATCCAGCAATATACTTGTGGATAAACTTAGATCTAATTTGATCTCAATTTTGGCATATCGAATTAGATCCAGCAATATATTTGTGGATAAACTTAGATCTAATTTGATCCGAAAAAGTGGCAGATCGAATTAGATCCAACAATATATTTGTGGATAAACTTAGATCTAATTTGATCCGAAAAATGGCAGATTGAATTAGATCCAGCAATATATTTGGGGATTAAGTAAAATATAAATTTATCCAAAAAATGACAGATCAAATACGATCCAGTAATATATTTCGGGATTGCGTAAGATCTTAATTTTTCCGATAAATTGCAGATGGAATTAAATCCAGTGATATATTTGGGGATTTGGTAAGATCTTAATTTATCCCATAAATTGCAGATCGAATTAGATCCAGCAATTTATTTCAGTATTAAAATGGCAGATCGAATTAGAAACAGCAATATATTTGGGGATTGACATCTAAAACTATCCAGAAAAATTACAGATAAAATTAGATCCCGCATTATATTTGGGTACTACGTAACATCTCCATTTATTTGGGATTAAATAAGATCCCAGACAGATATTGACAACAGTTCAAAAAATAATACACTGGCAGAGCACTGATTTTATAAACATTACAATATTTTGTTAAAATAAGGTTTAAACTCAGAAGGTCTCGAGTTCGATACCGTTCACGGCTATGTATTTTTTTTTTATAAAATGAATTTCTTTTTATAAAATTATAATTTTATTTTCTATAAATGTTTTTATAAAATTATATATTTTATTAAATTGAATTAAAAAAAAAAAAATAATTTTATTTACATCTTTTTAACGCTCTACACCATTTCCAATTGTATCAATTGTTTTTAAGATTTATCAATTGTATTTCAGAAATAATCAATTGAATTTCAGTTTTATCAATTGTATTTCAGAACTTATCAATTATTTTTCAGATTTATGAATTTTATTTCAGAACTAGTCAATTGAATTTCAGTTTTATCAATTGAATTTCAGAAATTATTAATTGTATTTCCGAAATTCACAACTGTATTTCAGAAACTATCAAACTGTATTTAAGAAATTATGAAATGTAATTTAGAAATTTTTGTCTATTAACTATAATAAACATCCAACAAGTTTTGAAATAGATTTGATTATTTCTGAAATACAATTAATAATTTCTGAAATATATTCCATAATTTCTGAAATACATTTAAAATTTCTGAAATACAATTAATAGCTCCTGAAATACAGTTAATATTGTAGTTGAGCTACCATATATGACCATATATTGTTTAAATGGCACCATATATGACAATATACTGTTTAAATGGCACCATATATGATATGTTCCCTATTAAAAAAAAATAATATGGAGCTTTATATGGTAATATATAACTTAGAGTGATCCATGTACCATTTGATCCGAAAAATGGCCCGAAAAAATTGTATCAGTTGTTTATCAGTGTTTCTCTAATTGTATTAGTTTAGATCTGACCTGATTAAATTATGTGTTAATCAGATGAAATTGTATCTGATTTTCGACCTGATACAATTTTATTGGTTTATATTACATGGTATCAGTTTAGGTCCAAATAGATATATTTGTATACAAAATTATATAGTTATATCCCAATTTTGACCTGATATCAGTTTAAAACTTTGATACAATTGTATAAGGTAAATGTCGAATACAATAATATTTTATTTATATAAAATTGAACCAATTACGATCAAACCTGACACCATTACATATAAACCGATAAAATTGTATCAGGTCAAAAATCGGATACAATTTCATCTGATTAACACATAATTTAATCAGGTCAGATCTAAACTGATACAATTAGATAAAAATTGATAAAAATGTATCGGGCCATTCTTCGGATGAAACTCTATATCTGCAAAAATGCAATTGTTCAGGAGAGCAACAAAACTAATTCACTTGCTTATAAGATTTTTTTGAATCAATCTGTCTTCTAGAATATTATTTAAAAATTGCAACTTCTTCCTATATATACTTATTTTGAAATTATTTGCGTTATTTACGTCGCTAATGCAGATATAGAGTTCTGAAATAAAATTTTTATATACCCGGTGAAAAATGTCCATATATGAACATTTATGGTTCAACCATATTTGTATGGATCCGAAAAATGAGGTAACACCTATGTATATGTTCATATATGGACATTAGGGCGGGTCGATTTAATAATCGCCCATGGCTCAGTGAAAATCGTATTCTAGGGATCAAAAGGAACCATACGAAGGAACCATACCTATAAAACGAATTCTACTACCCCCCAACTGTTGACTTTTGTCCCGTAGGGTCAAGTTTTGAAAAATCACACTTTGACCCATTTAGAGTGCCCCAATCGAGTCCAAATGTATGACCGACCCCCACTAACTTTGGAGGGCCGATCCACCCATGCCAGTGGCACACCCCCTGGAACTCCCCTGGGGGGTTCCCCATACAAACATTTTAAAAAATCACCATTTTTGGCACTTTATTTTATTATTTTTTATTTATTTTATTTATTTTTATTATTTTATTTATTTTTTCTCTTTAGAAATTTATTTAGTCAGAACATATGTAAATGAAAAAATTAATTTAACTTAGTAATAGAAAAGAAAATAAAAAAAATTACTGTTTGAAGTTTTTTTTGCTTTCAAGTCTGGGCAATTTCGCACGGCTCTCTAATGTCGTCACCATAACAGCCTCTACATTTTCCGGTATAACTCGTTTGGAAACGCTAGCTAGCAATTGAACGTGTCGTTCTGTTGCAGGTCGTAAAATAGGTTGTGTGGGTTTTTTAAGCCACCACAAGACACAGCTGCATGTCGTAAACTTACTTAAGCTAAATCGGTTACAGGTAGAATTGAGCATAAAATTATCATAAAGGATTTTCCAGAAGTAATAAAAGGCGCACTTGCTTAACAGAATTTGTGGTCAGATTAACGTTTAATTTACATGTAAGTACTTTATGGGCAGTTTTGACAACAAAATCGGTTACAGGTAGAATTGAGCATAAAATTATCATAAAGGATTTTCCAGAAGTAATAAAAGGCGCACTTGCTTAACAGAATTTGTAGTCAGATTAACGTTTAATTTACATGTAAGTACTTTATGGGCTGTTTTGACAACAAAATCGGTTACAGGTAGAATTGAAATTACCATTTCATTCTTATTACCTCGTCTCCTAGACCATATATAACGCAACAGTTTTTGTGAATGCATTAAGTCGTTGTGAAGAACTCGAAGTGTGAAGTGCTAATTTGAGATAAAAAAATATTTAAAAAAAAATCATTCCAAATCAAGAAGTTTACAATGAATCCACCATCCTCTACACCGCAAGATAAAGCAATAACAACATCAACAACTATCGAAAACCCAATGAGTCATATACCCAGGCATGATGTTACTGTTTTTGGTGTGTCTACTGATTTGACTGATCTTAATTTACCAACCCATCTGGATATCTTGAGATATTATTTTTACTTGAGCGAACAAAAAAAGTTGTCCTATAAAGCATTCACTATTCAAGTACAAGATAAGTTGATTGGAATTTGTGAAAAACTTGGTATGGAAATAATGCTGAAAAAAAGTGTATGTAATAAATTGAATAGATTGCTTGACAAATATCAAGAGCAAATCAAGAGAAGAAACAAACCCCAACAATTTACAGAGTATGTAAAATCTCTGGAAACAATTTTTTTTCATTGGAACATGTAAATGCGATTTGAAGGCAGCTCCATGTGCATGCGGTTTGGTTCCCGAACGCCTCAAAGAGTTTATGCACGATCAACATAATCAGAGAAGTCTAACAATGGATGGATTTGCGATGGAAATTGAAGAGCAAGGAGCAACGTCTATGTCATCAATGCCAACATACCAAGATCCCGATGATTCAACATCCCGGTTCAAGAAGATTTGTATATAAGCACAAGTTCACAATACACACAGAGATACGATTGTTTTAACTTTGCCTTGGTATGTGACAGATTTGGCGTGCCTGATAGAGTGGCATCAGCAATGGGAACAGCTCTTTTCCAAGATTTTAAAATGAAAGATATCCATGGCAAACCTCTCATCATGGATAAATCGAAAGTTCGCCGAGAAAAAGAGAAATGCAGACAAGAAGTGCTTCGCAAACGGTTAGATGATACCAATTTGTTAGCATTTTCATTCGATGGCAGAAAAGATGATACTTTAACGAGAGATACAATTGATGAGAAGTATCATACTAGAATGGTAAAAGAACCTCATCTTGTTATTTTGAGAGAACCGAATTCTGAATTGATTGGTTACGTAAGACTTGAACATGAAACCGCTTAATACAAAACAACCAAATTAAATGATTTTTTCAACGATAAAAATATATCACTGGATGCATTAATTGGCATATGCACTGACGGTGAGCCAACAAACACTGGCCCAAACGGTGGAATTATACGACGATTCGAATTGCTGTTAAAAAGACCATTGCATTGGTTCGTTTGCCTTCTACACTTCAACGAACTTCCGTTTCGGCATTTGTTTGAAGCTTTGGATAAATCAACCAGCACTGGACCAAGATCGGCAACCGGAAAATTGAGCCGTCAAATCGAAACTTGTGAAACTCTTCCGGTAAGTTATTGCTATCACTCATTTATTATAATTGTCAACCGTTTTTAATTGTTTTATTTTTATATATTTTCAGGTGGTGGACGGCTTTCAGAAAATTGAGTTGAAAAATATGCCCCCTGCTCCAGAAAAAATTGAATTTTCCACCGATTCCAAGTACTTATACGACATGGCCCATGCAATTTCTAGCGGCGTGGTTTCAGTGGATCTGGCAAACATCAAACCAGGGAAAATTGTACATTCTCGGTGGCTCACCAAGGCCGCTAGACTATTACGATTATATGTGACAACGGAAAATCCAGATGCAAATTTAAGAATACTGGTTGAATTTATAATTACATGTTATGTGCCAATGTACTTCAATATCAAGTATTACAGCTCTGTCGTGTACGGTAGTAGATTATTTTTCAAATTCATTAGTTGGTCAAGATTTCTAGAACCTCGTTTACGCAAAATTGTCAATAAAGTAATTACAGATAATTCATATTATGCGCATTCGGAAAATATCTTGTTATCAATGTTGTTTGATGATAGCAAAGAAAAGCGCGACTGTGCTATCAAGATAATTCTACGCTATCGAACCGATGTTGACGACCCAACGGGACTTAGAGCTTATAAAAAACCAGATATAAACTTTTATTGCACAAGTTACACGGAAATGATCAATATAAATGACATAAATGACGTATTTGAACCACCATTCACGCGAAGCATTCCATACGATACTTTGAAAGAATATTTAAATCAAGATGATCCACCGTTTAATGATCCAAAAATTCCATCACACATACAAGAAACAGAACGACACGTTCAATTGCTAGCTAGCGTTTCCAAACGAGTTATACCGGAAAATGTAGAGTCTGTTATGGCGACGACATTAGAGAGCCGTGCGAAATTGCCCAGACTTGAAAGCAAAAAAGACTTCAAACAGTAATTTTTTATTTTTTCTTTTCTATTACTAAGTTAAATTAATTTTTTCATTTACATATGTTCTGACTAAATAAATTTCTAAGGAGAAAAAATAAATAAAATAATAAAAATAAATAAAATAAATAAAAAATAATAAAATAAAGTGCCAAAAATGGTGATTTTTTGAAATGTTTGTATGGGGAACCCCCCAGGGGAGTTCCAGGGGGTGTGCCACTGGCATGGGTGGATCGGCACTCCAAAGTTAGTGGGGGTCGGTCATACATTTGGACTCGATTGGGGCACTCTAAATGGGTCAAAGTGTGATTTTTCAAACTTGACCCTACGGGACAAAAGTCAACAGTTCGGGGGTAGTAGAATTCGTTTTCGAGGTATGGTTCCTTCGGCAAAGTTTCTTATGTTGATCCCTAGAATACGATTTTCCCTGAGCCATGGGCGATTTTTTTGCCTCCCCACAAATCGACCCGGCCTAATGGACATATATGAAAATATACATTTATTAAATATATGCAAACACATGCGAACGTTGGTGTTTTTTATTATAAGGTTGTACTATAGATATAAATTTATGTATGACATTCAAATTAGTCGCTACATATGTTCCTTTTTTTATTCATTACATTAAATATAATTCCATATTTACCAAATATGAGTTCCTTTTACACATATGGAAAAATGTATTCTTCCAAATATGTTCATATACAAGTCCCTTTTGCATAAATTGAATAACATATACTTCCATATTTGTCCATATATGAGTGCCATTTCAATATATGAAATAACAGATGCATCCATATATGTCTGTATATGAAATCTTTTTCCATATATGGAATCACATATACTTCCATATATGTTCATATAAAATCCATATATGATCATAAAAAAGCCATATTTGTTCATATGTGTCCATACATAAACCACATAATGAACATGTTTGAGCGTATATGAACATTTTTTACCGGGTAATTTTATGATAATACTAGCAGATATATATGTAGTTTTGATAAATATAAAAGATATGCATTATTAGGAACAAATGACCATTTAAATCTCTATACTTTTTGTGGAAAACAATAGTATGTTCCTCCAAACATCAACGAACACAGAATTGTTACTCAGGGATGGAAAAGTCTCGTTTCATTGAAATTAATAATCCAAGAACTATTATATACATATCTTATTCCAAGAATTAATGGTTAGTTTGGAAAAAAAATTACGAAAAAAATTTTACAAAAACGAAAAAGTTTGCATTATTATATTCGTTTGCAAAATGTTAATCGCTGATTAAGTTTCTTAATTCATTTTCTGCGGCATAAATCCTTTTATTCACAATCCGCCATTATTTTAAATATTTTCAATGCGGTGTATTTTAATCCATAATCGAAGAATGTTACACTCATATCTTGCCCAAAGTTTGGTGGTTAGTTTGCAAAAAAAAAAAAAAATTGCGAAAAGGATAATTTTACACCAATATATTCGTTTGCAGAATGTCAATAGTTGTTTAGCTCTTCTAAGTCATTTTCTACGCTTTTTCGCATTGCGTCGTTATTTAGCAATTTTTAAGTGAGATTCTCAAAATATATAATCTAGGGATTGCAAAAAAGTCAGGAAAAAAAATGACAAAAAGGACATTTTTTGCATTAATATATTTCTTTACAGAATGTAAATCGCTGACTAAGATTTTTAATACAATTTTTTTACCATAAAGTTTTTTTTTCGCCTTCCAAATTGATATCATAGATGTATATAATATCAACAATGATTTTGCCATCAAAAACTGATTTTGGCCAAAATTGCAGATATAGAGTATTGAATATAGTGTCTCGATATGTAACTATTTTTATTCGGGTTGTTTAAATGATACGATATATCAAAGTATATGATACTATATATGGTAGCATATATTATCATATCTGGAACTGTATTAAAAATCTTGTTCATAAGGTACCATATATGACCATATATTGTTGAAATGGCACCATATATAATAATGTATGGTTTAAATGTCACCACATATGGTAATATATTGTTTAAATGATAAGATATATAAATATATATTGCACCATATATAGTAACCTATATTCCCGAGTAAAAAAAATTATATATAATCATATGTGGCATATATTACAATATATAATTAGACATGTGGTTATGTATATCCATATATAATTATATATGACGTTTTTTCCGAAAAATTTTCCTTATATTATGCCATATATAATTTCATCTAATTAGATATCGGCCTTCATAATATTAGATATGGCATATATAATTATATATTACATAACATGGTTGATCTTATTGCATATATAGTTATATATAGAACTATATCTTAATATATGGCATTTTAGCAACCCGAGTAAAAAAAATTGATCTCGCACAATATCTAATCATATCCAATTTGATATTGTTTAAGATCTGCTGTAATATCTAGCTGATCCAATCAGATCTCAAAATTGGGTGTATCCAATCATATCGTATTAGATCCCATTATATATATGGGGATAAACTAAGATCAAGTTATATCTCAAAATTGGGAGGTCCAGTGATATCTTTGGGGATAAACCTAGATCTATTTTGATCCGAAAAATGGCACATCGAATTAGATCCAGCAATATATTTGTGGATTAACTTAGATCTAAATTTATCCGAAAAATGGCAGATCCAATTAGATCCAGCAATATATCTGGGGATAAACTTGGATCTATATTTATCAGAAAAATGACAGTTCGTATTAGATCCAGCAATATATATGGGGATAAACTTGGATCTAAATTTAACCGGAAAATGGCAGATCGAATTGATCCAGCAATATATTTGGGGATAAACTTGGATCTAAATTTATACGAAAAAGTAGATCTAGGTATATGTGACCTTCTCCGAGAAAAGGGACCTAGTGTGTCAAAAAACGGGTTTCGACTTAAGAGTGGATTCTGGAACCTAAAAGGGTGTAGAATATGATGAAATAAGTTGAGGCACCCAATCATAACTAACCATACCAAATCGCATCTCCCAACTGAAGGTGTGTTCAAAGTGATAATGCGTTATGAAACTTTAAATGCGTTCTTCTCAAAACTTAATTTTCACACACTAGGTCCCTTTTCTCGGAGAAGGTCACATATATATTTTAGGATTAAGTTGTATCTAACTTTATCTGGAAAACGGCAGATCGAATTAGACCGAGGATTATATTTGGGGATTATGTAAGATCTAAATTTATGAAAAAAATAACAGATGAAATTAGATCCAGTAATATATTTCGGGATTGCGTAAGATCTTAACTTTTTCAATAAGTTGCAGATCGAATTGAATCCAGTGATATATTTAGTGATTTGGTAAGATCTTAATTTTTCCCATAAATTGCAGATCGAAATAGATCCAGCAATTTATTTAAGTATTAAAATGGCAGTTAGAATTAGAAACAGCAATATATTTGGGGATTGACATCTAAAATTATCAATAAAAATGACAGATAAAATTAGATGCCGCATTATATTTGGGTACTACGTAAGATCTCCATTTATTTGGGATTAAATAAGATCCGACACATATATTGCCAACTGTTCAAAAAATAATACACTGGCAGAGCACTGATTTTATAAAAATTACAATATTTTGTTAAAATAAGGTTTAAACTAAGAAGGTCTCGAGTTCGATATGCATTTTTTTACAAAATGAATTTCTTTTTATAAAATTAAAATTTTTTTTTCTATAAATTTTTTTATAAAATTATATATTTATTTTTTTATTAAATTGAAATCTTTCAATAAAATAATTTTATTTACATCTTTTTAACGCTCTACACCATTTCCAATTGTATTAATTGTTTTCAAGATTCATTAATTGTATTTCAGAAATAATTAATCGAATTTCAGTTTTATCAATTGTATTTCAGAACTTATCAATTATTTTTCAGATTTATGAATTGAATTTCAGAACTAGTCAATTGAAGTTCAGTTTTATCAATTGTGTTTCAGAAATTATTAATTGTATTTTCGAAATTCACAACTGTATTTCCGAAATTATCAAATTGTATTTCAGAAATTATCAATTGTATTTCAGAAATTATGAAATGTAATTTAGAAATTTTTCTCTATTAACTATGATAAGCAATCAACAAGTTTTGAAATAGATTTGGTTATTTCTGAAATACAATTAATAATTTCTGAAATACATTCCATAATTTCTGAAATACATTTAAAATTTCTGAACTACAATTAATAGCTTCTGAAATACAGTTAATATTGTAGTTGGGTTACCATATATGACCATATATTGTTTAAATTGCACCATATATGACAATATATTATTTAACTGACACCATATATGGTATGTTCCCTATTAAAAAAAAAATAATATGGAGCTTTATATGGTAATATATAACTTAGAGTGATCCATGTACCATTTGATCCGAAAAATGGCCCGATAAAATTGTATCAGTTGTTTATCAGTTTTTATCTAATTGTATCAGTTTAGATCTGACCTGATTAAATTATGTGTTAACCACATGAAATTGTATCTGATTTTTGACCTGATACAATTTTATTGGTTTATATCACATGGTATCAGTTTAGGTCAAAATATCTATTTGTATACAAAATTATATAGTTATACCCAATTTTGACCTGATATCAGTTTAAAACTTTAATACAATTCTATAAGGTAAATGTCAGATGTCAGAATTTATATTTTATTTATATAAAATTAAACCAATTACGATCAAACCTGACACCGTTACATATAAACCGATAAAATTGCATCAAGTCAAAAATCGGATACAATTTCATCTGATTAACACATAATTTAATCAGGTCTGATCTAAACTGATACAATTAGATAAAAATTGATAAACAATTGATAAAAATATATCGGGCCATTCTTCGGATGAAACTGTATATTTATACAGATATAACTTAATCACATATATGACTATATGTAACTATTTTTATTCGGGTTGTTTAAATGATACGATATATCAAAGTATATGGTACTATATATGGTAGCATATATTATCATATCTGCAACTGTATTAAAAATGTTGAAATGGCACCATATATCATAATGTATCGTTTAAATGTCACCACATATAGTAATATATTGTTTAAATAATACCATATATCAATATATATTGCACCGTATATAGTAGCATATATTATTATATCTGAAACTGTATTAAAAATGTTGTTCATGATGTCCCATATATGAGCATATATTGTTGAAATGGCACCATATATGATAATATATGGTTTACATGGCACCATATATAGTAATATATTACTTAAATAACACCATATATAAATATATATGGCACTATATATAGTATCATATATTATCATATCTGGAACTGTATTAAAAATTTTGATCATGAGGTAACATATATGGCCATATAATGTTTAAATGGCACCATATATAATAATATATGGTTCAAATGGTACCATATATGATAATATATGATTTGAATGGCACCATATATGATAATATATGGTTTGAATGGCACCATATACGATAATATATTGCTTAAATAGCACCATATATAAATATATATCGCACTATATATAGTACCATATATTATAATATCCCCGGTGAAAAATGTTCATATACGCTCAAACATGATCATTAGGCTGGGTCGATTTGTGGGGAGGCAAAAAAATCGCCCATGGCTCAGGGAAAATCGTATTCTAGGGATCAAGAAAAGAAAAAATGCCCAGACTTGAAAGCAAAAAAGACTTCAAACAGTAATTTTTTTTATTTTCTTTTCTATTACTAAGTTAAATTAATTTTTTCATTTACATATGTTCTGACTAAATAAATTTCTAAAGAGAAAAAATAAATAAAATAATAAAAATAAATAAAATAAATAAAAAATAATAAAATAAAGTGCCAAAAATGGTGATTTTTTAAAATGTTTGTATGGGGAACCCCCCAGGGGAGTTCCAGGGGGTATGCCACTGGCATGGGTGGATCGGCCCTCCAAAGTTAGTGGGGGTCGGTCATACATTTGGACTCGATTGGGGCACTCTAAATGGGTCAAAGTGGGATTTTTCAAAACTTGACCCTATGGGACAAAAGTCAACAGTTGGGGGTAGTAGAATTCGTTTTAGAGGTATGGTTCCTTCGGCAAAGTTTCTTATTTTGATCCCTAGAATACGATTTTCACTGAGCCATGGGCGATTATTAAATCGACCCGCCCTAATGATCATATATGGTTTATGTATGGACACATATGAACAAATATGGATTTTTTATGAACATATATGGATTTTATATGAACATATATGGAAGTATATGTGATTCCATATATGGAAAAAATTTCATATACAGACATATATGGAAGCATCTGTTATTTCATATATGGAAATGGCACTCATATATGGACAAATATGAAAATATATGTTATTCAATTTATGGAAAAGGGACTTGTATATGAACATATTTGGAAGAATACATTTTTCCATATATGTAAAAGGAACTCATATTTGGATAAATATGGAATTATATTTAATGCCATGAATAAAAAAAGGAACATATGTAGCGCCTAATTTGAATATCATACATAAATTTATATCTTTCGTACAACCTTATAATAAAGGACAGCAACGTTCGCATGTATTCGCATATATTTAATAAATGTATTTGTTCATATATGTCCATATATGAACATATACTTAGGTGTTACCTCATTTTTTGAATTTCTTCATATATGTGTAAACCATATATGAACATATACGAACATTTTTCACCGGGTCTGGAACTGAATTAAAGATTTTGTTAATGAGGTACCATATATGACCATATATTGTTTAAATGGCACCATATATGATAATATCTAGTTTAACTGTCACCACATATAATTATATATTGTTTAAGTGATACCATGTATAATTATATATTGCTAAAATGCCACCATATATATTAAGATATAGTCCTATATATAACTATATATGCAATAAGATCAACCATGTTATGTAATATATAATTATATATGCCATATCTATTATTATGAAGGCCGATATCTAATTAGATGAAATTATATATGGCATAATATAAGGAAAAATTTTGTGAAAAAACGTCATATATAATTATATATGGATACACATATGATTATATATAATTTTTTTTACTCGGGAATATATAATTATATATGGTATCATTTAAACAATATATAATTATATATGGTGACAGTTAAACTAGATATTATCATATATGGTGCCATTTAAACAATATATGGTCATATATGGTACCTCATAAACAAAATCTTTAATTCAGTTCCAGATATGATAATATATGGTACTATATATAGTGCGATATATTTTTATATATGGTGTTATTTAAGCTATATATTATCATATATGGTGCCATTTAAACCATATATTATCATATATGGTGCAATTTCAACAATATATGCCCATATATGGTACCTCATGAACAATATTTTTAATACAGTTCCATATATGATAATATATGCTACCATATACAGTGCCATATATATTTATATATGGTGTTATTTAAGCAATATATTACCATATATGGTGCCATTTAAACCATATATTATCTTATATGGTGCCATTTCAACAATATATGCTCATATATGGTACCTGATGAACGACATTTTTAATACAGATGCAGATATGATAATATATGCTACCATATATAGTACCATATACTTTGATATATCGTATCATTTAAACAACCCGAGGAAAAATAGTTACATATAGTCATATATGTGATTAAGTTATATCTGTATAAATATACAGTTTCATCCGAAGAATGGCCCGATATATTTTTATCAATTGTTTATCAATTTTTATCTAAATGTATCAGTTTAGATCTGACCTGATTAAATTATGTGTTAATCAGATGAAATTGTATCAGATTTTTGACCTGACACAATTTTATCGGTTTGATCGTAATTGGTTCAATTTTATATAAATAAAATATAATTGTATCCGACATTTACCTTATACAATTGTATCAAAGTTTTAAACTGATATCAGGTCAAAATTGGGATATAACTATATAATTTTGTATACAAATATATCTATTTGGACCTAAACCATGTAATATAAACCAATAAAATTGTATCAGGTCAAAAATCTGATACAATTTCATCTGATTAACACATAATTTAATCAGGTCAGATCTAAACTGATGCAATTAGATAACAACTGATACAAATAAGAACTGATACAATTTTATCGGGCCATTTTTCAGATCAAATGGTATATGGATGAATCTAAGTTATATATTACCATATAAAGCTCCATATTTGTGCCATTTAAACAATATATTGTCATATCAGCAACTACAATATTAACTGTATTTCAGAAGCCATTAATTGTATTTCAGAAATTTTAAATGTATTTTAGAAATTATGGAATGTATTTCAGAAATTTATTAATTGTATTTCAGAAATAATCAAATCTATTTCAGAACTTGTTGATGGTTTATCATAGTTAATAGAGAAAAATTTCTAAATTACATTTCATAATTTCTGAAATACAATTGATAATTTCTGAAATACAGTTTGATAATTTCTGAAATACAGTTGTGAATTTCAGAAATACAATTAATAATTTCTGAAATACAATTGATAAAACTGGAATTCAATTGACTAGTTCTGAAATACAATTCATAAATCTGAAAAATTATTGATAAGTTCTGAAATACAATTGATAAAACTGAAATTCAATTGATTATTTCTGAAATACAATTGATAAATCTTAAAAACAATTGATACAATTGGAAATGGTGTAGAGCGTTAAAAATATGTAAATAAAATTATTTTAAAAAAAAAATTCAATTTAATAAAATAAATATAATTTTATAAAAATATTTATAGAAAATAAAATTATAATTTTATAAAAAGAAATTCTTTTGAATGTGGGAAATGTTTTTAGTTGATCTGTTATTTTTAAGTAAATGAATGTTATTTTAGTTTGACTCAAGATCATAAATTAATATCACTTTCTGTTTAAATTATTTTCAAATCAAAGAAAGATGATACAATTTTTACAAGTAAATTACAAAGAATAAAAATTATTGAAAAAATTTCGATAAGACCAGCAAGGAGAATGCGCATTTTTATAAAAAATAAATGCATAGCCGTAAAAGGTATCGAACTCGAGACCTTCTGAGTTTAAACCTTATTTTAACAAAATATTGTAATTTTTATAAAATCAGTGCTCTTCCAGTGTATTATTTTTTGAACTATTGTCAATATCTGTCTGGGATCTTATTTAATCCCAAATAAATGGAGATCTTACGTAGTACCCAAATATAATGCGGGATCTAATTTTAGCTGTCATTTTTCTGGATAGTTTTAGATGTCAATCTCCAAATATATTGCTGTTTCTAATTTGATCTGCTATTTATGGGATAAATTAAGATCCTACCAAATCCCCAAATATATTACTGGATTTAATTCGATCTGCAATTTATCGGAAAAGTTAAGATCTTACGCAATCCCGAAGTATATTACTGGATCTAATTTTATCTGTAATTTTTTGGATAAATTTAGATCTTACTTAATCCCCAAATATATTGCTGGATCTAATTCGATCTTCCATTTTTTGGATCAAATTAGATATAAGTTTATCCACAAATATATTGCCACTTTTTCGGATCAAATTAGATCTAAGTTTATCCACAAATATATTGCTAGATCTAATTAGATCTGCCAAAATTGAGATCAAATTAGATCTATGTTTATCCCTAAATATATTGATGGATCTAATTCGATCTGCCACTTTTTCGGATCAAATTAGATCTAAGTTTATCCACAAATATATAGCTGGATCTAATTCGATCTGCCATTTTTCGGATCAAATTAGGTCTTACTAAATCCCAAAATATATTGCTGGATCTAATTTGATCTGCCAATTTTCTATTCAATTTATATCCAGGTTTATCCACAAATATATTGCTGGATCTAATTCGCTCTGCCATTTTTCGGATAAATTTAGATCTAAGTTAATCCACAAATATATTGCTGGTTCTAATTCAATGTGCCATTTTTTGGATCAAATTAGATCTAAGTTTATCCCCAAATATATAGCTACATCTAATTCGATCTGCCACTTTTTCGGATCAAATTCGATATACGTTTATCCACAAATATATTGCGGGATCTAATTTGATCTGCCAAAATTGAGATCAAATTAGATCTAAGTTTATCCCCAAATATATAGCTGGATCTAATTGGATCCGCCATTTTTCGGATCAAATTATATCTAAAAATATCCGCAAATATATAGCTGGATCCGCCAATTTTCGGATCAAAATAGATCTAGGTTTATCCCCAAAGATATCACTGGACCTCCCAATTTTAAGATATAACTTGATCTTAGTTTATCCCCATATATACAATGGGATCTAATACGATATGATTGGATACACCCAATTTTGAGATCTAATTGGATCAGCTAGATATTACAGCAGATTTTAAACAATATCAAATTGGATATAATTAGATATTGCGCGAGATCAATTTTTTTTACTCGGGTTATTATATCTGGAACTGTATTAAAAATGTTGTTCATGAGGTCCCATATATGAGCATATATTGTTGAAATGGCACCGTATATGATAATATATGGTTTAAATGGCACCATATATAGTAATATATTACTTAAATAACACCATATATAAATATATGTGGCACTATATATAGTATCATATATTATCATATCTGGAACTGTATTCCCGAGTAAAAAAGTTTATATAAAATTATATATGAATGGATATATTTGTAATATATAACTGGATATAATTTCATCCGAAAAATGGTTATATTATATCTGGAACTGTATTAAAAATGTTGTTCATGAGGTCCCATATATGAGCATATATTGTTGAAATGGCACCGTATATGATAATATATGGTTTAAATGGCACCATATATAGTAATATATTACTTAAATAACACCATATATAAATATATGTGGCACTATATATATTATCATATCTGGAACTGTATTCCCGAGTAAAAAAGTTTATATAAAATTATATATGAATGGATATATTTGTAATATATAACTGGATATAATTTCATCCGAAAAATGGTTATATTAAATTATATCAAATTGGATATAATTATATTCACAAGGATACAAAGTTATATCAAATTATCAACTTATATCCGAGTTTTGTCCCGATCAAATTCGATATAATTTAATACAATACGATATGATTAAATTTAAATGATAAAAAAAAATTTGTATTAGAGTTCAGCAGGATTTCACGTCCTACACACTACCAGCCGCAGGTTACTGTTGATAATAAGTAACTATTAAAGACGTTATTTTATAAATCCGATACTGTTGAATTCTTTAAAGATTAGCCAACGTATTCAAAACGAAAAAGCATATGCTAACTAACTAGCTGCCAGCTTTCCATTATGGGAATTTGTGTGTAAAAAATATATGTAACAGCAAGTTAGCTACCATACACTTTGTCATTTTGAATACGGAAACTGATCTATAACAATATTCAATGCCTTATTTCTACACTCAAAACTTATCGGACCAGAACAAAATATATATGTCGTTGGAAAGGTACTTGAAATACCTTACCAATGGTATGCAACATGCCTAGACTTATTAACCCATTACGAGCCGGGTCATGATTCTAATGTTAATTTTTTTAAATTGGAGTTTTTAAATTAAAAAAAAAAAAACTTAAAAATAAAAAAGCTCAGAAAATATTAATTTCCCGAGTAAAAAAAATTATATATAATCATATATGGCATATATTACAATATATAATTATACATGTCGTTATGTATATCCATATATAATTATATATGACGTTTTTTCACAAAATTTTTCCTTATATTATGCCATATATAATTTCATCTAATTAGATATCGGCCCTCGTAATATTAGATAAGGCATATATAATTATATATTACATGACATGGTTGATCTTATTGCATATATAGTTATATATAGAACTATATCTTAATATATATGGTGGCATTTTAGCAATATATAATTATACATGGTATCATTTAAAAAATATATAATTATATATGGTGACAGTTAAACTAGATATTATCATATATGGTGCCATTTAAACAATATATGGTCATATATGGTACTTCATTAACAAAATCTTTAATTCAATTCCAGATATGATAATATATGGTACTGTATATAGTGCGATATATATTTATATATGGTGCTATTTAAGCAATATATTATCATATATGGTGACATTCACACCATATATTATCATATATGGTGCCATTCAAACCATATATTATCATATATGGTACCATTTAAACCATATATTATTATATATGGTGCCATTTAAACAATATATGGCCATATATGGTAACTCATGATCAAAATTTTTAATACAGTTCCAGATATGATAATATATGATACTATATATAGTGCAATATATATTTATACATGGTGTTATTTAAGTAATATATTACTAAATATGGTGCCATTTAAACCATATATTATCATATATGGTGCCATTTCAACAATATATGCTCATATATGGGACCTCATGAACAACATTTTTAATACAGTTTCAGATATAATAATATATGCTACTATATATGGTGCAATATATATTGATATATGGTATCATTTAAACAATATATTACCATATGTGGTGACATTTAAACCATACATTATGATATATGGTGCCATTTCAACAACATTTTTAATACAGTTCCAGATATGATAATATATGCTACCGTATATAGTACCATATACTTTGATATATCGTATCATTTAAACAACCCGAATAAAAATAGTTACATATAGTCATATATGTGATTAAGTTATATCTGTATAAATATACAGTTTCATCCGAAGAATGGCCCGATATATTTTTATCGATTGTTTATAAATTTTTATCTAATTGTATCAGTTTAGATCAGACCTGATTAAATTATGTGTTAATCAGATGAAATTGTATCCGATTTTTGACTTGATGCAATTTTATCGGTTTATATGTAATGGTGTCAGGTTTGATCGTAATTGGTTCAATTTTATATAAATAAAATAAAATTGTATCCGACATTTACCTTACCCAAGTAAAAAAAAATGATATGGAGCCATATAAAGTTATATTTAATTATATATAATCTTCTATGTAATTAGATATAATTATATCCGAAAAATGAGAACGTCTTATTGTATCATATTGTATCGAATTGTATACAATTGTATACAATTTGGTACAATTTGATACAATTCGATACAATATGATACAATTGCATCCGAATTTTGTCCTCATCCAATTACATAAAATTATATCTTTTTGTATAAAATTATATAAAATGTTATAAAAGTGGACACAGTTTGATACAATTATACCTAAATATTAACCCTATATTTTTACCATAATATATATGACCATATCTAACAATATACAAAATTATATTTTTAAATAAAAAAAGATATACAATATCTGGAGATCATACCTGAGGGATTTCAATTACAATTACTTGTAATTGAAATTACAAGCAATTGTAATTGAAAATTTTCAATTACAAATTACTAGTAATTGTAATTGAAAGTGATTTCAATTACATTTAGAATTAAAAAGTATTTTTTGTTAAAATTTTGTATAAAAATCTGACTGGGATAGGTTGCATAGGCATGGATGCGTATAAAAAGAATACGTCATGTTGGGATTACCCCTAACTTGTGCTTTTTGTCATTATTTATTTTCCCAAAAAATGTAATTGACATTTTTCAAATTACAAATTACTTGTAATTGTTCTTTTTTGAATTACAATTACAAATAATTTGTAATTGTAATTGAGTTTTTTTGAATTACGAATTTTGAATTACAATTACAAATAATTTGTAATTGTAATTGAGTTTTTTTTCAATTACAATTACATGTAATTGTGTAAATGAATGTGTAATTAATTACAAAATGTAATGATTAACCCCCAGGTCTACTGGATATCCTATAATTTCGATAAATGTTCCATTACTTTTATCCAGATTTACCATGACAGTGCATTAAACATGAAAAAATTTTTCTTTGTTTTTAGTAATTTTAAAATAAGGTTAACAACACTGAAATTTTTAACTTAATAGGATTGTGATATACAACCAAGATTTAAGAGATCAGTCAAGTGTGCGTTATAGTATAGAGAATTCCATATTAAAGATTCAGTATTGTTAATTTTATGGGCGCGTTAGCCATTTTAACTCACGCTCCTAAACAAAAACAAATTACTCAAGCACGAGCATTTCGTGTCTTACTCACGCAGACATGAGTATATTAAAAACTTACTCACAATCAGAAAATTCTTACGCAAAATAGTAAAAATTACTAAAAAACATATGATGCAAAAAATAAACTCACACACGAATCATGCACGGGTTATATATTCTTACTCACGCTCACGTACGAATTATATTCTCACTCTAACGGGCGAATTACTTTGGTATAGTAATTATTACTCACGATCACTTGTGAATAACTTCACTCACGATCGTGTCATGCGCCAATCCCTAGTAATTACAAAATCTAAAACTAGTTCAAAATCATTTTTAATATGGAACCACATTTAATACAATACGGTTTTAAAAGGACCTTATACATATATTTTTATATAAAGTCACTTTGAAAAAATTGCTAATGTGGGATAATATATAACACTATGCGACAGTCAAAATCGGGAAGGGATGAAACCAACGGGAAATATTATATCGGTCAAAAACAAGTTATACGTGTCCCGGCGTTTCGCTGGGTCACCCCTAGGACTCGAGATATATCTTTTTTTGACATAACTCGAGAACCACTAGTCCGATTTTGCTCAAACAATTTTAAAAAAATTAAAAATTACAATTCCTTTAATCTGTTCATATAACGTTTTTCTATATACTCAACAGTTTTGCCGGTAAAAATAAATGTTTGTTACCGCTACCATAAAAATCAATAACCATTTGTTTATTACTTTTTTTTAATATTTTAGGCAAAAAATATTTTTTTCTTCATACGTTTATTTTTACCGGCAAAACTGTTGAGTATATAGAAAAACGTTATATGAACAGATTAAAGGAATTGTAATTTTTAATTTTTTTTAAAATTGTTTGAGCAAAATCGGACTAGTGGTTCTCGAGTTATGTAAAAAAAAAGACCACCAAAGGTCAAATCGATATATCTCGATTCCTAGAGGTGACCCAGCGAAACGCAGGGACACGTATAACTTCTTTTTTACCGATATAACTTTCCCCGGTAGTTTGAACCCTTCCCGATCACTGACCCCTACCATTTGTCTCACAATGTAATTATAGATGATTTTATAAAGAATGTTATATCGTTATATATAAAAGAAATCATGAAATATTGTAGATATGAAACCATACTAAGTTATATATGGGTTCATATGCGTCAATATATAATCATATATAACACCTATTATATAATATTTCTTAAATGGCTCCATATATAGTTTTATATTATTATGTATAGTGTCATACTAAATTATATATAAACGTATATGTAATTATATCTTTTATATATTACTTTGTGTACTTATATATAGCACATACACTTATATGCAGGCCAGTATGTAAAAATATAAAATCACATATGTCTCAATATTAAAATCTTTGAGGCAAAAATATTTAGTATATGACTATATAAAAGTCTATATGCTTCAATTTAAAAGCATATGTGGCCATATCTAACTATAAGTTACTATATGTAATTACATAAAATAATATATGATTATATCAAAACTTTTTTACTCGGGTATACAATTGTATTAAAGTTTTAAACTGATATCAGGTCAAAATTGGGATATAACTATATAATTTTGTATACAAATATATCTATTTGGACCTAAACTGATACCATGTGATATAAACCAATAAAATTGTATCAGGTCAAAAATCAGATACAATTTCATCTGATTAACACATAATTTAATCAGGTCAGATCTAAACTGATACAATAAGTTAAAAACTGATAAACAACTGATACAATTTTATCGGGCCATTTTTCGGATCAAATGGTACGTGGATGACTCTAAGTTATATATTACCATATAAAGCTCCATATTATTTTTTTTAATAGGGAACATATCATATATGGTGCCATTTAAACAGTATATTGTCATATAAGGTGCCATTTAAGCAATATATGGTCATAAATGGTAACTCAACTACAATAACTGTATTTCAGAAGCTATTAATTGCATTTCACAAATTTTAAATGTATTTCAGAAATTATGGAATGTATTTCAGAAGTTATTAATTGTATTTCAGAAATAATCAAATCTATTTCAAAACTTGTTGATTGTTTATCATAGTTAATAGAGAAAAATTTCTAAATTACATTTCATAATTTCTGAAATACAATTGATAATTTCTGAAATACAGTTTGATAATTTCGGAAATACAATTAATAATTTCTGAAACAGAATTGATAAAACTGAACTTCAATTGACTAGTTCTGGAATACAATTCATAAATCTGAAAAATAATTGATAAGTTCTGAAATACAATTGATAAAACTGAAATTCAATTGATTATTTCTGAAATACAATTAATAAATCTTAAAAACAATTAATACAATTGAAATGGTGTAGAGCGTTAAAAAGATGTAAATAAAATTATTTTATTCAAAGATTTCAATTTAATAAAAAAATAAATATATAATTTTATAAAAAAATTTATAGAAAAAAAATTTTAATTTTATAAAAAGAAATTCATTTTGTAAAAAAAATGCATATCGAACTCGAGACCTTCTGAGTTTAAACCTTATTTTAACAAAATATTGTAATTTTTATAAAATCAGTGCTCTGCCAGTGTATTATTTTTTGAACAGTTCGCAATATATGTCTGGGATCTTATTTAATCCCAAATAAATGGAGATCTTACGTAGTACCAAATATAATGCGGCATCTAATTTTATCTGTCATTTTTATGGATAGTTTTAGATGTCAATCCCCAAATATATTGCTGTTTCTAATTCTATCTGCCATTTTAATACCTAAATAAATGGCTGGATCTAATTCGATCTGCAATTTATGGGAAAATTTAAGATTTTACCAAATCATTAAATATATCACTGGATTCAATTCGATCTGCAACTTATTGAAAAAGTTAAGATCTTACGCAATCCCGAAATATATGACTGGATCTAATTTCATCTGTTATTTTTTTCATAAATTTAGATCTTACGTAATCCCCAAATATAATCCTCGATCTTAGTCGATCTGCCGTTTTCCAGATAAAGTAAGATACAACTTAATCCTGAAATATATATGTGACCTTCTCCGAGAAAAGGGACCTAGTGTGTGAAAATTAAGTTTTGAGAAGAACGCATTTAAAGTTTCATAACGCATTATCACTTTAAACACACATTCAGTTGGGAGATGCGATTTGGTATGGTTAGGTGCCTCAACTCATTTCATCTTATTCTACACCCTTTTAGGTACCAGAATCCACTCTTAAGTCCAAACCCGTTTTTTGACATACTAGGTCCCTTTTCTCGGAGAAGGTCACATATACCTAGATCTACTTTTTTGCATAAATTTAGATCCAAGTTTATCCCCATATATATTGCTGGATCTAATTCGATCTGCCATTTTTCTGATAAATTTAGATCCAAGTTTATCCCCAAATATATTGCTGGATCTAATTCGTTCTGCCATTTTTCGGTTAAATTTAGATCCAAGTTTATGCCCATATATATTGCTGGATCTAATTCGATCTGCCATTTTTCTGATAAATTTAGATCCAAGTTTATCCCCAAATATATTGCTGGATCTAATTTGATCTGCCAATGTTCGGATCAATTTATATCCACGTTTATCCCCAAATATATTGCTGGATCTAATTCGATCAGGCATTTTTCTGATAAAGTTAGATCCAAGTTTATCCCTAAATATATTACTGGATCTAATTCGATCTGTCATTTTTCGTATCAAATTAGATCTAAGTTCATCCACAAATATATAGCTGGATCTAATTCGATCTGCCATTTTTCGGATCAAATTAGGTCTTACTAAATCCCAAAATATATTGCTGGATCTAATTTGATCTGCCAATTTTCTATTCAATTTATATCCCGGTTTATCCACAAATATATTGCTGGATCTAATTGGATCTGCCATTTTTCGGATAAATTTAGATCTAAGTTAATCCACAAATATATTGCTGGATCTAATTTGATCTGCCATTTTTCAGATCAATTTATATCTAAGTTTATCCACAAATATATTGCTGGATCTAATTCGATGTGCCATTTTTCGGATCAAATTAGATCTAAGTTTATCCCCAAATATATTGCTAGATCTAATTCGATCTGCCACTTTTTCGGATCAAATTAGATCTAAGTTCATCCACAAATATATTGCTGGATCTAATTCGATCTGCCAAAATTGAGATCAAATTAGATATAAGTTTATCCACAAATATATAGCTGGATCTAATTGGATCCGCCATTTTTCGGATCAAATTAGATCTAAAAATATCCCCAAATATATAGCTGGATCCGCCAATTTTCGGATCAAAATAGATCTAGGTTTATCCCCAAAGATATCATTGGACCTCCCAATTTTGAGATATAACTTGATCTTAGTTTATCCCCATATATACAATTGGATCTAATACGATATGATTGGATACACCCAATTTTGAGATCTAATTGGATCAGCTAGATATTACAGCAGATCTTAAACAATATCAAATTGGATATGATTAGATATTGCGCGAGATCAATTTTTTTTGTTGTATTCCATCTTCGGTCGGATATAGGTGGTATAAATAGTGAGTAAATCGGATGGAGTGAAGTACTCTTGCACCGACGTAAAAAACCTAGACACTTGAATGCTTCCTTCGACACTTGAAAAACATGTTTATTCCAACGGACATCACACTGAATTTTCATGCCCAGAACATCAAGAGTATCCGATTCCTCAATATCAATATCACCCATATGTACAGATGACAGTGTTGACCTCACAGCCCTATGGGTCAACATACAACATTGGGTCTTGCGTGCATTAAAGTCGACCTTATTCGCACGATCCCACTCAGAGATTGTAGAAAGGTCACGATTTAGTGTGTCATTCATAATCTGCCTTTTGCCCCCAATCTCCTCAGGGCTTGGCCTACGATCGAAGGAAAATGAATGACAAATGTTGCTGTCATCTGCGAAAGAGTAGATAGGGTTGAAAGTTCGACCAAGAAGATCATTGAGAAAGATAAGAAATAGGGAAGGAGAAAGAACAGAACCCTGCGGTACGCCTGAATTCAGCTGAAACTCGTCGGATGAGACCCCATCTATAACAACACGAATAGTGCGATCTCTGAGAAAGCTCGAAATAAAACGAGCGAAGTCATTACCTACACCAAACGCAATAAGCTTCGAAATAAGCGCCCCGTGCCATACACGATCAAAGGCCTTTGAAATATCCAGAGCAACCACTTTGCTCTCACCAAAACGGTGGATGGACCGACTCCAACGCTCCGAGAGGAACGCTAACATGTCTCCCGTAGAACGACGTCTGCGGAAGCCATACTGTCGGTCATTAAGAAGTGAGTTGGACTCTAAATAATTCACAAGATGGTAATTAACCATACTCTCCATCGCCTTTGAGAGCGCAGATCATATTGCGATCGGGCGGTAATTTTCAGGGTTGTTAGCCGCACCCTTTTTAGGGATTGGCTGGACATTGGCAACCTTCCAGCACGAGGGGAAAACTCCAGCACAATACGAAGCACTAAAAAGGATTGCCAATGGACGAGCTAGCGTCGAAGAACACTGTTTCAGCACCAGTGCTGGTATACCATCTGGCCCCGATGACTTATTTAAGTTGAGGTCAGCAAGAACCCTTTTGACTGCTCGAGCTCGAAAGAATATCTTAGGCATAGTACTCGACACTCTTTCAAGCTCGGGCAGTGGTTGATCGCTTTCCGGCAGGAATGAATTACCTGCAAACATCTCAGCTAAAAGGTTAGCTTTATCAATCGGTTCAGTGAATATTTGGTCATCCTTTATAAGAGTTGGGATAGTTGAACTAGCATTATCCTTTACTCTTTTAACGAATGACCAAAAGCTCTTACTACCCCGTGGAGCAGAAAGAACTTTAGTACGAAGACGTTGCTCGTAAAGAAACTTTTCACGACTAAGTACTTTGGAACACTCATATCTCACCCGTTTGCGAAGCAGATCAGTATTGGCGTTCTTATTATCCCGCCAATTATTGAACGCTAACTCTCTGGATCTGACTGCGTTCCTGCAAGTCTGATTAAACCAACATTTATCTTTTGGTTTAACCGAAATTTGCTTCGAAGGAATGAAAGATTTCATTCCAAGCAATATAACCTGTTCAACCATTTTCGCCGCGGCATCTACGTTGTCGTCAAGGAAACAGAGTTTCCAATTAAAATGCCGGAAAAAATCGTTGAGCTCATCCCAACGTGCTTTTTCGTAAATAAAAACTGAACGTTTCGCAGCTGTTGTCGAAACGTTTCGAAGGACGGAGAACGAAAAAGATGCGGAAATGGTACAATGATCCGAATTGCCGAGAGGTGCAAGTGTTCTTACTTCATATTTGTCTGGATGTGAAGTAAGGAAAAGGTCAAGAGTATTCTGGTGTTCACCTTCAACGCACGGAATGTGCGTTGGTTCATTCACTAATTGCGCTAGGTGGTTATGCGCGGCAAAAAGCTCAACATAAAGGCCCTCGGGAGTTGTATGGCTGGCATGCCGAAGCCAGGCAGAGTTGTGAATATTGAAATCGCCAGCAACAACGATTTCACTACTCGGGCAACTCTCCAAAATTTTAGAAATAGTATCAGAAAGGACGTCGAAGCCATTAAGGGTATTCGTCCTCTCCATGTTTGGACTTCTGTATAAGAACCCGAAATGCAATATGTGTGTCCTGATTTTAAATTTAACCCAAAGTGAGTTAAATTCCGTATCATTACAGTTTAAATGTTGCTGATACTGGTACACAACATCATTGCGAATGTACATAGCAAGGCCCCGGTGAAATATAAAAAGGGATAGGAGTTGATAACCAGGTATATAGAAATCCTGTGGATCAGCATCCCCACATACCTGGGTCTCACATAAGGCGAAAACATCCGGCCGATGAAAACGAATGTGAGCAAATACGGAGAAGAAATTCGCCCTCAGTCCCCGTATGAGGGCCAATTTAACGGTTTTATCAATTATATATTCTTATATAAAAATTTGCAATAAACCAAATACTGATATATGATTTAATATGATTACATATGAGAAAATTTCTAAAAGTTTTTCTAATATATCATCATATAAAAACATATAAAGTTGCATACAATATTTTATATTATCATATATTTTCATATTAAAAAATATATGTTATATATACTCTTTTTTACTCGGGTTAAAAATTTTGATCATGAGGTACCATATATGGCCATATATTGCTTAAATGGCACCATATATAATAATATATGGTTTAAATGGCACCATATATGCTAATATATTGCTTAAATAACACCATATATAAATATATATGCCACTATATTTAGTAGCATATATTATCATATCTGCAACTGTATTAAAGATTTTGTTCATGAGGTACCATATATGACCATATATTGTTTAAACGCCACTATATATGATAATATATAGTTTAACTGTCACCATATATAGTTATATATTGTTTAAATGATACCATATATAATGATATATTCCTAAACTGCCGCCATATATATTAAGATATAGCTCTATACACAACTATATATGCAATAAGATCAGCCATGCTATGTAATATATAATCATATATACCATATCTAATATTATAAAGGCCGATATCTATTTAGATGAAATTATATATGGCATAATATACGGAAAAATTTTAGAAAAAGACGTCATATATAATTATATATGGATATACATAACGACTTGTCTAATTATATATTGTAATATATGCCACATATGATTATATATAATTTTTTTTACTCGGGGGTACATTTTTTACAATAAAAAAAAAAAATTTTTTTTTATTAATTTTTTTTTTTTTTTGATTTTACAGTTTGATTTTAAAGTAGTACACTTTTTTGCTAATTTCAGCCGACTTTTTTGGTTGAGTGTATACATGCACGGCTCTAGGGGGGGGGGGGAAATAGGGAAATTTCCCTCCCTCAACTAAATCGAAAAAGAAAAAAAAAGGATAAAAGGGGGAAATAAGGGGAAATAAGGAAAAAGAGGGAAAAAGGAGAGAAGAAAGAAGTGAAAAGGTGACGGAAATAAAAATATGTTATGCATAATTAGATGAAATATAAAAATTTTCTTTATTTTCATTTAACCAGTCGTCATTTAAAAAATTCAATGCACATTTTAACGAATTCGTTTATAAAACTGATAATTTTGATTATAAAACAATTAAAGTTTGTGGATAAATATAGTTAAAAGATCTAAATTTCAAATTCGATTTTAAAAATTTTATATAGAACAATTTCATTTGAAATGTTTCTAATATTTTCCAAATGTATATTTTGGTTAAAGTATACATTATTTTGGCTGGCAGCAAGCTTTGACCTAATTAATTTTTGGAGCATTCTGATTGGTTAATTTATTTTCAACCTTGAAAATGTAAATATTTATTTAGGATTTTCATATACAAAATTAACAAAATCTCATGTTTAAAAATAAATTCGACTTTAAAAGTTAAATACTTTTTGATAGTAAAGCACCGTAAGGTGTTTGAGTTTCACGTGAAAAAACTGTTATACTCCATATAAAAAAATAATTTTTCACTTCAATGAGTTTCACGTGAAAATTGTGTAGACTTTGTTTTCACGAAAATTTAAGGTACCAGACTATTATTTTTCTTCTGAAAAGTGACATTTTGTGTTTATTGTGAATGTGGCTTTTTAATTACACAAAAAAATTTAATTTTCAGAATTTAAATTACTATTTAAGGCCTTTAAAGTTTGAGTGAAAATTTTCCACGTTAAAAACAACTTACGGTGCTTAAAGTTAAAATTTTATTTTGAATTTTTTTAATTAAAATTTTTGTTCAGTTTTGAGATCAAATATGACAAATTCCAAATAGAATTCACAATTAATTTCACTTGAAATTCTCCAAATTTCATTCTGAAAGATATGGTTGAGTTCTTTTTTAATTTTCTCCAAAGGATCGTATTGAAATTATTCCAGTCAGTCTTTTGGAAATCCTGAGCATACATCAGGCAGGTAATGAAATGATTTGACAAATTTTGAAACGTAACAAAATACGTCAAAAGCAACAACATTTTTTAAAAAAATGTAATAAGATATTTATTTTTTGTTGAAATCAAATACCAATTGGCCAAGTTTCCGAAGCTTTCATAAATAAAATAGACTCAAAATCCAATAGAAACTGTTTTTTATGGGGTTTTTTTTTGTAAAAATCTTGAATAGTTATGCACGCAAAGAAAAACTATAGTATTTTCATCTAAAATAAGCGTATAAGTTGCCTTAGTTGATTGTATACTATACAACTACAAAAGTTAAGAATACAATTTATAAAATCACTTAGGCAAATGTAAGGTGACCAGATTTTGAAAAAGAAAAAAGATGACATTAAGAAAAAAAGTATCTAATTTATTTAAATTCAACATTTTTTACAGAAAAATTTACATTCACATATGTAAATATGTAAAATTAGTTAAAAAAAAAACAACAAAAAATTTACATTTACTTATATATAAAGTAAGTTAAAAAAAAATAACTAAACTTAAAAAATAAATAATAGAACCAGGGCTTTAAAGAAATAATTCCTTTTTGGAATGAATTCCCAAAAATTTTATTCAATTCAAGGAACGAATTCATTAATAAAATATAAGCAGGAATTTATTCCTGTGAATGAGTACAACGAATTCAAATTAATAGAATGAATTCCCTGACCAAAGCACTAAGCATTTGAATTAAAGAATTCATTCACTAAAGAATTCATTCACTGAAGAATTCATTTACTAAAGAATTCATGCAACACGAGTAGGGTTTGGGGTTCGGGAATTCCCGGGCGGGTATTCCCGGGAAATCCCGGAAAAAGTTTGCCGGGAATTCCCGGGAAAATAATATATTTTTCCCGGGAAAACGGCAAATTTTAAAACTATTAAATTTTTTAAATTGTTTTTGTTTCGAATAGGATTTTTTAATTTTAGTCATAAAAAAAATTTTAAATACCAAAACAAAAATGTCATTGTTAAAATCTTTTAAAAGGGAATACATTTATTTGACACACAAATAAAATATTTGCCAAGTAATAAGGAGCATTTCAACTAATAAAGATTTTTCGCATAACTTATTCAAAATTTTAGTAGTAAAACCTAAAAACTTGGTAAAATGTTTAAAAGAAATATGAAAAAAAAGCTTTGTTTCTTACAAATAATCGCCCTTACTATCTAAGTTTTTCAAATGTATAATTTAGGTAAAGTCGACTTTAGTTAAAATATTGGGTGGCAGTATACCTTGACTTGGTTTATTTTTGGAGCATTCTGATTGGTTAATTTATTTTCAACCAATCAAAATATTTGAAAATATAAATATTTTTGTAAGGTTTTCATACACAAAATGAACAAAACCGTTTGATTAAAAATAAAGTCGACTTTAAATTTAAAATACGCCTTTATATTAAGGGTCAATAATTTTATAAGTAACGTTTTCATTAATAAATGTGAAAAGAAAAGACTAATGGTTAACGGTGGTATCTAAATTTGGTTATCCGACATCTAAATTTGGTTCACAAAAAAAAAAAAAAAATTGATGGTCATGCAACTTCTCTTGAAGAAAACAACAAGAATAACGTTTCAGCTAAAATTAGCAAAGTACCTGAAGAAAAAAGTGTAAGTTGAATAGGCATTAAAAGTAGGGCAAACATTTCCTGAAATGGTATCCAAATTAGCTGCAGTCAATCCGCACCATAATTAGATCTTCGTTTATTCGAGAAAGTTTTTATAATAAAAACCTGGCATTGCAAAAAAATTAAACCGATGTAAAGAATATTATATCAAATTACTACAATAATGTAAAAGATATCATGATATAAAAAAATATCGAGCTATATTTCTAACAATAGGAGATTTACTATAATCTTAGATGAATGGACAAGAATATCAAAAAAGAGATATTTCAACATATGTATAAACGGAAATAATTCATTTTATAACCTGGGGTTGGTTTATATATCAGGAAGATGTAATGCTGATGAAATAAGAAGAATTGTAGAAATAAGACTAGAAGAGTTTTATTTGTCTTTGGAAAATAACATTGTGGCCACCATATCTAATGGGCCAAGTGTGATGAAACGGTTTGTTTCCGACAGTCCAGTAGTAGGTGCCTGCTGGAATCATGCAATTCATTTGGCAGTGCTGCGAGTAATTTATATGAAATCAAATGTTTAACATTCTGATATTTTTACTTTGAAATCTCACTACACAGACTGCATTTGTACTGAAATAGTGTTTTAACAAAAATTACTTACATAGGCGGTTTTCATTAACAATTTTGTTTAAAAATATTTCCCGGGATTCCCGGGAATAAAATTTTTTCATTCCCGTTTCCCGAGAAATAAAAAAGTCCGGGAAATCCCAAACCCTAAACACGAGTTAATTAAATTTTAAGTCTAGGAATTCATTCAATTCTAGTTAATTCAACTTTTGGTCAAGGAATTCATTCAATTGTAACGAATCGAAAAAAATTTGAATTAACTAGAATTGAATGAATTCAACTTTTGGTCAAGGAATTCATTCAATTCTAGTTAATTTAAACTTTTTTCGTTTAATTCCCTAAGGAATTAATTTTTTTTCGTTTAATTTCCTAAATTTTTTTGTTTAATTCCCTAAGTTCTATTATTCACATGAGGTAGGCCGAGAGCGATTCTCAGGAATCAATTTTTATGAACAGTCACGGTGACCTACGTGACTTTTTTATAGAAATGGATTAATCGGAATCGTTACAAGTCCTGGCCTATTTGTATTATTGGGGTGTGTTAATAGTCCATAGGAGCAAAAATTTCCGTTTTGCTCTATCTCGCTTAGTTTTCGAGGTACGAGCCATTTAAAAAAAATCGCCATTTTACAAAATGGCCTGTATCTCAAAAACTAAGCGAGATAGAGCATTAAGAGAGTAAAAACTTGAGTGAAAACTTAAATTCAGGGAATTAAACGAAAAAATGTAATTCCTTGACCAAAAGTTGAATTAACAAGAATTGAATGAATTCCTTGACCAAAAGTTGAATTAACTAGAATTGAATGAATTATTTGACCAAAAGTTGAATTAACTAGAATGGAATAAATTCTTTGAATGAATACATTAAATTTTATGAAGGATTTAGAAAAAAATTTATGAATTCCTTTTAGATAAATCGAATGAAAGAAAAAGGAATTCATTCAGTTCCTTAAGTTTGGTCAGGGAATTCATTCCCAAAATATAAAATCAGTTAAAAAAAAGGGAATTAGGGAATTAATTCTTCGAAGCTCTGAATAGAGCTAAATGTTGGCAATGTATCAACCCTGTACTCATAAAGCTTACAGGAGCCCATACACGTTACTGCAAGTCGTCCAACTTTCTGGACGGACGTGTGCATTTTGTTTTTGTAATAGTCGTCGAACACGATCAAAATCACATTTTCATCGAACAAGTTGTACAGCATGCAGTATCGTGTATGCCCCCCCTCCCCTCTAACGAAAAGAAAATAAGTGCTAAAAGTTATTTTCAAAAGCGAAAGTTAAGTAAGAGTATGAACAGAACAAGCACGGAACGACATTTTTCATACGAATTGACAGAAAAAACCGGTGCTTGCACCGGCGTGAAATAAAATTTGATGTAATTTTTAAAGGAAATCGTCCCTCGTGCGTGCTTGTACCGTTCATACTAAAAGATCAATAATAAAAAATATTAATCATGCTTTTAAAAATAAAGATGACAAAAGATGACGGATTATGAAAAAGATGACAGAAAGAGGACACAAATTTTATAGATGACAGCGAGTGAAAATAGATGATTGTCCTCTAGAAAAGATGACGTATGGTTACCTTAGCAAATGTCCAAAAACAAATATTCGTTGAAATGTCTATGTTCGTTGTAAAAAATTACATTTTTTTCCAGGTTCAATAAACTATTTGTTTTTAAAAATAAAATTACTCTGTTTTATTGGAAATTATATTTTTATTAATATTTTAATATCTATTTTATTTCAATATTACATTTTTTGGAACACATTTATGAAACACAATTAAGTATACGAAACACAATTAAGTACAATGATATTATTAACCTTGCTTGTCCCGTTGTTTGAAAAAAGGGACAAGGAATACACATTAAATCACAGCTTGTCTAAAAAAAACAACAAATTTACAATTAGGGGTTTGAATATTTTATTTGAAGGTATTACTACATTTTTCATAATTTTTTATGTTTAATTTCCCATTTTTTTCATATTTTATAAAAAAAAAATTTTAAATCACTTGTTTTATGTTTTTTTATAAAAAAAATGCTTCAGCCATTTTGATTTTTGTATGTCAAAGAATAATCTTAGTTGCTTTTGTTAGTTATCTTGTTTTTTTGTAAGAACATACATATAGGCTGTTGTTTCGCCAAAATTCAACAACGGTATTTTGCCTAAGTACTACTTCAATAACTTTACCTACAAAAAGATAATATACAACAGCAAAAAATTATAATTACCTATTACACTAGAGTGCAACACTATACAATTCCTATCAAATTAAACTGACGATATATTTACATGGTATGCTTTGTTGAAATAACTACAGATTTTTCTTTGCGTGTGTGTGCTAGGCATAATCAAAGAGGTTATAAAGTAAATAGAATGCAATCCTCTCTTTCACTGAGAAAAAATTTATAAAATGTGACTGCAAATAGGAAACAGACATTTTTTTCCCCAACTTTTAGTTGATACATGTTTCCTGCTTGCAGGCACAAACTGTTATTATAGGGTGATAATTTGGTATAATTCGACATTTTACAATTTTTTTCCACCCTAAGTTAAGCATTATAATGTTGGCTTTTCATAATTTAAAATTATTAACTGTCTATGAAATTTTGTTTTAATTGAATTTGAAAGCGTACTTTAAAGCGTACTTTAGGAGAAACAAGAAATTTATTCTGGAAGTGGCTGTAATTTGAATACATAAATAAATTCGGATTTGTCCCAAGAAGCCTCTTACAGTATATTTAACAAAGCTAGATTCTGCTGTTTTAGAATATCCTGCAAAATGATCATCGCGGTCAGAATCAATGTTTCAAACGCGAAATGAAAGTACACTGTTGCTCAAATCCAGCTCGGTTTTTAATTTGATGGCCTCTTGAAACATGTGTCTATTTTAATCACGTCCTCGTCACAAAGACGCACTGTCAGTTGCTTTTTATTCATATTGTTTGTTATTAGCAGTTTGTTTTTAAAAATTGTCGAAATCTATTCTATTTTCCTAATTCTAACACAATGCACTAGCATAAGTAGGGGGCATCGCCTGAGTGTTAGTCTATCGTAAAAAAAATTAGAAATAGCGAGTAAAAATGTGAGGATACCCGGAAATTTTCACACAAAATAAGATATTTTGTACAAACAACCTTAACAAAATTGACTGGAATTGGACATTATAGTCCACAATTCATTTCCATCAATTTTATATTTCAACTAGTGTGTTCTTCTAGTTCACTCGTTCATTTAAGAAATTTTGTCAGTTGTTCATACACATATATAAAAGTCTTTAAAAATTCTTGCTGAAAAAAGAGCTGAATCCAGCAGATTCTGTTTGCTAAACATTAGAAAGATACAAACAGCAAGAAAAAATCTGTTAAATTTACAAAATTTCAGCTATATTTAAGTTAATCGAAAATGACAATTTATCCTGCTAAAATCAGCAAAAAATTTCCTGGAAATAGTCGACTAAACTATCACAAAGAATTAAAATTTTTTTTTTTGATTTTCTTAATGCGAATAAAATCTACACTGCAGAAAGCAGTCTACAATTTTCTAGCAAATATTTCTGTTTATTGTGGCAGGAGAGTTCATTATTTGTATTCAACTCAATTAAATTTAACAAATTAACTTTTGAATATATAACAATTTCTTTATTGCTTTTTTTCTACTAATATTCAGCAATATTTTTTTAGCCAATATTAGCAAGGTAAATTTGCAATTCAATTAAACGAAATTTAACTCAAATATTACTAAAACAGTTGTATTTTTGCTGTACTTATCTTACTAATATTTAGCAAAAAGGATTTACAAATTTCAAAAGCTTTCTGTGCAGGGCCCCTTATAACTAGGGAATGCATCCCGGGATTTTCCGTCCCGGGATTCCCGGGAAATTAAGCATATCTCCGTTCCCGCATTCCCGGGAATTTGGGTCGGGAATCCCTGGATTTCAAAATATGCAATTTAAAATAATAAAGTTAATTATTTAAAATTTTCATATGCAAAATTTTTTAACTTTTTGAAAATAGTAAAAATTTTGCATTAGGTTTGTTCGTTTACTTACTTCAATTTGCTACTTTTACCACTACTCAAAAATTCAAAAAGTAAACAAAACTTTCCAATTGTAGTAAAAGTAGTAAGATTTTTGAGTAAACGAAGACACTGATTAATTTGTATACTAGATCCAACTTTCATATTAAAAAACCAAACACTCAATAAATAGAGTTTGTATTACAAAAATTTTAATCGCAATCATTCTGTACAAAATTAGGGAAACATTTTTTCATTGATTTTTAAAAGTTTTCAAGTAAGTTAAAATTTGTTTCGAAAATTTTTAAAATATTTTCCAATTTGATAAAATTGTTTTCTATATTAATTTTTGTATTTATTTTATTTTTTGACCGACAAGTTTTTTGGTCTAAAAATTTGTTTTATTTTATTCAATTTTTAAAAATATATAATTAAACTTATATAATTTCTAATATAAAAATAATTCTTTCCCACTAAAATTCCAAAAAATTATAAGAAAACCCATTTACGGCCTGAGCTTTTTCACGATCCTGAAAATTTGAGGTATTTAAGACATTTTCTTTGTAAAATTTTTTTAATTATTATAAAATATTTTCTAATTTACTTCCCTTGCGGGATCCCGGGATCCCGGGAATTCAAAATAAATTTGCCGCTTTCCCGGGAAATCAAAAAGTGCGGGATTTTGCATTCCCTACTTTTAACTAAATTTGAGTACCTTGTTGTGCTATTTTTTCAGGATTTTTCTGCCAGTATAAGATTATATTATGTCAGTGGTGTGTTTGATAATTCCGAATAAAATAAAAGAACCGAAAAGAACAGTTGAAATTTAACTTATTCGTGAACGCGAGAGAGCTCCTAACTATAAAAATGTGCAACATTTGTGGGTTTTCGCGCCACACAAATATTTCAAGAGGTCATAAAATAAAAAAACCGAGCTAGCTTTGCAAAATCCTCTGGAATTTTACTTTGATTTCGCGTTGGAACCATCGGGCTTGAAATTATTATTGCGCTTTGAAATTTGTCTAAGATCATATTGGAATGGCGTACTCCATTGCAAATCAAAATAATAATCATATAATTTGCTTTTAATATTTAACCTTTCCGATAATCTATAAAATTGTAATAAAAAAAGAGATGCCGAAGCAGTAGATGATTTAGATGTACTTGATGATCTAGATGTACTTCTTTTTTAACATAAACACTAATGATTTCAACATTGAGTTGTCATAGGAGAGGAGTACTCCAACTTCAACATTTTTTCAGTACTTTGTAAACGATATATTTTTTTATTTTACAAAAGTTTTTTATTGCCGCCATCGGGTATCGAACTTGCGCCCTCACGACTGCTAGTCTAGCGCTCTACCGCTGAGCTATTGTTTGTTATTAAAGTTGCGTGACATAAAAACACTTTGTTACTGCAAGATATTGTTCTTTATTCTCTTCAATAAAAGTACCCAGGTAGAAAAATACAAACGGCACAATGTTGGCCCGGTATTGGAGGCGGTAGTACATGTACTGGCAATGCGTCGGATTTTTAACTTTCACTGTACTGGCATGTTGTCGAAATGATAACACCAATAAACGCTTGGCCGTAGTTAGTTCCCAACGTTGGCGCATGCTTGGGATTTTATTTTATTGGTATTATCCCAGTACATTTAATAACAAATTTAGTAGTTTGCTAGAACTTTACTGACCTCTTAGTGTACATCACAGATTTTTAATGTATTCTTTCGAAACTTCACAAGAAAAGAATGGCGATGTCTCTCTTACATAAATAATTGTGTAATAGATGTAAAAATACGTAAAATTTATAAAATTTTTAGTTTTAATAAATTAAAAAAGCTCGTTAAATTTCAGTAAACAGTACTGGCAAAGCACGTTTTAAGTAGTACCGGCATTTCGTAAAAAACAGTGCTTTCCCAGTACAACTTTTGTTGCAACGTTGGCAATTTCTACCTGGGTACTTATTACACAAGTGTAAAAGGTGCATTCCAATTCAATATTGTTTTCAGTACTATTTTTGCATAAAAAGCAAATTCGCCACATTTTTTCATATATACATATTTTGAAAAATTAAAAAAATATTGAATTTAAACAAATTAATTATAAATATTATAAAAAAAGTTATTAGAATAAGAAAAAAATGTAAAAAAATAAAAAATATTGGCCCCGCCGGGAATCGAACCCGTGACCCTCTGTTTGGAAATGCCAAATGATACGAAAATCACTTTTTACGATCACTTTTACAGAAATTACTCTTTAAAAGCAATACTTAAGTGATTTTTTGGATGTTGTTCAGAAGTAATTCTAAAAAAGGTGTAAAAATATACTAACGGATACTTTAGAAACAATGAAAGAAGTTATTTGTTGATGTTGTTCAGAATAACTTCTAAAAAAGCAGTAAAAATACACTAACAGATACTTGTGAAGCAGTGGAAGACGTAGTTTGTAAAGCATTACATCTAAGTTTTTTTGCCGGGACCTTTTAGAACTAATATCGAACAAAGAAACCGCACAAATAAATTAAAAATTTGTCCAAAAAGTATTCAAATATAATTTGACTGTTAAAATCAAGTAACAAAGCTATGAGATACAGTATTTAATTTGTTTAATCCATTTTTTATCAACATATCTCTAAAGACACGTCTATCTATCCTTCTACGAAGTTTTGTCAGAAAATTCGCCCGGAATCCATGCTTGGCAGAAAATGGGCAAAACAATATACTCCATACCACAAACGGATTGCAGAAAATTTTAAATATTGACAAAAAAACTGAAATTTTTGAAAATTAAAATCACCTAGAAATCAAATTACACTTAAAATGTATAATTTAGTTTATAACTTAGAAAATGCGTTAGAAATAGGGTTTTTCTTTTCCCGGACTTTTTCATTTCCCGGGACAGCGGGGTTTTTTTCGGAATTTCCCGGGATCCCGGGAATTCCCGCTCGTTAGAAAATATATAAATTCGACATATATTGTACTTGAAAAACTACTTTTTTGTTAAACACCGTTCGACAAAGTTTATCTTTTGGTTGTATCCATGAGAAAATGTTCTGAAAGGAGGGCTAAATATCCATGTCTTCCACTTTTTTCAGGTCAATTCGTTTAACAATTTAAATTGTGAATTAGTATTTATGTAATATATTTATAGGGAAGGCCGTCCTTATTAAAAAAACTCTTAGTGTATATTAACTAAATATTAATTTCGCGGTTAAAGCTGTTAAACGAATTGATATAAAAAAGTGAAAGACACGGTTATATTATTTTGATCCCTTTTTTCAGGATATATTGGAATTGTTAATGGGTGCAAACTTGTGTCGGACCAGTTTTATAGTCAGAACTAAAATCAATTTTTTAAATATTTCTTATACATGAAATCCAAAAATTTCTATTTCTAGATACTTTGTGTTCTTCTATGCAGATTTTCAGAAGTATCCGTCTAGAATTAGTTTTATAAAAAAGTTTAAAAGTGAGCATTTTTCACAGAAATTTTTAGGGAAATTCGCCTAAATTGTTTTATAAAAGTAGACAGTAAAATATTAAATAGTTTCATAACTTTAATTAGTTTTCTTGAATAAAAATTTTTTATGCCACAACTCCTTAAAAAGAAATTATTTAATTTTCATATTTAGTTGCATTTTAAATTAGCATATAAAAAATTCAAAATAATTTGAAAAAGCATCTGATGTATTTATTATTTTAAAAATTAAAAATATTTAAAAAATATATTTAAAATAAAGGAATAGCAATTGAACTTTAAATGAAATTATTTGAAGTAAAAGAAACTCAAAATAATTGAAAATACGAAAAAATTACTATTTTTTAACTTTAATCCCTAGTTTAATGGAGGTATTTGGAACTGAAATAATGATATTCAAATGTTGTATAAGGCTGGTTTACACTATAAGATTTTCAGTACGATTTTACTTCAGTACACGTGCAAAACATATAGGCAAGTTTGCAAAATCTTTCCGAGAATCTTGTAGTTTAAAACAGCCTATATAAATATTGCTTTATTTGAACAAATATCATCATCTTAAAGAAGAAAAAAATTCCCGAAGGACAAGTATTTTAGTTTGTAAATTTGGTAATTGCTAATATAATATTTTTTGGTTTAACTAAACCAAATTCAATTGGCATCCAAAAACAATTTGGCTTAATTCAGATTATTAAATTTTAAACCGTATTTTTTAATTTTAAATATTCTTTATTTAAATTAATTTTAAAAAATCAATGCTCTAAATTTAAATAAAGCTTCTAAAATTGCAATAAAACTAGCTAAAACTACTGTAAAAGACTAAAAAAAAAAAATCCCGGGAAATCCCGCATAAAATTCCCGGGATTGCGGGATTCAAAAAAGGGCGGGATTCAAAAAAGGGCGGGATTCCCGGGAATCCCGTCCCGGGAATTCCCGGGACATAAGCCCTAGTTAGAAATTAAATTTTCCTTTATGCTTATTAGCCATTCTTAGTTGTAATATTAAACAAGTTTTAAAAACCTTTTAGCTCTTACATATATTATTGCGTTCTTACAAATATTATTATAAAATTTTCTGCCTCTGTCTACTTTTAACTTCTCTTTTTACTATTAAAAAAAATGTAAAAGGGACAGCTGGTGGAATGATAAACAACCCTAGGGGGAATGAGGAGTCAATTGCCCTCCAAGGACCTATCCCGTGACCGGTCAACCGAAGGCATATTACTAAATTTGTACAAATATGAACCAAAGAGTATGAATTAATTTTTTAAACTTGACCGATACCGAAGTAAAAAAACAAAATTCGCGGCATATTTTTTAAAATATTTTTTTATTTATTTTACTCTTTTATTTATTTTGAATAGGGATGTGCGATTAATCGATTAATCAAACTTCCCGATTCATCAAAATTCTGATTAATCAATTAATCGATTATTCAACAATTTTGATTAATCAAAAACTTGATTAATCGATTAATCAGTCATTTCGATTATTCAAAATAATGATTAATTGATTACTCATGATTTTGATTAATCAAATTTATGAATAATTGAATAATATCTTGTTTTGATGCGTTGAAGACGACTTTTAACTCCAGTTCAATACAGATACATGAAACTTATGAATGAACATTGGTCAAGTGTGACCAGTATAGCATCGCCACATAAAAAAGACAGAATTGCTGTAATTTTTTTAGTTTTAAGCATTTTTTCAATGTTAATTAAAATTATTCAAGTTCTGATTAATCAAAATTGAAATTAATCGATTAATAAAAATTCTGATTAATCAAATTTTCAATTAATCAATTAACTGATTAATCAAAGTTCTGATTAATCATACTGTTTGATTAATCGATTAATCGCACATCCCTAATTTTGAACTTTATTTTTTTTACGATTTGCTTATTTTAGCTCTTACTTTAAATTTTTATAATTTTTTGCTAAAAAATTTTAAGTTTTGTATTTTCAACGTTTGTTAATGTTATAGCTGTTTTAGTTTTAACAATTGGTATTTCATTTAATTTTCTTTTTAACTTAAGGGCAATTTTTTAAATTTTTATTTATATTATCAGAGTTTTTGAGGGAATTTTCTAATTTTTAATTGCTTTTTAATTTGATTATGGCCAACGCAAAAAACGAGTAAACTGCCATTAAAGGACCTATTCCGTGACTGGTCAATCGGGGGCATACTGAAGGCACTTCCACTATATTTGTGTGTGTGTTAATGTTTTTTTCTATTCTTTTCTTTTCCATTTTTTTTATTTGCGTGTAGTGTTTGTTTTTTGTTTTTCTTTTTTATTTGAACAGAAACGAAAAATATATAACTTTTCCATCAGCCAGCCATCAAGCATAAGCAACATTAGCTCAGACGGTAGGGCATTTGCCTTACAAGCAGGAGGTTGTGTTATCGAGCCCTACTTCGACGTCAAGTAGATTATTTTTATAAATTTTATTTTATCGGGATATACATTAATTGCATTAAAGGAATTAAATATGCTAAAAGCCCAAACGTATTTTTAATTCTTAATTTTTTATTAGTTTATTTGAAAAGCTATTTTTAGATACACCACCTTACTGTCACAAGGTGTCTAAACTGTGGCAATTGGTCATTTCCAATGACAACGCCGTGTTAAAGTGATATGTTTCTTTCAAACAAAAAGACCGATCAACGACCGGTCTCCGCCCCCTTGGGACCTATCCTGCGTGTCATCTGGGACCGGTCCCTTTCCCCGTAGGGAAATAACACCATTGTGAAAATTCTAAATTTTAATTAAGCAAAGAAATACACGAAATAAAACTTCTATATATGGATGAAATCAAAAAATGTGATAAATTTTTGGGCCAAATTTGTGAGAAGAAAAAGTGTTAGTATTTCGGTTTTTTCTTAATGGAATCAGTAAGTTTAGTCATTATAAACCTAATTGCAAAAAATCTTTTCTACAAGTTGTCGCAATAACTTTTTTGCACAATTTTAATTTTTTTTGTTCTGCAAGCAAAAGATATAACAAAAAAAAAATTACGTACGAATTTTCTTCAATTTATTAGTTTTTCGTATTTGGGTTTTCAACTTGCTTTCCAATGATATATAATTTGTGTTTATCAAATTGGCGGTTTCGCAAATAAAATACAATTCATTCCGCGAAAAAAAACTTTTTTTTTTTAATTTTGTATTTTTGGTCTTTTTAAATGCTTTTCAAAAATATAAAATTTTTTAAAATCCAAACAGCGGTTGCGCAGTTAAAAAATAATATATTAAAAACATAACATTTTGCGATCAAAAAATTCTTAAATTGTGTGAAAAAAATTTAATTTGTCAAACTAATGTCAGTAATGACTCGAAATATCGATTCAAAACCAATGAAATGCAAAATCAATAATTTTTCGCTCCAGCAGGTTAGGGTAAAAAACTGATAACTTTTTTTGATTTGACGCAAAATTATTAGTTGAATCGTCTTTTGACGCATAAATATTAGTTGAATCACCTCTGTTTGTGGTTATTTTAACATATTTTAAACATTTATCTACATTTATTTGAATGAAATCTGATGCAAACAATTGTGGTTACGGAGTTTACATTTGGTTACTTTTTTCGTTTTCTTTCAGAAACCCTTTGCTAGAATTTTTTTCCGAAACAAAATCGCATGATGCTTACAAGGTGAATCCAAATATGACATTGCTTTTCTTACTCGTTAAATAGTTTGGTGTAAAAATTAGGAACGGAGTTTACAACATTTTTTCAAATCTTATTAAAGACATCCTTTTTCATCTCGAGAATGTTACATGCTGCAGAAAAGCTTCAAGTCTGTTATACTGGATGATTACTTACAGTCCAACGATCATTTCAGTATAAATAACATTATACTTTTCGCAATATAAATAATGGATAACTCCAAATTTCTGGTATATGCATTTTTATCAAAAATTATGACGAAAAATCGTTACAGAGTTGAAGTCGTGATAGCTAATATATACGAAAAAGTTTGTAAAATATATTAATTTTTATTAAAAACGGCACTTTTCCTCTTCATAAAAATTCTTACAGTTAGTGTTTAGCTTTATTGCTTATTAAAATATAAGCTATTAAAGTTAAAAAACATTATGAGTTACTTGTTAGGGAGTTTACTTTTGGCCTATAAAATTGGTAACAAATTTTATGTATTAACCAAACATTGGTCAGATTGTTATAAATTTTGTAAAACAGGTGACAATGCGCTGATATATATTGAAATATATATAATATAATATATAACTTAAATGTAATCCATGCATTAGAAATTACGTGGTTACACGGTTTTTATCACATTTTTTGATAACACCCATACACACTCTGGAATTTTAACATTCTACATGATTTTTTGACATATCTTACTACTAGGGTTACCTTTCCATTTTGAGAAAAAGAGGACGTCAACCTCAAAAAAGGAGGACATTTGTCTTAAAAAAGAGGACAATTTTTTTTAATAAATTAATTTTACAAAAAACAACACCACGATAAAATTACAAATAAAAATTTATTTTGTAAATAAAACAATTTTGATTCCCACTAAAAAAATTCACAAACAACAAAAAAATCATTCTGAACTTTAAATTAATGGTACACAAATAAACAAAAAAAACAACGATTAACCAATTCATTGCATACATTTTCAGGAATGTATATTTCTATAATTTCTTGATACGAATTGTAAAGGGGTTCATGAATGTTTTTCAATGCTTCCAATTTGAATTAGTATAGTACTGCCGAATTTCTTCAAATATTCATAAAACTCTTTAAAATTCAAATCAAAATTTTATTTGACTCTAATAATATCAGAAATAGAACTAGAAATAGTTTCTGGATTTAATTTTTTTCTGGCCTTGATTAAAAACAAAAGAACTTACCAAAAAAGATAAAAAAAAATCATTCTGAACGTAAAATTAGTAGTACCTGAATAAACAAAAAAATCGCATTGGACGCCAAAAAGATATAAATTGAATCCAGAAACTATTTTATGATATTATTAGAGTCAAATATAATTTTAATATGAATTATCAAAAGTTTCATGAATATTTTTCAACGCTTCCAATTTGAATCAATATATTACTGTCGCATTTCTTCAAATATTCATAAAATTCTTGACAATTCATTTCAAAATTATATTTGACTCTAATAATTTCAGAAATAGTTTCTGGATTAAATTTTTTTTCTTTTTGGCGTCCACTGCGCTTTGATTAAAGAAGATATATGTTCTACGTTGGCATTATGTGTTGGTAAGAAAAAAATATGTCTGTTTGATCACTTCTGAGAGTAAAAATAATAACAGAAAGCTGAATAGGAAAGAAAACTATGAATTAGCCACACTATAAGCAAGGCCTTACCGTGGGTTAGATGGCTAAGCTGTTGAACTCTAGTATAGTAACGTTTTTAATGTGGGAGTGCATGGCTTCGATTCCTACAGCCGACAGGTTGTTGAAAAAAAATTATCATATAGAGACAATCTGACAATCAAATATAAACAATAATACAATTTAATGGAAAATTACAGAAACTAGATCTAGTCTGATTTGCAAATTAATAATGTGTTTATAACTTTTGAAAAAATGTTTATTCTTCTTCATAACCTCAAACCTACTAAATAAAACCCAACAAGTTTTTTTCATTTCATAGCCAACATCATTTTTAATAAAAAAAAAACACCAAAATTTGTAATCAGTCATGTTAATTGAATTTAAGTCTTTTAAATAAATTTTCAGGATAGGGAATTCATTAAATAAATTTTCATCATTAAAAGCAATGTTGTTTTTTTTTAAATCAACAGTTGGCTCACTGCTGATAAGCTTAAAATTTGGCAATTAAAGTAAGTGAAATAAGAGTGACAAAACAGCGATTCCAACAATTAAAAAAAAAAGTAATGGAGAAAAGTGCAAAAAGTAGGACAACCCCGGACACTTACTTAAAAAGAAGGATGACTGCCCCGGACGCCCTAAAAAAGAGGACGGTGTCCGGGAAAAAAAGGACGGATGGCAACCCTACTTACTACTAAATATTAGAGTGTGGGAATCCTGAAGTAGCTTAAATATTCTGGTATTTTAAAGCTTTATTTTTAGTAGTGTTATATTGTACTTACAGTTATATAATGACCAGAAGTAGGTACAATTTTTGAAAATATATTTGCCGAAGTAGAAGAACCAAAAGTTGCTTGTGTCGGTATTACAGTGGGTGACAATTTACTTGGTAAACTTAAAGCTGCTGACCTTTGAGCATCGGCAGGTAACACATTTAATTTTGTTATAGTTGGACCAAACAGCGGTGGTCGAAAAATAGAAAAAGTTCTTTGGGTGCTGCTGATAGCCGTAGCTGCTGTTGAAGCCGGACTATCAATAATGGGTACCACTTTTTTAGCCGTACCTTGTTCATCCAAATCTACAGTAAAAGCACTAACTAAGGGTGCCGCCTGTATGCGTATATCATCTTTTTCAACTATCTCAATATTTTCACCATCCTCATTGTGAGTAGGTCTAGGAGTTGTGGTGGTAGTTGTTGTAGTAGTTGTGGGCTTACGTTTTTTGGTAGTTCGTGGTCGCAGTGTCGTAGTGGTTGTTGTAGTATACGCCTCCGAAGCCTGTGTTGCTTGAGGTTTATCACCTATCTTGGAATTACGTATTTCAAATTTAATTTCATCTAAACTATTTATTGAAATTTCATTAGATTGTACATTATTATTATTATTATTACTATTGGCAACACTACGTGCAGCTTGATGATTAATAGGAGTTTCTTCTTTAACATCTGTCGATACCACAACAGGTGAACCAAAATTTTTATTATAATTCTTAAATGTTGTTTTTGATTTATCTATAAATGCCGATAAAGATTGTTCCTGTGCATGATTTTCATCATAGGTAGCTGTAAAGAATTGTACCGATGGAAATATATCACTGGAGCTAGTACTTTCTTCCAGTATTTCATCTTTGGTTTGGGCTGTTAGTGGTAAGACTGTTGTACTTTGTATGGTTATAGTTGAAGGTTGAATTGTTGTAATTTCTTCATTTTCTTCATTAGTTTCATGGTTATCATTAGCTGCATCAGCACTAACTTCATCCTTGGATTCTTTTTCCAATTTATCTATGGCACGTAGTAGAGCTTGTCTTACAGAAAAATCTAACTTTTGTATGGCCTTGCGTGGTATTATCTCATTGGTTTCTGTTGAATTCTCATCGTCAGCCAGAGCCTGATATGAGGCCAACAAAAGTAGTAAAATGCTGGTAATATGTGTCTGAAAAGATTAATAAAAATATTAAAACAAATAATGTTTCAAATTACAAGTTATATGCAACTGATCACAAAAATTTAAACAGAGATAAAATAAAACATTTTTGGGTCTTAATTAGGCCTTCAAGCATTTGAAAAATATATTCCAAGAAGATATTAAAGCGATATCTTCTGTTTTTCATTTGAATGAAAATAATCAAGTTTTATTTTGAAATTGTCTTGCTTTTATCATTTATAAAATTATTCGGCGATATTTAAAAAAAAAATATGAATGTTCTTTAGATCATAAATTAATATCACTTTCTCTTTAAATTATTTTCAAAATTAAAGAAAGATGGTAGAATCTTCACAAGTAAATTACAAAGAATAAAAAATTTTGAAAGAATTCGATAAGGCCAACAAGACAGAATACATATTTTCGGCTTTCGCTACAAATCCATCATCAGTGTCATTTGCGTTGACGGGTTAAACTTTGATAATCGTCTACTTATGTGAAAGTTGAAAGCAAATCGAATATCTTAACAACTCAACTTAGACTAACTTCAATGAAATCTAACAATGCTATTTTTATCCTTTGTTATTATTACTCTTTTTTGATTTGAACCTTAATTCTTAAAGTATCTCAGCTGGTTCTATTCAACTCTGTGTATGATAAATATCAGATTTTTGAATTACAACGAACCGTTAAATTTAAATGTATGTTATTTAAATTATATTCTGCATTGTATCATGTGTTTTCAAGATGAATGAGGGGAAAATATTTCAAAAATTGAATTTCTAATTATAGGAAGAAATCTACTATGATGAAATCAAGGTAATTAATATGTTGTCCAATGGATTTTGTATGCAGATATTCTTTTTCAGGTTTAAATTTAATAATGAAAAATAAATCGTTTATTTTGTACCGGGGAGTTTATTTAGCGATATCACATTGTTATCTTCAAGGTGATAAATTAGCGATATCGACGATTTATTTTCCCGGGGTATTGCTTTGGTGTTACCTGGAAGTATTGCTTTCGTGTTATCTGTAAGCATTGCTTTCGGGTAACCAGTGGCGGCTCCAGCTCAAGTCTCTGGGGGGGAATTTTTAAAGTTTTTTTTAATTTGGAAAAAATTTATTTAAAAAACAAAAATATCGGGTCACAATATTATTTTCACAAAAAATAATTTTTAACCCCTTTTGGTTTGGTCATACACCACTTGTTGGAGGTTTTTGGTCTCCGCAGCGCAAGGTTAAAGATTTTATGAGCGACGCTTTAGGTATAAAAGACAATATAAAGTCGAATGGAAAATTGAGAGTTACATTTTTCATAAAAAACTTTAATATTTTATACGTATTTGACCTCCAACAAAGATGCCCAAAAAAGTTTATATTAAATAATTTAGAAACTATCGGCTGAAAATTTATAAAATCAACAATTGAAATTTCCGCACTCTATTTGAATTGTATTAAACTTGCTATAACTTGGAATACTTTGTATAGCTAAAATTGGTATTCAGTTATCAAATTTACTATAAACGTTCCTTACATATTTGGGTCTAACTTTTGTATTATTTTAGCTATGTGACTGGTTAATATATCACTTTAAAGCTTCTGATGTCATGCTTAAAGTTGGTACCCAACTCATTCTTTAATTTTATAATTCCTGGGGCCAGATTCCCGAAGTCGGAAGCGTTCGAAATTGTTAAAAACTCACGTTTTTAAAGTGCAAATAAAAGAACACGAATAGCTATTGTTATAACTTTAACTCATATTTGTAATAAAGGAACTAAATGCTTCACCTCTAACTTAGTTTTATTCTTAATAATACTTTAAGTAACAATAATTGCTATCGAATAACACTCGATTCTCAAAACAAAAAATTAAATTTAATTTAAATTTTTCTACAATGAATTAATTGTTTCAATCTTTTTATAATTGATGCCATGATTGAGCCACGTGAATAGTTAGTTTTGAAATGAACTTTAACCATTTATTGTTATCAATGGTCTAAATCCATTTCATCTTAATCCGCGATTCGGGATGCTTTATCGTAGCTTTTTAATATTTTTGTATTAGTTCTATTTAAAAAGTGTGAAAAATTCTAGATCATAGTACATAGTATTTAATTAAAAAAATAAAAAAACAGTTCGATTTTTCAGCATTTGTATGAAAAAGGAGCCAATAAGATTACCAGTATAAGATTTCGCAAAGACAAAAATAAAGTATTGGGGAACAACATAAAGACTGCGTTCGATGAAATTAGTGCAAGAATAAATTGAAATAACTTTTGAACTAGTTGACATATACAAAAGAAAAAAACATTTTATTAACAGAAATCTTATTCGTCCCAGTGTAGAAAATCATTACCAGATATGTGGTTATTTAACTACATACTTGGTAATGGTAACTAGTTACTTTTGTTATTACATTTCTTATTACCTTTATATGGCGATGTCGCCAAAAATAATGAGTTATGGTTACACACCAGCATACGAAAAATCAAAAAATATATCGTTACCTATGTGCTTACCAGTACTGACAAAAATAATGAGTCTAAAAATAGATTAAAAAAAATAAATTATATACAAAAAAAAATTTTTATTGTATTTTTTTTTTAAATAAAATTTGCTGGTGCGGGAATCGAACCTGGGTCCACAGATTGCCAGTCAATAGCTCTACCATCTGAGCTATATCGACATGTAATATTTAATAGATAAAAACATAATTGACCTGCTGCCAACATATAAAAAATCAAAAAATATATGGTTACATATATCCTTACCAGTGTTTAACCCTCATCGGTTCCTCGAGAAATACATCTAATCGGTCCCGTTGTATGCGCGCGCATATATTTTTAATTGTAAAAAAACATATATTTTTAATTGTAAAAAAGCTAAAAAAAATTAACAACCATTTATGTTTGTGATTCTTTATGTTTATTATATTGTTTAATATCATATTAATACATTTGAACTTCATAAAGGTAGATTTAGAATGAAATTAAAATTAGAATATTACATATATTAGAAAAAAAAATTGAATTTCTAACTTTTGTCAATTATTTGTACATTTTTCGCATAAATTGAAATTACCCAGTCAGAAATCGCCAGTGGTACAAAAATTCAAGCACTGGCATACCACTGGGTAACCACGGTATTAAAAATAAATGACTGGCAGAACACTCATTTGGGACGCTTTGCCAGCATTTGCGAAAAGCGTTTTACCAGTATTTGTTTTACAAAAATTTCGGTGGTTTATAAAAAAAACCACTGGCAAAGAATTGGCTTAGAGTGATATGCCAAGGTTTGCAACCAGTGGTTATCCAGTGCTACCTAGCCAATGCTACCAGACGTACAAAAATCAATTCACTGGAAAACCAATGATTTTATAAAAATGCTGACGCTTCGTTAAAAAATGTTTGTAGTCGGAAGGTTCCGAGTTCAAATCCAGTTGCAAGCAAAAAATTTTTTTTGGATTTTTTTTAATTTAAAATTTTTTTTTGGTTTTATAAAATCAATTATTTTATTTGTGGGAAAGCTCCTGCAAGACCAACTTTTTTTTTGCCCTCCCAACACTGGCATACTAGTTACAAAAAATTGTTTGCCAGTACTAGCATTTTGGCACAGCCAGTAGTTGTCCAGCTCTTATCACTCATTTATGTGTTTAGCCATTAGATATTATATGTCTCGTTAGCTCATCTGCCATTAGCAATCGTCTGCCTATCTGACGACCTGGGTTAAAATCACGGCAGGACCAAAAAAAATACATCCCGAGTAAAAAAAATTGATCTCGCGCAATATCTAATTATATCCAATTTGATATTGTTTAAGATCTGCTGAAATATCTAGCTGATCCAATTAGATCTCAAAATTGGGTGTATCCAATCATATCGTATTAGATCCCATTGTATATATGGGGATAAAATAAGATCAAGTTATATCTCAAAATTGGGAGGTCCAGTGATATCTTTGGGGATAAACCTAGATCTATTTTGATCCGAAAATTGGCGGATCCAGCTATATATTTGCGGATATTTTTAGATCTAATTTGATCCGAAAAATGGCGGATCCAATTAGATCCAGCTATATATTTGGGGATAAACTTAGATCTAATTTGATCTCAATTTCGGCAGATCAAATTAGATCCCGCAATATATTTGTGGATAAACGTATATCTAATTTGATCCGAAAAAGTGGCAGATCGAATTAGATCCAGCAATATATTTGTGGATAAACTTAGATATAAATTGATCTGAAAAATTGGAGATCAAATTAGATCCAGCAATATATTTGTGGATTAACTTAGATATAAATTTATCTGAAAAATGGCAGATCGAATTAGATCCAGCAATATATTTGTGGATAAACTTGGATATAAATTGAATAGAAAATTGGCAGATCAAATTAGATCCAGCAATATATTTGGGGATTAAGTAAGATCTAAATTTATCCAAAAAATTACAGATAAAATTAGATCCAGTAATATACTTCGGGATTGCGTAAGATCCCGAGTAAAAATAGTTATATATTATTATATATAATGTGATTGGGTTATATCTGACGGTGAATGGAGTCACCTTAAGACACATATCATTATATACAACTACATCTGATATTATTTTTTCAATGAATTTTTTGTACGGTAATTGATATTATTACATATCCCCAAATCTGACTCCATATATAACTACATAAGGCATATAAAACTAATAAAAATATATGTAGTGACCGATATAATTATATATGGTTCGATACTAAGTTATATAACACTGAATGTACCGTCATAGTAAAAATATATTCTTGTAATTTTATATAACTTTCTATATGATCTCATACAAATTAATATAAATTAATAGTTGATTTCTCCACAGCCAAATAATTTTCACGTGTTTTTTTTCCATAAAAAAATATACTAAAAAAATGATGCGTACGATTTAGAAGACAAAAACATTAACATTTTTATTTGATTATATTGATTTATAGCTGGTTTTACCAAATCAGACAGTTCATATACGAAAGTACAAAATTCTCGTCCCGTTGATTTTTTGTACCTTATTTTTATTTTATGTTATTAAATTTGGGCCTTTAAAATTGTTCCAGCTATAGAAATTTCAATATCAATTTAATAGCCGGTATGCATAAAAAGTATACCTACTATTAGACAAAATTTATATAAAATCAGATATTTTTATATCGAATTAGATGCAATTTGATGTCCTGGATATGGACAAATCTCGGATCAAACTGTATCAAATTATATCTAATTTGATATAATTAGACACAAGTAGATGACCCATTTTTCGGATCAAGTTGTATGTCGTTGTATATGGGGACTTATCAAATAAGATATAATTACATATGACACCGTATTAAGATTTTTTACCCGGGATCTTAACTTTTCCGATAAATTGCAGATCGAATTAAATCCAGTGATATATTTGGGGATCTGGTAGGATCTTAATTTATCCCATAAATTGCAGATCGAATTAGAAACAGCAATATATTTGGAGATTGACATCTAAAACTATCCAGAAAAATGACAGCTAAAATTAGATCCCGCATTATATTTGGGTACTACGTAAGATCTCCATTTATTTGGGATTAAATAAGATCCCAGACAGATATTGACAATAGTTCAAAAAATAATACACTGGAAGAGCACTGATTTTATAAAAATTACAATATTTTGTTAAAATAAGGTTTAAACTCAGAAGGTCTCGAGTTCGATACCTTTCACGGCTATGCATTTTTTTTTATAAAAATGCGCATTCTCCTTGCTGGTCTTATCGAAATTTTTTCAATAATTTTTATTCTTTGTAATTTACTTGTAAAAATTTTATCATCTTTCTTTGATTTGAAAATAATTTAAACAGAAAGTGATATTAATTTATGATCTTGAGTCAAACTAAAATAACATTTATTTACTTAAAAATAACAGATCAACTAAAAACATTTCCCCCATCCAAAAGAATTTCTTTTTATAAAATTATAATTTTATTTTCTATAAATGTTTTTATAAAATTATATTTTTTATATTAAATTGAATTTTTTTTTAAAAAATAATTTTATTTACATATTTTTAACGCTCTACACCATTTCCAATTGTATCAATTGTTTTTAAGATTTATCAATTGTATTTCAGAAATAATCAATTGAATTTCAGTTTTATCAATTGTATTTCAGAAATTATCAATTATTTTTCAGATTTATGAATTGTATTTCAGAACTAGTCAATTGAATTTCAGTTTTATCAATAATATTTCAGAAATTATTAATTGTATTTCCGAAATTCACAACTGTATTTCAGAAATTATCAAACTGTATTTCAGAAATTATCAATTGTATTTCAGAAATTATGAAATGTAATTTAGAAATTTTTCTCTATTAACTATGATAAACCATCAACAAGTTCTGAAATAGATTTGATTATTTCTGAAATACAATTAATAAATTTCTGAAATACATTCCATAATTTCTAAAATACAATTAAAATTTCTGAGATACAATTAATAGCTTCTGAAATACAGTTAATATTGTAGTTGCTGATGAGTTACCATATATGATGGCACCATATATGACAATATATTGTTTAAATGGCACCAATATGGAGCTTTATATGGTAATATATAACTTAGATTCATCCATATACCATTTGATCCGAAAAATGGCCCGATAAAATTGTATCAGTTCTTATTTGTATCAGTTGTTATCTAATTGCATCAGTTTAGATCTGACCTGATTAAATTATGTGTTAATCAGATGAAATTGTATCAGATTTTTGACCAGATACAATTTTATTGGTTTATATTACATGGTATCAGTTTAGGTATAAATAGATATATTTGTATACAAAATTATATAGTTATATCCCAATTTTGACCTGATATCAGTTTAAAACTTTGATACAATTGTATAAGGTAAATGTCGGATACAATTATATTTTATTTATATAAAATTGAACCAATTACGATCAAACCGATAAAATTGTATCAGATCAAAAATCTGATACAATTTCATCTGATTAACACATAATTGAATCAGGTCAGATCTAAACTGATACATTTAGATAAAAATTGATAAACAACCCGGTGAAAAATGCTCATATACGCTCAAACATGTTCATATATGATTTATATATGGACACATATGAACAAATATGGATTTTTTATGAACATATATGGATTTTATATGAACATATATGGAAGTATATGTGATTCCATATATGGAAAAAATTTCATATACAGACATATATGGAAGCATCTGTTATTTCATATATGGAAATGGCACTCATATATGGACAAATATTAAAGTATATGTTATTCAATTTATGCAAAAGGGTATATGAACATATTTCGAAGAATACATTTTTCCATATATGTAAAAGGAACTCATATTTGGATAAATATGGAATTATATTTAATGCCATGAATAAAAAAAGGAACATATGTAGCGCCTATTTGAATGTCATACATAAATTTATATCTATAGTACAACCTTATAATAAAGGACAGCAACGTTCGCATGTATTCGCATATATTTAATAAATGTATATGTTCATATATGTCCATATATGAACATATACTTAGGTGTTACCTCATTTTTCGGATCCATACATATATGATTGAACCATAAATGTTCATATATGGACATTTTTCACCGGGAATTGATAAAAATATATCGGGCCATTCTTCGGATGAAACTGTATATTTATACAGATATAACTTAATCACATATATGACTATATGTAACTATTTTTCCTCGGGTTGTTTAAATGATACGATATATCAAAGTATATGGTACTATATATGGTAGCATATATTATCATATCTGCATCAGTATTAAAAATGTCGTTCATCAGGTACCATATATAAGCATATATTGTTGAAATGGCACCATATATGACAATATATGGTTTAAATGGCACTAAATATGTTAATATACCCGAGTAAAAAAAATTATATATAATCATATATGGCATATACTACAATATATAATTATACATGTCGTTATGTATATCCATATATAATTATATATGACGTTTTTTCACAAAATTTTTCCTTATATTATGCCATATATAATTTAATCTAATTAGATATCGGCCTTCATAATATTAGATATGGCATATATAATTATATATTACATGACATGGTTGATCTTATGGCATATATAGTTATATATAGAACTATATCTTAATATATATGGTGGCATTTTAGCAATATATAATTATACATGGTATCATTTAAAAAATATATAATTATATATGGTGACAGTTAAACTAGATATTATCATATATGGTGCCATTTAAACAATATATGGTCATATATGGTACCTCATTAACAAAATCTTTAATTCAGTTCCAGATATGATAATATATGGTACTATATATAGTGCGATATATATTTATATATGGTGCTATTTAAGCAATATATTATCATATACGGTGACATTCAAACCATATATTATCATATATGGTGCCATTCAAACCATATATTATCATATATGGTACCATTTAAACCATATATTATTATATATGGTGTCATTTAAACAATATATGGCCATATATGGTAACTCATGATCAAAAATTTAATACAGTTCCAGATATGATAATATATGATACTATATATAGTGCCATATATATTTATACATGGTGTTATTTAAGTAATATATTACTATATATGGTGCCATTTAAACCATATATTATCATATATGGTGACATTTCAACAATATATGCTCATATATGGGACCTCATGAACAACATTTTTAATACAGTTTCAGATATAATAATATATGCTACTATATATGGTGCAATATATATTGATATATGGTATCATTTAAACAATATATTACCATATGTGGTGACATTTAAACCATACATTATGATATATGGTGCCATTTCAACAACATTTTTAATACAGTTCCAGATATGATAATATATGCTACCATATATAGTACCATATACTTTGATATATCGTATCATTTAAACAACCCGAATAAAAATAGTTACATATAGTCATATATGTGATTAAGTTATATCTGTATAAATATACAGTTTCATCCGAAGAATGGCCCGATATATTTTTATCGATTGTTTATAAATTTTTATCTAATTGTATCAGTTTAGATCAGACCTGATTAAATTATGTGTTAATCAGATGAAATTGTATCCGATTTTTGACTTGATGCAATTTTATCGGTTTATATGTAATGGTGTCAGGTTTGATCGTAATTGGTTCAATTTTATATAAATAAAATATTATTGTATCCGACATTTACCTTATACAATTGTATTAAAGTTTTAAACTGATATCAGGTCAAAATTGGGATATAACTATATAATTTTGTATACAAATATATCTATTTGGACCTAAACTGATACCATGTGATATAAACCAATAAAATTGTATCAGGTCAAAAATCAGATACAATTTCATCTGATTAACACATAATTTAATCAGGTCAGATCTAAACTGATACAATAAGTTAAAAACTGATAAACAACTGATACAATTTTATCGGGCCATTTTTCGGATCAAATGGTACGTGGATGACTCTAAGTTATATATTACCATATAAAGCTCCATATTATTTTTTTTAATAGGGAACATACCATATATGGTGCCATTTAAACAGTATATTGTCATATATGGTGCCATTTAAACAATATATGGTCATAAATGGTAACTCAACTACAATATTAACTATATTTCAGAAGCTATTAATTGCATTTCACAAATTTTAAATGTATTTCAGAAATTATGGAATGTATTTCAGAAATTATTACTTGTATTTCAGAAATAATCAAATCTATTTCAAAACTTGTTGATTGTTTATCATAGTTAATAGAGAAAAATTTCTAAATTACATTTCATAATTTCTGAAATACAATTGATAATTTCTGAAATACAGTTTGATAATTTCGGAAATACAATTAATAATTTCTGAAACAGAATTGATAAAACTGAACTTCAATTGACTAGTTCTGAAATACAATTCATAAATCTGAAAAATAATTGATAAGTTCTGAAATACAATTGATAAAACTGAAATTCAATTGATTATTTCTGAAATACAATTAATAAATCTTAAAAACAATTAATACAATTGAAATGGTGTAGAGCGTTAAAAAGATGTAAATAAAATTATTTTATTCAAAGATTTCAATTTAATAAAAAAATAAATATATAATTTTATAAAAAAATTTATAGAACAAAAAATTTTAATTTTATAAAAAGAAATTCATTTTGTAAAAAAAATGCATATTGAACTCGAGACCTTCTGAGTTTAAACCTTATTTTAACAAAATATTGTAATTTTTATAAAATCAGTGCTCTGCCAGTGTATTATTTTTTGAACAATTGGCAATATATGTCTGGGATCTTATTTAATCCCAAATAAATGGAGATCTTACGTAGTACCAAATATAATGCGGCATCTAATTTTATCTGTCATTTTTATGGATAGTTTGAGATGTCAATCCCCAAATATATTGCTGTTTCTAATTCTATCTGCCATTTTAATACCTAAATAAATTGCGGGATCTAATTCGATCTGCAATTTATGGGAAAATTTAAGATTTTACCAAATCACTAAATATATCACTGGATTCAATTCGATCTGCAACTTATTGAAAAAGTTAAGATCTTACGCAATCCCGAAATATATTACTGGATCTAATTTCATCTGTTTTTTTTTCATAAATTTAGATCTTACGTAATCCCCAAATATAATCCTCGATCTTATTCGATCTGCCGTTTTCCAGATAAAGTTAGATACAACTTAATCCTGAAATATATATGTGACCTTCTCCGAGAAAAGGGACCTAGTGTGTGAAAATTAAGTTTTGAGAAGAACGCATTTAAAGTTTCATAACGCATTATCACTTTAAACTCACCTTCAGTTGGGAGATGCGATTTGGTATGGTTAGGTGCCTCAACTCATTTCATCTTATTCTACACCCTTTTATGTACCAGAATCCACTCTTAAGTCCAAACCCGTTTTTTGACATATTAGGTCCCTTTTCTCGGAGAAGGTCACATATACCTAGATCTACTTTTTCGCATAAATTTAGATCCACGTTTATCCCCATATATATTGCTGGATCTAATTCGATCTGCCATTTTTCTGATAAATTTAGATCCAAGTTTATCCCCAAATATATTGCTGGATCTAATTCGATCTGCCATTTTTCGGTTAAATTTAGATCCAAGTTTATGCCCATATATATTGCTGGATCTAATTCGATCTGCCATTTTTCTGATAAATTTAGATCCAAGTTTATCCCCAAATATATTGCTGGATCTAATTTGATCTGCCAATGTACGGATCAATTTATATCCAAGTTTATCCCCAAATATATTGCTGGATCTAATTCGATCAGGCATTTTTCTGATAAAGTTAGATCCAAGTTTATCCCTAAATATATTACTGGATCTAATTCGATCTGTCATGTTTCGTATCAAATTAGATCTAAGTTCATCCACAAATATATAGCTGGACCTAATTCGATCTGCCATTTTTCGTATCAAATTAGGTCTTACTAAATCCCAAAATATATTGCTGGATCTAATTTGATCTGCCAATTTTCTATTCAATTTATATCCAGGTTAATCGACAAATATATTGCTGGATCTAATTTGATCTGCCATTTTTCAGATCAATTTATATCTAAGTTTATCCACAAATATATTGGTGGATCTAATTCGATATGCCATTTTTCGGATCAAATTAGATCTGAGTTTATCCCCAAATATATTGCTGGGTCTAATTCGATCTGCCACTTTTTCGGATCAAATTAGATCTAAGTTTATCCACAAATATATTGCTGGATCTAATTCGATCTGCCAAAATTGAGATCAAATTAGATATAAGTTTATCCACAAATATATAGCTGGATCTAATTGGATCCACCATTTTTCGGATCAAATTAGATCTAAAAATATCCCCAAATATATAGCTGGATCCGCCAATTTTCGGATCAAAATAGATCTAGGTTTATCCCCAAAGATATCATTGGACCTCCCAATTTTGAGATATAACTTGATCTTAGTTTATCCCCATATATACAATTGGATCTAATACGATATGATTGGATACACCCAATTTTGAGATCTAATTGGATCAGCTAGATATTACAGCAGATCTTAAACAATATCAAATTGGATATGATTAGATATTGCGCGAGATCAATTTTTTTTACTCGGGTATTTCTTAAATAACAGCATATATACACATATATGGCACTATATAGTAGCATATATTATCATATCTGGAACTGTATTAAAAATGTTGTTCATGAGGTACCATATATGAGCATATATTGTTGAAATGGTACCATATAAGATAATATATGGTTTAAATGGCACCATATATGGTAATATATTGCTTAAATAACACCATATATAAATATATATGGCACTATATATGGTAGCATATATTATCATATGTGGAACTGTATTAAAAATATTGGTCATGAGGTACCATATATGGGCATATATTGTTGAAATTGCACCATATATGATAATATATGGTTTAAATGGTACCATATATGATAATACATGGTTTGAATGGCACCATATATGATAATATATAGTTTAAATAACACCATATATAAATATATATCGCACTATAGTACCATATATTATCATATCTGGAACTGAATTAAAGATTTTGTTTATGAGGTACCATATATGACCCTATATTGTTTAAATGGCACCATATATGATAATATCTAGTTTAACTGTCACCATATATAATTATATATTGTTTAAATGATACCATATATAATTATATATTGCTAAAATGCGGCCCTATGTTCAACTGGGAATTAAAGGATTAAATACCCGAGTAAAAAAAATTGATCTCGCGCAATATCTAATTATATCCAATTTGATATTGTTTAAGATCTGCTGTAATATCTAGCTGATCCATTTAGATCTCAAAATTGGGTGTATCCAATCATATCGTATTAGATCCCATTGTATATATGGGGATAAACTAAGATCAAGTTATATCTCAAAATTGGGAGGTCCAGTGATATCTTTGGGGATAAACCTAGATCTATTTTGATCCGAAAATTGGCGGATCCAGCTATATATTTGCGGATATTTTTAGATCTAATTTGATCCGAAAAATGGCGGATCCAATTAGATCCAGCTATATATTTGGGGATAAACTTAGATCTAATTTGATCTCAATTTTGGCAGATCAAATTAGATCCCGCAATATATTTGTGGATAAACGTATATCTAATTTGATCCGAAAAAGTGGCAGATCGAATTAGATCTAGCTATATATTTGGGGATAAACTTAGATCCAATTTGATCCGAAAAATGGCACATCGAATTAGATCCAGCAATATATATGTGGATAAACTTAGATCTAAATTTATCCGAAAAATTCCTAATCGAATTAGATCCAGCAATATATATGGGGATAAACTTGGATCTAAATTTAACCGAAAAATGGCAGATCAAATTAGATCCAGCAATATATTTGGCGATAAACTTGGATCTAAATTTATCAGAAAAATGGCAGATCGAATTATATCCAGCAATTTATTTCGGTATTAAAATGGCAGATCGAATTAGAAGCAGCAATATATTTGGGGATTAACATCTAAAAGTATCCATAAAAATGACAGATAAAATTAGATGCCGCATTATATTTGGGTACTACATAAGATCTCCATTTATTTGGGATTAAATAAGATCCCAGACATATATTGCCAACTGTTCAAAAAATAATAGACTGGCAGAGCACTGATTGTATAAAAATTACAATATTTTGTTAAAATAAGGTTTAAACTCAGAAGGGCTCGAGTTCAATATGCATTTCTTTTACAAAATGAATTTCTTTTTATAAAATTAAAATTTTTTTTTTCTATTCATTTTTTTATAAAATTATATATTTATTTTTTTATTAAATTGAAATCCTTGAATAAAATAATTTTATTTACATCTTTTTGACGCTCTACACCATTTCCAATTGTATTAATTGTTTTAAAATTTATCAATTGTATTTCAGAAATAATCAATTGAATTTCAGTTTTATCAATTGTGTTTCAGAACTCATCAATTATTTTTTACATTTATGAATTGTATTTCAGAACTAGTCAATTGAAGTTCAGTTTTATCAATTGTGTTTCAGAAATTATTAATTGTATTTCCGAAATTCACAACTGTATTTCAGAAATTATCAAACTGTATTTCAGAAATTATCAATCGTATTTCTGAAATTATGAAATGTATTTGAGAAATTTTTCTCTATTAGCTATGAAATTCTGAAATAGATTTCATTATTTCTGGACACAACTAAATAAATAAATAATTAAATTTGCGTAATATTGTAGTTTCTGAAGTGCAAATAATATTTTGTGATATACAATTAAAATTTTCTAAAATACATTTAATAATTTCTGGAATACCTTTTTTCGATGCTTATAAGTTAGCTCGAAATGCTTTTATCATTCATTTAATTTGTAGCTATCACACATCTATAACAAGTCTCGTTAGATTAGAGTGTAGAGGTCTTGGCTGACAATCTGGTGGACTGGGTTAAATTTCATGTTTTTAAAAGCAAATATTAAAAAAAGTTTTCTCAATTTTTTCAAAAATGTTTTTTGAAATCTATTTTTTTGCCAAGATAGTTAATGCAACGTTCTGCCAACGCATAACCGACCATCGCCAACGGTTTGCCAGCATTGTGCCGATTATATTTTTCTGTCTGGGATGTTAAACTTAAACCTATTGTATATTAACATTAATTAACACTATATTTTTATTTTTATGAAATACATTTTTATTTTATTATAAGTTAACATTAAATTAAATTTTAGATAATGGCACCAATTTGTAGTTGTAATTATTATATATTAAATCGTATATTCATAAACATTCTATACAGTTAGACGAGGTTTATGGAACTATTTAACTTTATAAAGTGTTTATAAATTATAACTTAAATGTACATATATATATGTTAAATGTACGTGAACAAATTGTTGATATGGACCCACAAATTGTATCTCAACTGATATTGGAATTATTGTACCATTACCATACATCAATATATATTAAATGATATACATATATTACAATATATGACACTGTATTATAAATATTGTTAATGAAGTAACATACATTATTCAAATTAAACCATATATGGAATTGTATTCAAAATGTTGATGTGGTACCAAATTTGACCATATATTGTTTAAATTGTGCCATATATGACAATATATTGTTTAAATGATACCATATATGTCTATATATTAATATTGTTTAAATGACACCATATATCAATATATATGGTAGCATATATTATCATATCTGCATCTGTATTAAAAATGTCGTTCATCAGGTACCATATATGAGCATATATTGTTGAAATGGCACCATATATGACAATATATGGTTTAAATGGCACCATATATGGTAATATATTGCTTAAATAACACCATATGTAAATATATATGGCACTATATATGGTAGCATATATTATCATATGTGGAACTGTATTAAAAATTTTGTTCATGAGGTACCATATATGGGCATATATTGTTGAAATTGCACCATATATGATAATATATGGTTTAAATGGTACCATATATGATAATATATGGTTTGAATGGCACCATATATGATAATATATGGTTTGAATGGCACCATATATGATAATATATAGCTTAAATGACACCATATATAAATATATATCGCACTATATATAGTACCATATATTATCATATCTGGAACTGAATTAAAGATTTGGTTTATGAGGTACCATATATGACCATATATTGTTTAAATGGCACCATATATGATAATATCTAGTTTAACTGTCACCATATATAATTATATATTGTTTCAATGATACCATATATAATTATATATTGCTAAAATGCCACCATATATATTAAGATATAGTTCTATATATAACTATATATGCAATAAGATCAACCATGTTATGTAATATATAATTATATATGCCATATCTAATATTATGAAGGCCGATATCTAATTAGATGAAAATATATATGGCATAATATAAGGAAAATTTTTCGGAAAAAACGTCATATATAATTATATATGGATATACATAACCACATGTCTAATTATATATTGTAATATATGCCACATATGATTATATATAATTTTTTTTACTCGGGTAAAAACTATATATGCAATATGCAATAAGATCAACCATGTTATGTAATATATAATTATATATGCCATATCTAATATTATGAAGGCCGATATCTAATTAGATGAAATTATATATGGCATAATATAAGGAAAATTTTTCGGAAAAAACGTCATATATAGTTATATATGTATATACATAACCACAAGTCTAATTATATATTGTAATATATGCCACATATGATTATATATAATTTTTTTTACTCGGGATATTAACTTTTTTTAAATTTTATTTTGGAAAATATATTTCCAGACCACCTATTTATTGGTTTTGCCAGCGTTTTGCCAACGTTTAAAAATTTTGTTCCTCCACTGCTTTTCCGGGGCTTTTTGAACAGCCGGTCCTTTTGTCTAATGATGTTATCATTTTGGGAATGGGAAAGCACTTTTTGCCAGTACTTGTACCACCTGTTAAAGTGCTTTGCCACCGCTTTCCCGTTTGTATTTTTCTGACTGGGTATGTTCATCACAAATGAAATTTCTACACTTTTCACAGCGTGTAGCAAAAAGATTTTTGTTATTTTTATATGTGCAGATGTAGCATCGGCCTCGTTTTGATGTACTTGGTAAGTGGCGAATCTCCGGTTGTTTTTCACGTTTAGTGATCTATTTTTCAACGAGATTCAATCCCAGCTCCTCGATAAAAATGCGACGACGAATATTATGGTTCGTTTTAGAATTTTTCCAATTCGGGAACAATGCAATGAACGTCACGAATGCATTCAACGCACTAACATCAAGCATGTTACAAAATACTGCCATTGGCCACCGATTGACTTTTCGTTTGCATGTGTACGTAGCCACGATTTGATCCATAGTATCAACTCCACTCTTGGTTTTGTAGTAGTCTTCAATGATGTTAGGTTTCTTCTGTTCACTATTCTCATTTATGCTGACAACATTGTAGTATGTACTGAGCAATGTCACAAATCGGTACCGGCGAGGAACATATGACAACATAACTCCTTGCAATTTATGTTCATATACAACTTCTGTATGATAAATTGGCTTTTGACGCATGTCGAGTAGAACTGAAGGAATTTCAGTCCTATTTTTCCTTATTGTTCTCAAAATAGTCATGCGATTCTTATGCAAATCTTCTGCCAATTCATACGAAGTAAAAAAGTTGTCACACGTTACATTTCTGTCAAAAAGCCCTTCCACCAAATCCAAAACAATACGCTGTCCGAGATTGCGTTCAGGAGTGGCATTACGATTCCGACCAACATAAATTTGTGTGTTGTATGCATACCAGCTTTTTCAGTCGCATAGCACCCACATTTTGCCGGCTTGGATGGACTATACTGACGAAACGGACATCGCCCACGATACGGAACTAACTGTTCATCTACGGTAATGTTTTTTCCTGGTGTGTATACAGCTTTCAAATTATGATTCCATTTATCGTATACATTTCGAATCGGTGCCAATTTGTCACGAACAGAAGTAATTGTAGATGCAGTGTTGGCCATACGTTGTTCGCGGTCATCAAATCGAATGCAACCATGGATACGCCTGAACATTTTCAAAGACATTGTTGCTCTAAATATTGGCCGACCAGTTTCTTCATTCCACAGTTTAGTGACACATTCACCGTATGACCGATACACACCAGAAAGCAGCAACAATCCAAAGTATGCGTGCAGAGTGTCCAAATCAATGTTTTCCCATTCGTCTTTGTACTTTCGCACACCATATAAATTCGTCATGTTCAAAATAATATTCTCAACCGGTCCAAGGAACACGTGAAATGCAGACGAAACATCAACTATATTAGCGGCTGCTAATGCTTTTGGACCTGAATTATAACTAAAATGAAACATATAATGAACATGAACCCATAACAAAGAGGGTAGGTTTTTACCTGAAGTGAAATTTTCTGCACGTCGAAATGAATTTCTTCGATTTATTTCAAATGGTTGCGATGAATATTCAATTTTCTTATTTTTTGAAAAATATTTATTTTCAGGATTTGCTGCATTTTCTTCTGCTAAATTTTGCTCAAGTGGCTCAATGTCGTCTTCATTAGAATGCACGCTAACTTCACTTTCATCATTCTCCTCGTCTGATAATGCAAAATCATCGTCACTATTGCACGGAGATTCGCCCGCTTCGCTTTCCAAATCAAAATCCATTTCTATTTCATCTCGCTGCCTTCTTTCACGTAAAACTCTATCCATTTTTTATCAAATACTTCGAAACGCAACCAAAATTCAAATAAATGCGCAAACAAACTTCACTTATGTGTGTTCCAACACAGGGACCTATTCGTAACTATAACTGCACAGGCAAATACAGTAAGGGTACAAATTCACAAACGGCTTTTTTGGTTGTTCAGGCAAAATAATTCTACTTTGCAAAATACAAGGTCATTCCGCTGAACCGTTTTTATTTTATTCAAGGTTAAAGATCAAAATTGTATGCGTGCGCATACAGGGGACCGATGAGGGTTAAAGTTTGAAGTTTAAACTTTTTTTTTATACTATATACATTTCACGGCTTTTTTAGTTTTTTTCAACTCAGAGATATCTTAGTTTGCAGTGTATTTCTAAAAGGTCTATAAAAGACATAATATATTTTTTAACAAACAGAAACGTTTTTATAATTTTTTTTTGCATATTTTGTTTGTTTTTTATTATTAAACATTTTCCAGCAGATTTTTTTCAAATAAATCGAGCATATTTTTCATAAATAAGTTTTGGCAATATTTATTCGACCATATAGAGCCTTATTGCTGTAAAGTTTTCCATTAGGCTTTTTTAAAGTTTAAAGGAGATTATTTTAAGATTTTGATTTTGTGGCTTATCAAGTTTTTGCACTAAACCCTTCATTTGTAATATTAAAGATTAAATACTTTTTGTAAAAAAATTTCTTCCCAGAAATATTTGGTGCATTAAATGTTTAACGATCCATACGAAAAACGATCAAAATTTATGTTGAAAATTTCAAAATATGAAAATGTATCTTCTAAAGCAATAGAGATAATCTGAATATATCTAATGAATATTTGGTTTATCTTAAATGTTTTACCTGCTCATTAATTTTTCTTTTCATTTTTTCTCCAAACAATTATTACAAATTACTCATATTCCAAGTGTTGGTTGCAAACAATCTATGTACGATCATTAAAAGTGTGGGTACATTGTTGAGGAAAAAATAATATATATTTATATAGAGATTTAAAATATTACATAATATTTAAAGCATAAAATCACCATTGGGGGAGTCATGTAAGGCATCGTGTATATTTTATTAAGGTATTAGGTTTACTAGTTTTGTGGTAAACTTTTTATATAAAAAAATATACTTTTCAGTATTCGCATGAATCTACCCATTGTACAATATTTCAAAATTTGTTTTGTTGATATTTTTTGCTGTTGTGACTTTGTAAAAGCAAATCATTTTTAAAGCTATAAACAACTGTAAATTATTGTAAAACGTGAATATTGTCTAAGCTTTACTAATTTACTTAAAATGCTAAAATTTTTTACACATAAATACATGTTCAGATTACTCTCGTTTTTTGCTGTTAAATTTATAAACTCAAGCACCTGTTGCATTTCACGAACAATTTATATTAAATTTACCTATGGTGGGCAAAAATATACACATAGTAAGCAGTGTTGTACCAGAGGGCCTCCCTCGAACTGATTTCGAAAAATAAAGCTTTTGTACATGCCACTACAGAAAACCCAAAATTATATATGTAGTAAATCAGTGGCGTTTTCAATAATACTTGTTCTTCGTTTTAAATGTTTCTTTGAACACATTTGTTTTGATTACACTATGCGACAGTCAAAATCGGGATGGGATGAAACCAACGGGAAATGTTATATCGGTCAAAACCAAGTTATACGTGTCCCGGCGTTTCGCTGGGTCACCCCTAGGAATCGAGATATATTTTTTTTTGACATAACTCGAGAACCACTAGTCCGATTTTGCTCAAACAATTTTAAAAAAATTAAAAGTTACAATTCCTTTAATCTGTTCATATAACGTTTTTTTATATACTCAACAGTTTTGCCGGTAAAAATAAATGTTTGTTACCGCTACCATAAAAATCAATAACCTTTTGTTTACTTTTTTTTAATATTTTAGGCAAAAAATATTTTTTTCTTCACACGATTATACGAAATATCGTTATGGATATATAGTAAAACAAAAGTCTGATCTCAAGAATACTCTACTAGAAATGTTTGAATATGCTAAGAAGCAAGGACATAATGTAAAAACTTTGCTCAGTGATAAGGGTGGTGAGTTTAGGGTACTTGCAAATAACAGTATAGAACAAAAATTTACTGCACGCCTCAACAAAATGGTGGTGCTGAAAGGGAGAATAGAACGATAGTAGAAATGGAAAGAATATTTAAACATTCGAACAAAGATGTCGTTTTTCGTGAATCCTTGTGGGCTGAGTTTGTAAAATCTGCTATGTACATCCTCATCAGAACTGGCAAGTATTCTGTGAAAGATATTAGCCCTTTTGAGTTATGGTGTGGTAAGAAGACAAGAAGTCGTCATTTGCAAATAATTGGTTTTACTTGCTACATGTACATTCCTAGTCAAAAACGGAAGAAGATGGACAAGAAAGCTGTGAAAGGTTTTCTTGTTGTTGGACAAGTAAAGTTTGTCGTTTTAAAAGAGGCTTATATGCTTTAAAACAAGAACCCAGATGTTGGAACACTCGTATGTATAATTATTTACAAAAAATTGGTTTTAAAGCAACTTCAGATGATGCTTGCTTATTTATGAGAGAGAAAATAAAAATAAATTGATACTTGCTCTCTATGTGGATGATGGATTAATTGCTGCAACTGTTACTACTGATTTGAATGATTTTCTGGAGGAATTAGAAAAAGAATTTAAAATTGTAAAGAATTTAAAGTAAAAATGCTTCCTTTTTTCTTGGTTTGGAAATAAAAGAGAATGAACAAATAAAAATATGTCAGAAATCATATGCTAAAAATGTGCTTAAAATATTCAACTTTTCTGAATGCCGACCATTCTCAACTTAAATGGAAAAGGTGACCTGTACAACAAATACAGTGAAAGTAAATAACGATTGCCCATACAGGCACGCTGTTGGTGCACTGATGTATCTGATGCTAGGAACCAGACCAGATTTAGCGTAGGATTTCTGTCGAGAAGCCTAGAAAATCCTACTGTTGAAGATGTCCAACGCGTTAAGCGAGTCTTTAGATACTTTGACATTATTTACAACAAGCAAAAAAATGTACACAAAACAACAACAAATTTTTGGGTTAACTATTAACCTAAGTTTAAACCTGCAGTATGAGACCCACCGTTAACGTATTAAAGTTAAACCTACAATAAGAGACCCAAAAAAAAGTTGAAAAAAAATTTTTTTTAACCCGTCAGGTGCGTTTTTGTTTTTTGGGAAATATGTAATTGATTCACAATTTTCTCTGTAACTTTGGAACGAAAAGTAATAAATTAATGACTAAAGTGTCAAATTGGAACATGCTTTATGCACTTTTAAAAAATTTAAACAATGTATATTTAAAGTTTACTTATACTATTATAAAGTTAATTTAAAACCGAATTTTTGTGCTTCGCAGACTCTGGACGGGTGATAAAAAAATAAAACAACTTAAAAATCTAAAGAAAAAATATATTCTTTCAAAAATAAAAACTAACCAAGAACAATACAAATGAAAATAAAGAAAAGTTATGAAATATAAAAAAAAAAATCCAATCAATCGAAAGAACAGCTACATCTACAAGACAATTGGAAAAATCATTAAAAAGCAAATGTAAAAAAAATATTTAAGTGATAAAATAATATTAAAACAGCAACATTTATTCGTAAATAAAAATTTAGAAAACATTTTAAGCACCGAATTACAATAAATGAAAATATTTCCTAATACACATTAAAAAAAAACAAAAAATTAAACAAATCGTTTACAACAACAACAACAACAAACAATAAAATAAACACTCTCAATAAAAGTGAATACAGTAAAAGTATAACAAAAACAGAGATGTAAAAGTATAACAAAAACAGCGATGAATAATATCAACCCCCCAACAACAGCAAATCAAAATTGACTTAAAAAAAAAGGGTAACACGCCGAGTTACCCGAAGGAAGATGTTGGTGTGGCCAATACACCAGTCCGTAACTATCTTCAATGGCTGCTCCTGCTGATGAGAAAAAGGCCATAAAGCTGCTTCCATAAGACAAAGAAAACATCAACTACTCCATCTCATCCACCAACTCAACAAATTGTCGATGCTGCCATTAAAACTTTAAAAAAACGTGCTGTGTCACCTCTTCCAGACATTAGGGAATACATTACCAGTACATAAAAGGTATGTGTCCAAAAATTAGGCATCATCAAGACAAAAACAAAATTGTAAGTTAAAATTAAGAATATTGTTTTATAAAACTAATTATAAAGAAAAAAAATACAATAAAATTAAAATTTGAACAAAGAAAATTTTTGAACAAAGAAAAATATACAAATTTTATAAATAATAATTATAAATAATAATTATAAATTTTTTGTACTTAAGAAAAAAAAATTTAATTTGAAATTTATACATTTTTTTATTTAAGAAAAAAAAAATAATTAAATTAATCAAAGCTTATTTAATTAGCTTGTTTTAATGAATGACTGCTCTTGTTTTAATGAATGACGGTCTTCCAAAAAAAGAGACGACTGATTTATGCCATAGCAATCAAGATCTGTTTACCTGAAGGGTACGGATAGTGGATGCTGAATTTTTTTTATATATGTATAAATATACAGTTTCATCCGAAGAATGGCCCGATATATTTTTATCAATTGTTTATCAATTTTTATCTGAATGTATCAGTTTAGATCTGACCTGATTGGATTATGTGTTAATCAGATGAAATTGTATCAGATTTTTGACCTGATACAAATTTATCGGTTTGATCGTAATTGGTTCATATTTATATAAATAAAATATAATTGTATCCGACATTTACCTTATACAATTGTATCAAAGTTTTAAACTGTAATCAGGTCAAAATTGGGATATAACTATATAATTTTGTATACAAATATATCTATTTGGACCTAAACTGATACCATGTGATATAAACCAATAAAATTGTATCAGGTCAAAAGTCAGATACAATTTCATGTGATTAACACATAAATTAATCAGGTCAGATCTAAACTGATGCAACTAGATAACAACTGATAAACAACTGATACAATTTTATCGGGCCATTTTTCGGATCAAATGAAGCTCCATATTGTTTTTTTTAATAGGGAACATACCATATATGGTGCCATTTAAACAATATATTGTCATATATGGTGCCATTTAAACAATATATGGTCATATATGGTAACTCATCAGAAACTACAATATTAACTGTATTTCAGAAGCTATTGTATTTCAGAAATAATCAAATCTATTTCAGAACTTGTTGATTGTTTATCATAGTTAATAGAAAAAAATTGAAATGGTACAAACATATAGAAAATCAGATATTGTTATATCCACCCGAGTAAAAAAAATTATATATAATCATATGTGGCATATATTACAATATATAATTAGACATGTGGTTATGTATATCCATATATAATTATATATGACGTTTTTTCCGAAAAATTTTCCTTATATTATGCCATATATAATTTCATCTAATTAGATATCGGCCTTCATAATATTAGATATGGCATATATAACTATATATTACATAACATGGTTGATCTTATTGCATATATAGTTATATATAGAACTATATCTTAATATATATGGTGGCAATTTAGCAATATATAATTATATATGGTATCATTTAAACAATATATAATTATATATGGTGACAGTTAAACTAGATATTATCATATATGGTGCCATTTAAACAATATATGGTCACATATGGTACCTCATAAACAAAATCTTTAATTCAGTTCCAGATATGATAATATATGGTACTATATATAGTGCGATATATATTTATATATGGTGTTATTTAAGCTATATATTATCATATGTGGTGCCATTCAAACCATATATTAGCATATATGGTGCCATTCAAACCATATGTTATCATATATGGTACCATTTAAACCATATATTATCATATATGGTGCAATTTCAACAATATATACCCATATATGGTACCTCATGAACAATATTTTTAATACAGTTCCACATATGATAATATATGCTACCATATATAGTCCCATATATATTTATATATGGTGTTATTTAAGCAATATATTACCATATATGGTGCCATTTAAACCATATATTATTATATATGGTGCAATTTAAACAATATATGCTCATATATGGGACCGCATGAATAACATTTTCAATACAGTTCCAGATATGATAATATATGCTACTATATGTAGTACCATATACTTTGATATATCGTATCATTTAAACAACCCGAGGAAAAATAGTTACATAAGTTATATCTGTATAAATATACAGTTTCATCCGAAGAATGGCCCGATATATTTTTATAAATTGTTTATCAATTTTTATCTAAATGTATCAGTTTAGATCTGACCTGATTAAAATATGTGTTAATCAGATGAAATTGTATCAGATTTTTGACCTGATACAATTTTATCGGTTTGATCGTAATTGGTTAAATTTTATATAAATAAAATATAATTGTATCCGATATTTACCTTATACAATTGTATCAAAGTTTTAAACTGATATCAGGTCAAAATTGGGATATAACTATATAATTGTGTATACAAATATATCTATTTGGACCTAAACTGATACCATGTAATATAAACCAATAAAATTGTATCAGGTCAAAAATCTGATACACTTTCATCTGATTAACACATAATTTAATCAGGTCAGATCTAAACTGATGTAATTAGATAACAACTGATACAAATAAGAACTGATACAATTTTATCGGGCCATTTTTCGGATCAAATGGTATATGGATGAATCTAAGTTATATATTACCATATAAAGCTCCATATTGGTGCTATTTAAACAATATATTGTCATATATGGTGCCATCATATATGGTAACTCATCAGCAACTACAATATTAACTGTATTTCAGATGCTATTAATTGTATTTCAGAAATTTTAAATGTATTTTAGAAATTATGGAATGTATTTCAGAAATTTATTAATTGTATTTCAGAAATAATCAAATCTATTTCAGAACTTGTTGATGGTTTATCATAGTTAATAGAGAAAAATTTCTAAATTACATTTCATAATTTCTGAAATACAATTGATAATTTCTGAAATACAGTTTGATAATTTCTGAAATACAGTTGTGAATTTCAGAAATACAATTAATTTCTGAAATACAATTGATAAAACTGAAATTCAATTGACTAGTTCTGAAATACAATTCATAAATCTGAAAAATAATTGATAAGTTCTGAAATACAATTCATAAAACTGAAATTCAATTGATTATTTCTGAAATACAATTGATAAATCTTAAAAACAATTGACACAATTGGAAATGGTGTAGAGCGTTAAAAATATGTAAATAAAATTATTTTTAAAAAATATTCAATTTAATAAAAAAAAAATATAATTTTATAAAAACATTTATAGAAAATAAAATTATAATTTTATAAAAAGAAATTCTTTTGAATGGGGGAAATGTTTTTAGTTGATCTGTTATTTTTAAGTAAATGAATGTTATTTTAGTTTGACTCAAGATCATAAATTAATATCACTTTCTGTTTAAATTATTTTCAAATCAAAGAAAGATGATACAATTTTTACAAGTAAATTACAAAGAATAAAAATTATTGAAAAAATTTCGATCAGACCAGCAAGGAGAATGCGCATTTTTATAAAAAAAAATGCATAGCCGTGAAAGGTATCGAACTCGAGACCTTCTGAGTTTAAACCTTATTTTAACAAAATATTGTAATTTTTATAAAATCAGTGCTCTTCCAGTGTATTATTTTTTGAACTATTGTCAATATCTGTCTGGGATCTTATTTAATCCCAAATAAATGGAGATCTTACGTAGTACCCAAATATAATGCGGGATCTAATTTTAGCTGTCATTTTTCTGGATAGTTTCAGATGTCAATCTCCAAATATATTGCTGTTTCTAATTCGATCTGCAATTTATGGGATAAATTAAGATCCTACCAAATCCCCAAATATATCACTGGATTTAATTCGATCTGCAATTTATCGGAAAAGTTAAGATCTTACGCAATCCCGAAGTTATTACTGGATCTAATTTTATCTGTAATTTTTTGGATAAATTTAGATCTTACTTAATCCCCAAATATATTTCTGGATCTAATTCGATCTTCCATTTTTCGGATCAAATTAGATCTAAGTTTATCCACAAATATATAGCTGGATCTAATTCGATCTGCCATTTTTCGGATAAATTTAGATCTTAATCCCCAAATATATTTCTGGATCTAATTCGATATTCCATTTTTCGGATCAAATTAGATATAAGTTTATCCACAAATATATTGCCACTTTTTCGGATCAAATTAGATCTAAGTTTATCCACAAATATATTGCTAGATCTAATTAGATCTGCCAAAATTGAGATCAAATTAGATCTATGTTTATCCCTAAATATATTGCTGGATCTAATTCGATCTGCCATTTTTTGGATAAATTTAGATCTAAGTTAATCCACAAATATATTGCTGGATCTAATTTGATCTGCCATTTTTCAGATCAATGTATATCTAAGTTTATCCACAAATATATTGCTGGATCTAATTAGATGTGCCATTTTTTGGATCAAATTAGATCTAAGTTTATCACCAAATATATAGCTACATCTAATTCGATCTGCCACTTTTTCGGATCAAATTAGATATACGTTTATCCACAAATATATTGCGGGATCTAATTTGATCTGCCAAAATTGAGATCAAATTAGATCTAAGTTTATCCCCAAATATATAGCTGGATCTAATTGGATCCGCCATTTTTCGGATCAAATTAGATCTAAAAATATCCGCAAATATATAGCTGGATCCGCCAATTTTCGGATCAAAATAGATCTAGGTTTATCCCCAAATATATCACTGGACCTCCCAATTTTGAGATATAACTTGATCTTAGTTTATCCCCATATATACAATGGGATCTAATACGATATGATTGGATACACCCAATTTTGAGATCTAATTGGATCAGCTAGATATTACAGCAGATCTTAAACAATATCAAATTGGATATAATTAGATATTGCGCGAGATCAATTTTTTTTACTCGGGCAGTTTATTCACTATAAATTTCACTGAAATCCTAAATGTTTACAGAAATAATTATCTGAGAGATCTTTATGAAAGCTATTAAACTTATTTGGATTTTGACAAAAGGACATTTTACAGAAAAGCACAAACGCCTTTTGTATTGCTTTAAACTGTTTGTATAAATTTTCTAACAATTTCTTTCCATGGCAATGTAATATAAAATTATATCCAAAAGGCGACTGACAAGAGTTCTAGTGTGACTCTAAATGGGGTATATATAATTCTATCCAAAACGAAATCGTGTTTTATTGAAAAATGATTTCATATAAAAACATATATTATTTTGGATTATGTTATATAAAACGTCATATAAAATTGGATTATCTGTATCTAATTGTAAATGCAATATACAATTATGTACTAATCGATATGTAATAAGATGCAACTAAATACGACATCATATTACAATTTTTTGAGAAAGAAAAAAATTATATATGGATACATATAATTATGTCCGGTTATATACACTGGTGTACAAAAACATATATGGGTATATAAAATTATACATTATTATATAAAAACGTTTTTACTCGGGATATTACATTCCATAATTTCTCAAATACAATTGATAATTTCTGAAATACAGTTTGATAATTTCTGAAATACAGTTGTGTATTTCGGAAATACAATTAATAATTTCTGAAATAAAATTGATAAAACTGAAATACAATTGACTAGTTCTGAAATACAATTCATAAATCTGAAAAATAATTCATAAGTTCTGAAATACAATTTATAAAACTGAAATTCAATTGATTATTTCTGAAATACAATTGATAAATCTTAAAAACAATTGATACAATTGGAAATGGTGTAGAGCGTTAAAAAGATGCAAATAAAATTATTTTTTTTTTTAAATTCAATTTAATAAAAAAAAAATATAATTTTATAAAAACATTTATAGAAAATAAAATTATAATTTTATAAAAAGAAAATCTTTTTATAAAAAAAATGCATAGCCGTGAACGGTATCGAACTCGAGACCTTCTGAGTTTAAACCTTATTTTAACAAAATATTGTAATTTTTATAAAATCAGTGCTCTGCCAGTGTATTATTTTTTGAACTGTTGTCAATATCTGTCTGGGATTTTATTTAATCCCAAATAAATGGAGATCTTACGTAGTACCCAAATATAATGCGGGATCTAATTTTATCTGTCATTTTTCTGGATAGTTTTAGATGTCAATCCCCAAATATATTGCTGATTCTAATTCGATCTGCCATTTTAATACTGAAATAAATTGCTAGATCTAATTCGATCTGCAATTTATGGGATAAATTAAGATCCTACCAAATCTCCAAATATATCACTGGATTTAATTCGATCTGCAATTTATCGGAAAAGTTAAGATCTTACTCAATCCTGAAATATATTACCGGACCTAATTTGATCTGTCATTTTTTGGATAAATTTAGATCTTACTTAATCCCCAAATATATTGCTGGATCTAATTCGATCTGCCATTTTTCGGATCAAATTAGATCTAAGTTTATCCACAAATATATTGCTGGATCTAATTCCATCTGCCATTTTTCGGATCAATTTAGATCTAAGTTTATCCCCAAATATATTGCTGGATCTAATTCGATCTGCCACTTTTTGGGATCAAATTAGATCTAAGTTTATCCACAAATATATTGCTAGATCTAATTCGATCTGCCAAAATTGAGATCAAATTAGATCTAAGTTTATCCACAAATATATAGCTCTATATAATTCGATCCGCCATTTTTCGGATCAAATTAGATCTAAGTTTATCCACAAATTTATAACTGGATCTAATTCGATCCGCCATTTTTCGGATCAAATTAGATCTAGGTTTATCCCCAAAGATATCATTGGACCTCCCAATTTTGAGATATAACTTGATCTTAGTTTATCCCCATATATACAATGGGATTTAATACGATATGATTGGATACACCCAATTTTGAGATTTAATTGGATCAACTAGATATTACAACAGATCTTAAACAATATCAAATTGGATATGATTAGATATTTCGCGAGATCAATTTTTTTTACTCGGGTGGTTTTATGTAAAAATTTCCCACAATTTGTTGTTAATTTTTTATTTATAAAACAATAACCCCATTTTTTAACCACTTGGGTATAAACAATTCAAAAAGTAATTCAAAAAGTGCTCAACAGATTTTTCTATCCCTCACCCTAATTCTTAATAAAGATTTTAACAATGAAGAATATATTTATTTTTTCATTATATTTTACATAAAAGAGCTTTTTAGTTTTATCGCTTCAATTTATATTTTTACGGAATTAAAATAGTCCACCACAATATTTAATACTCACAAATCGGGCTAAATTAAATTACTTACAGTAGAGTGAAAAATAAATTTTTCTATTTCAGCTATTTCTCGATGTCCAGCATGGGATGTAGGTATTTGTTTTTTCTATAGTTTTTTTTTTTATAAACATATTTTATACAAAAAATTTTAAGAAAAACCATTATTTGCTAGTTTTGCAATTTTTTTTCTGTTTTATATATTTGTATTTTTATTACTATGTGTAAACCCAGATAAATCAAATTTTTTTCCACTTTGTATATTTGTTCTATATAATTAGGACAACAGAACTTATGATAAATATGATGCTGGTCATACTGACTGCGCATCTAACTGAGTATGAAAAAATATTTAATTTGAATATTCGACATAGACAATATTCGATGAAGTAACACACTGAAACTTATTTATTGAACTAGAAATTTTCAGGAATTTAGGTAAACAGCGATACAAAAATCCAAGTAATTTATACAAATAAAAAGATCACAGCCATCAACAATTAATAACACTGTGATACAGAAATAAAAAATTTTTTACGACACTTTTAAAGTGGCATAGTGTAAATTGTAGGTCTAGCTGAGTATATTACAAAATCGGTTTAAGAAGTTCCAATTTACCCTCAAATTTTCGAGATAAGGGGAAAAAGAGTATTTTTTATGACTAGCGCATTTAACTATTTGTAACTCGGTAATTTTTAAAACCGATTTTGAATTTTTAAATGGTATTTAAAAGGAAATTGCCTAGGATTTCCAAATATATATAATTTCTTTATATTCCCAGCAAAACCTTTTATTACCCGGTAATGACTTTGGTAAGAAGAAATAAGAGTAGGTAACCTCTTACTTTTCTACTACCATAGCTATTATTTTAACAAGCGCGTGTTCATCGAGGTAAGTCATTACCTAGTAATATGTTATTCTGAACTTACATGTTACGCTTTACCTATTACCTCTAGGTTAAAAAAACCTTAAAATAATACGTTATTTTTCTTAAAATTTCATCTTCCCAGTCAGAAATCGCCAGTGGTACAAAAAATCAAGCACTGGCATACCACTGGGTAACCACGGTATTAAAAATAAATGACTGGCAGAACACTCATTTGGGACGCTTTGCCAGCGTTTGCGAAAAGCGTTTTACCAGTATTTGTTTTACAAAAATTTCGGTGGTTTATAAAAAAAACCACTGGCAAAGAATTGGCTTAGAGAGATATGCCAAGGTTTGCAACCAGTGGTTATCCAGTGCTACCTAGCCAATGCTACCAGGCGTACAAAAATCAATTCACTGAAAAACCAATGATTTTATAAAAATGCTGACGCTTCGTTAAAAAATGTTTGCAGTCGGAAGGTTCCGAGTTCAAATCCTGTTGCAAGCAAAAATTTTTTTTTGAATTTTTTTTAATTTAAAATTTTTTTTGTTTTATAAAATCAATTTTTTTGTTTGTGGGAAAGCTCCTTCAAGACCAACTTTTTTTTGCCCTCGCAACACTGGCAGTTAGTTACTAAAAATTGTTTGCCAGTACTAGCATTTTGGCACAGCCAGTAGTTGTCCAGCTATTATCACTCATTTATGTGTTTAGCCATTAAATATTATATGTCTCGTTAGCTCAGTGGGTAGAGCAATCGTCTGCCAATCTGACGGCCTGGGTTCAAATCACGGCAGGACCAAAAAAAATACATATGAACTTTTTTTTAATTTTATTTTGGAAAATATATTTCCAGACCACCTATTTATTGGTTTTGCCAGTGTTTTGCCAACGTTTAAAAATTTTGTTCCTCCAGTGCTTTTCCGGCGCTTTTTGAACAGCCGGTCCTTTTGTCATTTTGGGAATGGGAAAGCACTTTTTGCCAGTACTTACAACCTGTTAAAGTGCTTTGCCACCGCTTTCCCGTTTGTATTTTTCTGACTGGGTTGTTTCATATTAACTATTAAATTAAAAATTACATAAGATGTATATTCGCTCATACCTATCAACGTTAAGTATTTAAAGCAAATGTACACTAATAGAAAAAAGTCCGTAAAAAATTTAGTTAGTTTCATTGAAATCCGCTCAGGAATATATGTTATATAAATAGGTTAAAAAAAAATTAAAATCGCCTAAAATTTGACCGCTGACCTTACACAGGGGCAATTTAATGTATTTATATTTTGCCCTAATTTTCAGGATTGAAGTATTTGATCTTGTGTTGTTATATTCCGGCCAAAATTATTTAAAATTGGAAGCAGGGTTGGCTGGCAATACTGGTAAAATACCGTTATCGATTCAATACCCTTTTAACTGACTACCGTTACCCCTAAAATACAGTTACCGAAATACCCGGAATACCGTTATCCTTAAAATACCGTTACCGAAATAACTGAAATACCGTTATCCTTAAAATGCCGATACCGAAATAAATGAAATATCAATACCCTTAAAATACCGTTACCGAAACAAATGAAATATTGTTATACCTAAAATACCGTTACCGTTATTTCTAATTTTCTGCTTTTGGTAATTTCACGTTGTTATTGATTATTTTTTGTATATTAAGTTGATAAATTGGTTCTGCTTTAATCTCGTTTGTTTTTTGTAAAATAAAATTACGGGATGCATCGAAATAACTGCCTACCGTTACCCTTAAAATACCGTTACCGATATAACTGAAATACCGTTAACCTTAAAATACCGTTACCGAAATAACCCAAATATCGTTATCTTTAAAATACCGTTACCGAAATAACTCAAATACCGTTATCATTAAAATACCGATAACGAAATAAATGAAATAGCGTTACCCTTAAAATACCGTTACAGAAATAACCTAAAATATCGTTACCCTAACGATAACCGCATTCGTTTCGGTTACCATCCATGATTAAAAGCATAAAAAAGAAAAACTTGCCTGAAATAAAATAAAATCTCTGCCCCAGCCAAATGAAAAAAGGAATTCTTACAATTTTTGTAGTTTTTAATCTTTAACATGTTCTTTATAAAACCTTAAAGTCCAATCGTTGAATTTTTTAAATTTTTTAAAAAAATTTTTGAAACTTTAAAATTGGAGATTTGAAAACTGCCCAGTCAGAAATCGCCAGTGGTACAAAAAATCAAGCACTGGCATACCACTGGGTAACCACGGTATTAAAAATAAATGACTGGCAGAACACTCATTTGGGACGCTTTGCCAGCGTTTGCGAAAAGCGTTTTACCAGTATTTGTTTTACAAAAATTTCGGTGGTTTATAAAAAAAACCACTGGCAAAGAATTGGCTTAGAGTGATATGCCAAGGTTTGCAACCAGTGGTTATCCAGTGCTACCTAGCCAATGCTACCAGGCGTACAAAAATCAATTCACTGGAAAACCAATGATTTTATAAAAATGCTGACGCTTCGTTAAAAAATGTTTGTAGTCGGAAGGTTCCGAGATCAAATCCGGTTGCAAGCAAAAATTTTTTTTTGGATTTTTTTTAATTTAAAATTTTTTTTGTTTTATAAAATCTATTTTTTTGTTTGTGGGAAAGCTCCTTCAAGGCCAACTTTTTTTTTGCCCTCCCAACACTGGCATACTAGTTACAAAAAATTGTTTGCCAGTACTAGCATTTTGGCACAGCCAGTAGTTGTCCAGCTATTATAACTCATTTATGTGTTTAGCCATTAAATATTATATGTCTCGTTAGCTCAGTGGGTAGAGCAATCGTCTGACGGCCTGGGTTAAAATCACGGCAGGTCCAAAAAAAATACATATGAACTTTTTTTTAATTTTATTTTCGAAAATATATTTCCAGACCACCAATTTATTGGTTTTGCCAGCGTTTTGCCAACGTTTAACAATTTTGTTCCTCCAGTGCTTTTCCGGCGCTTTTTGAACAGTCTAATGATGTTATCATTTTGGGAATGGAAAAGCACTTTTTGCCAGTACTTGTACCACCTGTTAAAGTGCTTTGCCACCGCTTTCCCGTTTGTATTTTTCTGACTGGGTGTGTTTAGACCTTTTTGGCTTTAGTTTAAAACGAGTTTGCAAATCATATGATACAAAATACTTTTTAATTGAGTACCTTAGAGTTAATAAAATAAGAAAATGTTTTTGCATTACATTATTTCTACAAATTTTAAAATTTGGGCTCGTACTTCTTGATTAAGCGTTCTGCGCCACATTAGTTGTCGGGGCAATTGTGATAACTTGGGTTTTTTTAACCGATTTTTGTTTTTATTGCCTTATTAGAAAGATAATTCACTGTTTATTACGATTTTTTAATCCTTTTAAGTCAAGATTAATTTAAAATATTAAAAATTTTAACAAATTAAAAAAAAGTCATATTTTTCCCATGTATACTGTTTTTCAAACTTCAGGGCCATTGAGGCACGTGTTATCCGATTGTCCTAATTTTTTGGGAGACGTTGTTTTACACCCAAATACATATTTTAAGAGGGGGGTGCAGTCAATAATTGTAATTTTTTTTGCTCCATACAAGGTTGGAGTACCTTATGTCCATCGATGCAACTCCTTACCTTGTAACATGTTATTCTGAACTTACAGGTAAGGAGTTTTTAAAAACATTTTGTTTAAATTTTATTGTAGATTTTTAGTTGATCTAAAGATTGTTACAATGAGTGTTATTTTTGTTTGGTTTAAGATCAAGTATTACAAATTCCAAATAGAATTTACAATTTATTTTACAACCAATAGAGAAAAAACTTATGAAAAAAACTTTCCTAGAAACAATGGTTGACAATTAATGCATTTTCAAGTGTTTCCAAATTCACTATCATCAGATTGTCTTTATGGAGTTCTCTCTAGGCTATAATGAAGATTTTAGTTTCTTGTAGGGATATGTTCAATTTCAAAGAAAAGCATTTGAGAAGTAAATTCAAACATTTTTACTTATCGTGTGTAGGGCTGTCGTATGGTCCTACGGACATGTCTAACAAAAATCAAACATTTTTGATTTTTCTCTTGGTCCGCAGACATGTCCGCTGGTGTATTGATAAGTCCGTCAGACAAACTGTCAATTTCTCAGTTGCAATAGTGTTGCCAGTATGGCGATTTTTGTCTATCTGAAAAAGCGCACTATTTGTGTTAGCGGGTTTTTAAGAAATATACAATATTTTTATAAATTGATAGTTAAAAAAAGACTGTTTAATAAATTTTTGAAATGCTGCGTGATGAATGTTTACAAAAATGGAATTTTATTTGAAATTTGTGCATAAAATTTTTTCAAATTTTAATTGGTATTTAAATACAAAGTTTGATTTTAAACATTTTTGTTGCCCGATGGCAGAAATAGGTTAAAAAATATACTTAATTGCACAATTTCCATTTACTCCGTTTTTGCGATTTTCTCTGGTCTGATTATTCATAACGTTTTTTAAAAGTTGGTATCACGGTTTTTATTTTATTCCGCTCCAAAACACATGCGTCTCCTTCAAAATACTTTTTCAAATGGCATGTTGTAGAACTTGTCTGACCGTGTATTTCAAAATTATTTTTCGGTCCGACAACAAGTTGTACAACTAGTTATATCGTGTCTTCCCTGCTTTATAACTAACAAAAACCACATGTTTTTCACAAAGCTATTATTTTTCTCTATGTTATTGTTGTTGCTTATTTATTAAAACTCCTTCAATGGGCAAAGCAATGATTCGTGCTTTTTGACATTCAAGCTATTAGTTATATTTATAGAATTTAGAACGAAAGCAAAGAACTTTTACACGATAATTTGTTTTGTGTATTTAATTTTAACTAGGGTTTGGGGTTCGGGAATTCCCGGGCGGGAATTCCCGGGAAATCCCGGGAAAAGTTTGCCGGGAATTCCCGGGAAAATAATATATTTTTCCAGGGAAAACGGGAAATTATAAAAATATTAAATTTTTTAAAATTGTTTTTGTTTCGAATATGATTTTTCAATTTTAGTCATAAAAAACATTTAAATTACCAAAACAAAAATGTCATTGTTAAAATCTTTTAAAAGGGAATACATTTATTTGACACACAAATAAAATCTTTGGCAAGTAATTAAATTAACTAAGAACTTGGTAAAATGTTTAAAAGAAATATGAAAAAAAGCTTTGTTTCTTACAAATAATCGCCCTTACTATCTAAATTTTTCAAATGTATAATTTAGGTAAAGTCGACTTTAGTTAAAATATTGGGTTGCAGTATACCTTGACTTGGTTTATTTTTGGAGCATTCTGATTGGTTATCAAAATATTTGAAAATATAATTATTTTTGTAAGGTTTTCATACACAAAATGAACAAAACCGTTTGATTAAAAATAAATTTAAAATACTTCTTTATATTAAGGGTCAATAATTTTATAAGTAACGTTTTCATTAATAAATGAGAAAAGAAAATACTAATGGTTAACGGTGGTATCTAAATTTGGTTATCCGACATCTAAATTTGGTTCACAAAAAAAAAAAAAAAATTGATTGTCATGCAACTTCTCTTGAAGAAAACAACAACAATAATAACGATTCAGCTAAAATTAGCAAAGTACCCGAGGAAAAAAGTGTAAGCTGAATAGGCACTAAAGGTTTTATGGTAGGGCAAACATTTCCTGAAATGGTATGCAAATTAGCCGCAGTCAATCCGCACCATAACTAGATCTTCGTTTATTCGAGAAAGTTTTTATAATAAAAACCTGGCATTGCAAAAAAGTGAAACCGATGTAAAGAACATTATATTAAATTACTACAATCATGTAAAAGATATCATGATAAAAGAAATATTGAGCAATATTTCTAACAATAGGAGATTTACTATAATCTTAGATGAATGGACAAGAAAATCACAAAAAAGATATTTGAACATAAGTATAAACGTAAATAATTCATTTTCTAACCTGGGGTTGGTTTATATATCAGGAAGATGTAATGCTGATGAAATAAGAAGAATTGTAGAAATAAGACTAGAAGAGTTTTATTTGTCTTTGGAAAATAACATTGTGGACACCATATCTAATGGGCCAAGTGTGATGAAACGGTTTGTTTCCGACAGTCCAGTAGTAGGTGCTTTCTGCTGGAATCATGCAATTTATTTGGCAGTGCTGCGAGTAATTTATGTGAAATCAAATGTTCAACATTCTGATATTTTTTACTTTGAATTCTCACTACACAGACTGCATTTGTACTGAAATAGTGTTTTTTTTAACAAAAATTATTTATATATGTGGTTTTCATTAACAATTTTGTTCAAAAATATTTCCCGGGAATCCTGGGAATCAAATTTTTTCATTCCCGTTTCCCGGGAAATAAAAAAGTCCGGGAAATCCCAAACCCTAATTCTAACCCATCATGCCGTATAAATGACTAACATGTTGCAATTAAGGGATATTACTTAACAATTTGGACTGTACCTTGTCTGTGGGTATTTTATTGTAGATTTTTAGTTGATCTGAAGATTGTTACAATGAGTGTTATTTTTGTTCGGTTTAAGATCAAATATTACAAATTCCAAATAGAATAAAAACTTATGAAACACTTGAAAATGCATTAATTGGCAACCATTGGTTCTAGGAAAGTTTTTTCATAAGTTTTTTCTCTATTCGTTGTAAAATAAATTGTAAATTCTATTTGGAATTTGTAATATTTGATCTTAAACCGAACAAAAATAACACTCATTTTGTTTAAATTTTAATTTTTTAAACCGAATATCAAATTTAAATTCACGGGGTTTTAACAAAAAATAATAGAATTTCTAAAATTTTCTAGAAAAACGAATTATTTATACCAATAAAACATCCAAACGTATGAATTTCACAGTGTAGAAACGGTAATGACATATCATTATTTTTTGGACTACCAGTAATGACACCCACCTACCTTCTGCATTATTTTAAAACATATAATAATAAGTTACTGATAATGACTTATTTTTATCATTATTTCAAATAGAAAATAATTTTCTAAATTTTTTTAAAATTTTTGAAATCTAGTTTTAGACTCAATATTTTTTAAACACTACCCGGTGAAAAATGCTAATATACGCTCAAACATTTTCATATATGGTTTATGTATGGACACATATGAACAAATATGGATTTTTTATGAACATATATGGATTTTATATAAACATATATGGAAGTATATGTGATTCCAGATATGGAAAAGCTTTCATATACAGACATATATGGAGGCATCTGTTATTTCATATATGGAAAAGGCACTCATATATGGACAAATATGGAAGTATATGTTATTCAATTTATGCAAAAGGGACTTGTATATGATCGTATTTGGAAGAATACATTTTTCCATATTTCTAAAAGGAGCTCTTATGGATAAATATGGAATTATATTTAATGCCATGAATACAAAAGGGAACATATGTAGCGCCTAATTTGAATGTCAATTTATATCTATAGTACAACCTTATAATAAAGGACAGCAACGTTCGCATGTATTCGCATATATTTAATAAATGTGTATGTCCATATGTGAACATATACTTAGGTGTTACCTCATTTTTCGGATCCATACATATATGATTGAGCTATAAATGTTCATATATGGAAATTTTTCAACGGGTAGTAAGGATTATATGTAACCACATATTTTTTGATTTTTTGTATGTTGGCGAGTAAGCTTACTTGTGTGCAGCAAGTAGGGTTTTTCTTTTCCCGGACTTTTTCATTTCCCGGGACAGCGGGATTTTTTTCGGAATTTCCCGGGATCCCGGGAATTCCCGCTCGTTAGAAAACATCAAGGTTGGTTACCGAAACGAATAACGGTAAGGGTAACGGTATCAGATTTCGTTTGTTTAGGTAACGGTAAAGGAATTTAAGACTGTTTCGGTAACGGTATACCGTTATCCAAACAGCAATACCGGTACGTACCGGTATTAAAAATTATGTTAAAAACATATAAAAACAAGTAAAAACATGGCATATTTTTAATTTTAAGTACTGAAAATACAGATTTTAAGCTATAAATTCAATACTGGTAGTTTTAATAAGTAAAATTATTATCTATAAATTTTTTGTAAAAAAAAACACTCAAGATTATAAAATAAAAAAATTGTAATTTTTATATACAATAATAAATATCGGTAAAATACCGGTAACTACCCATTGTAAAAAAAAACACTCAAGATTATAAAATAAAAAAATTGTAATTTTTATATAAAATAATAAATATCGGTAAAATACCGGTAACTACCCATAAAAATAACGGTATCGGTAACGATAACGGTATTTATAAATTTTTTAGAGGTATCGATAACGGTAACGGTATTCAATTTGAAACGGTATTTTAGCGATAACGGTATTATAACGATAACGGTAACCAACCTTGGAAAATATATAAATTCGACATATATTGTACTTGAAAAACTACTTTTTGGTTAAACACCGTTCGACAAAGTTCATCTTTTGGTTGTATCCATGAGAAAATGTTCTGAAAGGAGGGCTAAATATCCATGTCTTCCACTTTTTCCAGGTCAATTCGTTTAACAATTTAAATCGTGAATTAGTATTTATGTAATATATTTATATGGAAGGCCGTCCTAATTAAAAAAAAACTCTTGGTAATATATTAACTAAATTTTAATTTCGCGGTTTAAGCTGTTAAACGAATTGATATAGAAAAGTTAAAGACATGGTTAAATTAATTTGATACCTTTCTTCAGGATATATTGGAATTGTTAATGGGTGCAAACTGGTGTCGGACCAGTTTTATAGTCAGAACTAAAATGAATTTTTTGCTTAAATATTTCTTATACATTAAATCCAAAAATTTCTATTTCTAGATATTTTATTTTTTCTATGCAGATTTTCAGAAGTATCCGTCTAGAATTAGTTTTAAAAAAAGTTTAAAAGTGAGCATTTTTCGCAAAAATTTTTAGGCAAATTCGCCTAAATTGTTTTATAAAAGTAGACACTAAAATATTAAATAGTTTCATAACTTTAATTAGTTTTCTTGAATAGAAATTTTTTATGCCACAACTCCTTAAAAAGAAATTATTTAATTTTCATATTTAGTTGCATTTTAAATTAGCATATAAAAAATTCAAAATAATTTGAAAAAGCATCTGATGTATTTATTATTTTAAAAATTAAAAATATTTAAAAAATATATTTAAAATAAAGGAATAGCAATTGAATTTTAAATGAAATTATTTGAAGTAAAAGAAACTCAAAATACTTATATTAATTGAAAATACGAAAAAATTACTATTTTTTAACTTTAATCACTAGTTTATTGGAGGTATTTGGAACTGAAATAATGATGTTGAAATGTTGAATAAGGCTGGTTTACACTATAAGATTTTCGGTACGATTTTACTTCAGTACACGTGCAAAACATATAGGCAAGGTTGCAAAATCATTCCCAGAATCTTATAGTTTAAAACAGCCTATATAAATATTGCTTTATTTGAACAAACATTATCTTCTTAAAGAAGAAAAAAATTCTCGAAGGACAAGTATTTTAGTTTGTAAATTTGGTAATTGCTAATATAATATTTTTCGGTTTAACTAAACCAAATTCAATTGGCATCCAAAAACAATTTGGCTTAATTCAGTTTATTAAATTTTAAACCGTATTTTTTAATTTTAAATATTCTTTATTTAAATTAATTTAAAACGAGTAAAAAGGTTAAAGTCGGGCATGCCGACTATACAATACCCCACACCAGTCTGGTTAAAAGCCAACTAATGTTTGGATCCGAAATTCGAATGGGTTAAAATGGGGCTTGTGTCAAAATTTTCTATAATGTGAGTCAGCGCACCAAATTTCATTAAAATATCTTAATATTTACGACCTGCAGTTTGTAACCAAGCCAATTTTGGGGGGACCCTTATATGGGCACTAGGTCTAAATATGGACCGATGTTCACCAAAGTCAATAGGCTTCGTCCTTGGGCCAACATAGGTCTGTGTACCAAATTTCATCACAATATCTTAATATTTGCGACCTGCAGCGTATAAACAATATAATTTTGGGGGGACCCTTATTTGGACACTAGGTCTAAACATGGACCGGTGTTAAGCAAAATCAATAGGCTTCATCCTTGGGCTGACATAGGTCGGTGTACCAAATTTGATCAAAATATTTTAATATTTGCGACCTGCAGCGTATAAACAGTATAATTTTGGACCCTTATATGGGCACTAGGTCTAAACATGGACCGCTGTTCACCAAAATCAATAGGCTGCGTTATTGGGCCAACATAGGTCTGTGTACCAAATTTCATCAAAATATCTTAATATTTGCGACCTGCAGCGTATAAACAGTATAATTTTGGTAGGACTCTTATATGGGCACTAGGTCTAAACATGGACCGATGTTTACCAAAATCAATAGGCTGCGTTATTGGGCCAATATAGGTCTGTGTACCAAATTTCATCAAAATATCTTAATATTTACGACCTGCAGCGTATAAACAGTATAATTTTGGTAGGACCCTTATATGGGCACTAGGTCTAAATATAGACCGATATTCACCAAAATCAATAGGCTGCGTTATTGGATCAATATAGATCTGTGTGCCAAATTTCATCAAAATATCTTAATATTTGCGACCTGCAGCGTATAAACAGTATAATTTTGGTAGGACCCTTATATGGGCACTAGGTCTAAACATGGACCGATTTTAACCAAAATCAATAGGCGTCGTCCTTGGGCCGACATAAGTCGGTGTAGCAAGTTTCATCAAAATATCTTAATATTTGCGACCTGCAGGGTGCGCACAAGAATGCATGGACAGACAGACGGACGGACGGACAGACGGACATCGTTAAATCGAAATAAAAAAAAATTCTGAGCCGACCGGTATACTATAAGGTGGGTCTAGGACCAATATTTTTTGGTGTTACAAATATCAGCACAAACTTATAATACCCTGACCACATAGTGGTGTAGGGTATAAAAATCAATGCTTTAAATTTAAATAAAGCTTCTAAAATTTCCATAAAACTAGTTAAAACTACTGTAAAAGACTAAAAAAATCCCGGGAAATGCCGCATAAAATTCACATGATTGCGGGTTTCAAAAAAGGGCGGGATTCCCGGGAATCCCGTCCCTTAGCAGCAAGTCAATTATGTTTTTATCTATTAAATATTACATGTCGATATAGCTCAGATGGTAGAACTATTGACTGGCAATCTGTAGACCCAGGTTCGACTGCCGCACTAGCAAGTTTTATAAAAAAAAAAAAAAAAAAAATTTTTATACGAATGGGGGAATATTTAGTTGATCTCTTAATTTTAAGTAAATGAATGTTCTTTTAGTTTGACTCTAGATCATAAATTAATATCACTTTCTGTTTAAATTATTTTCAAATCAAAGAAAGATGATACAATTTTTACAAGTAAATTATAAAGAATAAAAATTATTGAAAAAATTCGATAAGACCAGCAAGACAGAATGCGCATTTTCGGCTTTCGCTACAAAGCCATCATCAGTGCCTTTCGCCTTTGAGTGGGTTAATATTTTGATAATCGTCTACTTATGTGTATTATCGTCTACTTGTGTGGGTTAATATTTTGACGATTATCGAAATATTTACCCACTCAAAGGCGAAAGGCACTGATGATGGCTTTGTAGCGAAAGCCGAAAATGCGCATTCTGCCTTGCTGGTCTTATCGAATTTTTTCAATAATTTTTATTCTTTATAATTTACTTGTAAAAATTGTATCATCTTTCTTTTATTTGAAAATAATTTAAACAGAATGTGATATTAATTTATGATCTTGAGTCAAACTAAAATAACATTCATTTACTTAAAATAACAGATCAACTGAAAACATTTCCCCCATTCAACTTAGACTAACATCAACGAAATTTAACAATGCTATTTTTATGCTTTGTTATTATTACTCTATTTTGCTTTGAACCTTAATTCTTAAGATATCTCAGCTGATTCTATTCAATTCTGTGTATGATAACCACAGATTTTTTGAATTACAACGAACCGTTAAATTTAAATTAAAATGTATATTATTTAAATTATATTTTTGCACCGTGTCAATGTTTTTTAAGATGAATGGGGGAATATTTAGTTGATCTCTTATTTTTAAGTAAATGAATGTTCTTTTAGTTTGACTCTAGATCATAAATTAATATCACTTTCTGTTTAAATTATTTTCAAATCAAAGAAAGATGATACAATTTTTACAAGTAAATTACAAAGAATAAAAATATATTTGAAAGAATTCGATAAGACCAGCAATACAGAATACGTATTTTCGACTTTCGCTACAATTTATTTTTTTGAAAATCTATTTTTAGGCTCATTATTTTTGTCAGTACTGGTAAGCACATAGGTAACGATATATTTTTCGATTTTTCGTATGCTGGTGTGTAACCATAACTCATTATTTTTCGCGACATCGCCATATAAAGGTAATAAGAAATGTAATAACAAAAGTAACTAGTAAGCATTACCAAGTATGTAGTTACATAACCACATATCTGTTAATGATTTTCTACACTGGGTTGGTATTAAAATTAATGCAAGGGTAAGGTGTAAGTGTCCAGGGTACTGCAAGGGTAAGCGGTTTGATATATTACCAGGTAATATGCATAGTAGTACCCATATATTACCAAGGTTTGGCTGGGATATTAATACAAATAGGTAGAGATTTTTTTAATAATAATTAAAATTCAAAATCGGTTAAAAATTACTTAGTTACAAATGTTTAAATGCGCCAGTCATAAAAAATACTCTTCTCCCCTTATCACGAAAATTTGCTTCTGAAACCGGTTTTGTAATATACTTAGCTAGATCTAAATAAAACCTACAGTAGGTTACTTGACGAGTGAGTTTTCAGTGTATCACAGTGTAATAAATAATTGACAAATTCACACAGACACTAAAGCCAATCATCTTGAGATGATTCTAGACCCTTATATCAAAAAATCATATTATTCTAAAGAGGAATATTTAAAAACAAATTTAGGCAATTCTACTGGCTACTAAGGAGAGAATGTACGGTATAGAACTATTCAAATATTGAAAGGTGTACACTCTAAGATGCTTAGAACCAGGGGTACAATTGTACTTTTTTTTGTAAATTTAAAAATTTTTCTATTGATATCAACTTTCTGTTCTTTAAATATTTCAGCAAATATTCGAATTGCAGAAGCTGACGAAAATCATTCCACCAATTCCAAACTTTAAGCGCTTGTAGCGGTCCATACACCCCAAAAATGTATTATTATCTATATCCAGCAAGCATGGCAATACGAAGAAGATCCCCCGATCATATTGCCAAGAAGAAAACATTTGTTGCCGGCAATATAAATTTCTAATTGCGGAAGTTTCTTCCGTCGGGAATAACTGTTACGTGAAAGCATTACTTCCAGGCAACACGAAAGCAATACCCCAGGAAGATATATCGGCGATATCGCTAAGTTATCATCTGGAAAATAAAAAGGTGATATCGCCAAATAAACTCCCCGGTACAATATAAAGGATTTATTTTTTCACTATTAAATTTAAGCCTGACATACATAATCCATTGACCAACACATTAATTATCTTGATTTCATCATAGCCGATTTTTTCCGCACATTAAATCTTGATTTTTTAGAGGAATTTGTACCGTATGTATCTGTTGATTGTTTTAATACAAATTTTGTTTTAATTTTTTACAAAATGACAAAGAATTTGAAACAAATTTTCTTTATATTCCGGATGATAAAAAAGTAATATTGCCGCAATATCATCATAAAAAACTATGACAAAAAATTCAATTTTTGAATTATTTTTTTCCAAATATCACCGAATTATCTTCCAAGTAATAAAAGGAAGACAATTTTAAAATACTACTTGATTATTTTCATTCAAATGAAAAATAGAAGATATCGCTTTAATATCTTCTTGGAAGATATCTTCCAAATGCTTGCAGGGTATATATAAATGAGTTCCGTGAGTGACTGACTGACTGACTGACTCAACATCGCCCAGTCCAAACAGCTGAAGCCCAATCCGCTGAAGCCCAAACCGCTTTTGGCGTAGACGTCCGCTAAGATGGGATTTTTGGAAACTCCTACCGGAACGGGCAAAAAGGGGGAAAGTCTCCCCCTTGACGGCCTGCCAAAACTGACTGACTGACTCAACATCGCCCAGCCCAAACCGCTGAAGCCAGGAAGTTGAAATTTGGTATGTAGGTTCCTCTTTCGGCGTAGACGTCCGCTAAGACGGGATTTTTGGAAATTCCTACCGGAACGCGCAAAAAGGGGAAAGTCTCCCCCTTGACGGCCTGCCAAAACCCCTTTGGCTAGAATTCTGAAATTTAAGATATGTGTTCCTTGGAGTAGGGGCTAACTTTTCTGGAAAGTATTTTGAATAGGGATGTTGTAAAAATGGGGGTTAAAAAGGGGAAAAGGCCCCCCTTGACGGCCTGCCCAAACCGCTGGAGGTAGGAAGTTGAAATTTGGTATAAAGGTTACTCCACTATCGTAGACATCCACCAAGACGGGATTTTTGGAAATTTTTACAGGGAAGGGCAAAAAGGGGAACGGGCATAAACAGTCTCACAAATTGGAAAAGTGCCTTCCCAAACCACTGAAGTAAGAAGTTGAAATTTGGTATAAAGGTTCCTCCACTGTAGTAGACATCGACTGAGTTTGTATTTTTGGAATTCCCTACAGGATATCCCAAAAGCAAATTCGGTATGTGAGTTCCTTCTTCTGTGTAGGCGTCTGCTTAGACGGAATTTTTGAAATTCCTATCGGGAGGGGAAATAAGGGGAAAAGTCTCCTCCTTGACGGCCTGCCCAATCCCTTTTGGCTAACCTAAAATTTTAAGTATGTATTCCTTGGAGTAGGACTAACTCACCGGCAACGTATTTTTTCTATTTTGGAACAGGAACATAGTAAAAATGGTGGTTGAAAGGGAAAAATGTCCCCAATAACGGCCGCCCAATCCGCTGAGGCAATGAAGTTGAAATTTGGTATGAATGTTCCTCATCCATCGCAGATAGCCGCGAAGATGGAATTTTTGTCAATTCCTAAAGGGAGGGGCAAAAAGAAGAAAAGCCTCGCCTTGGTGGCCTGTAAAAACCCTTTCGGCTAGACACCTGAAATTTAAAATGTGGGTCCCTGGAGTAAGGGCTAACTTATTAGAAAGATACTTTTTTGAATTTTGGACAGCGTCGTTATAAAATGGGGGCTCAAAAACGGAAAGTGGCCCCTTAACGACCTGTCCAAACTGCTGAAACTAAGAAGCTGAAATTCGGTACTTAGATTCCTCTTCCAGCCTAATTCCAACCGGGAGGGACAAAAAAAGAAAAAGTTCCCCCCCTTGACAGCCTGCTCAAACTGCTGGAACTAGGAAGCTGAAATTCCCTGTCGATGGAATTTCGGAAATTCCTACCGAGAAGGGCACAAATAGTAAAAGTTGGCTAGAAACCTGAAATGTAAAACATATGTTCCTTGGAGTATGGGCTAACTTATCGGGAAGGTGCTTTTTGGAATTTTGTACAGGGACATTGCAAAAATGGGGATTAATGAAGCGAAAAGTGCCGCTTAAAGGCCTGCCCAAACCGCTGGAGGTAGGAAGTTGAAATTTGGTATTAAAGTTCCTCCTCTATTGTAGACATCCGCTAAGATGAGATTTTTGGAAATTTCCACAGGTAGGGTCAAAAACAGGAAAAGTCTCCCACTTAACGGCCTGGCCAAACTGCTGGAACTAGGAAGCTTAAATTTGGTATTTGGGTTCCTTCTCCAACGTAGACGTCCCCTAAGACGGTATTTTTGGAAATTCATACCGGGAGGGTTAAAAAGGGAAAAACTTCGCCCTTGACGGTCTTGTCAAACCGCTGGATATAGAGACCTAAAATTATGTATGTAGTAGGTTCCTCCTCCAACGCAGACGTCCTTTAAGACGGAATTTTTGGAAATTCCTACCGGGAGGGGTAAAAACGGAATAATTCTCCCCCTTGATGGCCTAACCGAACCCTTCGGCTAGAAACCTGTAATCTATAATATGTTTTCCTTGGAGTATGGGCTAACTTATCGACAAGGCATTTTTAGGACTTTGGACAGGAACGTGGTAAAAATTGTAGTTCAAAAGGGGAAAATTGCCCCCCCCCCTCTTAACGTCTGCGTCTTTAGCTGGAAATCTAAAACTTAAAGAACAAGTATATATGGAACACTAAAATTAACCTTCCTATACCCGCGCGTTGGTCTGTGAGACCGACAAAACACTTTTTTTGGAATGGTGAACGAAATGGAATCTTGGAAGGAGTTGCATTGGAACACTAAAATTGTTAAACAAAATGAAATGGAATTCGAATGACTCAAACTGCCGGAGTTTGGTACTTGAAATTTCGGATGCGATTCAGGCAAGATTATATATATTTGGGGTTTTTACTGGGAGGAACACAAAGGGGTGAAGAACCCCTTTTTATTACCTGTTTAAACACTATCCACGGAATATGAAACTTATGTAGTATTGAAACATACTCTCCATTAAAAGTTAAACAAATTTTCTAAAAGAGAAAAACCTTAGAAAAGCGATGGAACTTATATATTCTGATATTTAAATTGCAGGTAACGAAGCACCGGTGGAAGAAACCGACGCAGTAAATTTTCCAACTGAATTTGTGAATTTACTTGAATAGCCGGGTCTACCTTTACATAAACTTTAATATTATAAAAAAATGCTTTCCAAACCTGCTTTACATTATTTAGTTTCATTCAAAACACAAATGAACAAAACTACTTACGGATCTATCTACCTAAGTTCGCACTTTACCAAATTATCTTGACATACACTCGTATATTGCAATTTATAATGGATTCATTACTAACAATCCACTTTCATGAGAAAAAGTGATCAAATATTTATTTATTTTAAACCCATTGTTGTGCAGAATTATGTATTTGTGGTGGCTGGGTGAAGGCTTTTATTATAAAAATTGTACTTTAAATAAAAAAGCGAATTTAAAAAAATTGTGGGGGGGCACAGCCAAGCCCCCCCACCCAACCACGAATACGACCTATCTACGCCGATGGTTGCTCAAGTGTTGGTATACTAAATGATTAATTTATATAAAACTTTTTATATAAACTTTATTTATATAAACTTTAAGGCACGCTAACATATAATGATCTCATCAGCACGCACTTTTAGTACTATTAGTCAGTCCTTTAAAAACATAATTTCTTAATTCAATTTTTAAATCTGATTTAATTTTGAATGAAACGTTTCGCAAAACTTATTTTATTGATTGCATTATTTTCTACTTTATTCGACCAATATCAAAGAATCAATTTGGTTTTCTAGAGTTGATTTATAGGAAGAAGAAGAAGAAAACATTTTTATTGAAAAATTTAACAGACACAAGGGAATCACCAGACTGCCGCAGTTTCGTCTCACCCAAAGACTCGTCAGTGGTTAGTTGATTCTTTTCCTAGAACCAAGCGAATTGGTTAAATTTTAACAAATCAATTTAACAAGAAATGGTTGCGTTGATTTATATGTAGTTTACGAATCAAATCATTAAACATATAATTCAATCGAATCAAAATTAAAATTTGGATAAATCACATCCTCACTTTATTCAATACCAAATCATTGATTTAAAGTGGTAATGATTCATAAAATTAATTAATTTTAATGCGAGTTTATGCACAAAAGAATTATCTTATTTAAGCTCTGCTATTAATATAATGTGGGGGGAGGGGGTAACAGTGTACTATATTTCGAATAAAAATCCTACTTTTTAATTTATTTTTATACCTAACCTTGTACACTAATAGAAAAAAGTCCGTAAAAAATTTAGTTAAAACTACTAAAAATTAGTTAAAAATGATGCTGCAGTTTTCTGCTAAATTAGCAGATTATTTTTGCTATTATTAGTAATATAGGAACAGCAAAAATAAAACTGTTAAATATACAGAATTTTAGTTATATTTGAGCTAAAGTTTTGTAAATGGAGAATAGCAAATTAACCTGCTAAAATCAGCAAAAAATTTTGCTAATTAATTAGTATCCTAAAAAATCACCAAAAAATTTTAAATTTTCGAAGTTTTTTTTCGTTTTTTTTTTTAAATGCAAATAAAAATCGAGCCTTTTAAAAACAGCAGTTTACAATTTTTTAGCAAATATTTCTGCTGATTTTAACAGAATAGACTGCTATTTGCATTCAACTAAATTTAGCTTAAAAATAGCAAAAATTTTGTAGATTTATCAGTTTATTTTTAGTCTACAAACATTTAGCAAAATTTTCTGCCGATTTTGCAGTACAATTTTCTATTTTCAATTAACTAAAAGTTAGCCTTAATATAACTATAATTCTGTAAATTTAACAGTATTAATTTGCTGTTCTCATTTTACTAGTAAAAAAATCTGCCAATTTTAGCAGTTTTTTCTGCAGCAGGAGAAAAAAAAATACATGTGCGTCGGCGTTTTGAAAGATCACATCAGAATTTTGTTTTAGGGGGGGAGGTTAAAAGTTCCCCCCTTTGGCCTGTTCGTGCAGCATATCGGTATATGAAAGTATGGGTGATATCAAAAAATGTGATAAAAACCATGTAACCACCTAATTTCTAATGCATGGATTATATTTGAGTTATATATTTCAATATATATCAGCGCATTGTTACCTGTTTTACAAAATTTATAACAATCTGAACAATTTTCGGTTAATACATAAAATTTGTGACCAATTTTATAGGCCAAATGTAAACTCCGTAACAAGTAACTCATAAGGTTTTTTTAACTTTAATAGCTTATATTTTAATAACCAATAAAGCTAAACACTAACTGTAAGAATTTTTATGAAGAGGAAAAGTGCCGTTTTTAATAAAAATTAATACATTTTACAAACTTTTTCGTATATCTTAGCTATCACGACTTCAACTCTGTAACGATTTTTCGTCATAATTTTTGATAAAAATGGATATACCAGAATTTTGGAGTTATCTATTATTTATATTGCGAAAAGTATAATGTTATTTATACTCAAATGATCGTTGGACTGTAAGTAATCATTCAGTATAACAGACTTGAAGCTTTTCTGCAGCATGTAACATTCTCGAGATGAAAAAGATGTCTTTAATAAGATTTGAAAAAATGTTGTAAACTCCGTTCCTAATTTTTACACCAAACTATTTAACGAGTAAGAAAAACAATGTCATATTTGGATTCACCTTGTAGGCATCATGCGATTTTGTTTCGGGTAAAAATTCTGACAAAGCGTTTCTGAAAAAACGAAAAAAAGTAACTGTAAACTCCGTAACCACAATTGTTTGCATCAGATTTCATTCAAATAAATGTAGATAAATGTTTTTTAATGTAAAATATTTTGAAATAACCACAAACAGAGGTGATTCAACTAATATTTATGCGTCAAAAGACGATTCAACTAATAATTTTGCGTCAAATCAAAAAAAGTTATCAGTTTTTTACCCTAAGCTGCTTTGTTTCACAGAATTTAAGAATTTTTTGATCGCGAAATGTTATGTTTTTAATATATTATTTTGTAACTGCGCAACCGCTGTTTGGATTTTAAAAAATTTGATATTTTTGAAAAGCATTTAAAGGGACCAAAAATACAAAATTAAAAAAAAAATAAAATTTTTTTTCGCGGAATGAATTGTATTTTTGTTTGCGTAACCGCCAATTTGATAAACACAAATTATATATCATTGGAAAGCAATTTGAAAACCCAAATACGAAAAACTAGTAAATTGAAGAAAATTCGTACGTAATTTTTTTTTTGTTATATCTTTTGCTTGCGGAAATGTAAACTCCGTTACCACAAAAAAAATTAAAATTGTGCAAAAAAAGTTATTGCGACAACTTCTAGAAGAGATTTTTTGCAATTAGGTTTATAAAGACTAAACTTACTGATTCCATTAAGAAAAAACCGAAATATTAACACTTTTTGCTTCTCACAAATTTGGCCCAAAAATTTTTCACATTTTTTGATTTCACCCATGTGTTCTTTACATCTGAGGTGTAGGTAGGTTATGTTCAGCAAATTTCCAGATTAAGTTTAATTAAGTTTAATTAATTAAGTCAAATATTTTTGTGGAACATATTGTATTAACCCTCTAACTACCGTATATAACGGTAATTTTTGGATCAATTCTAACAAATCGTGAAAAATACCCGTAAAAAGGGGAGGGCGGAGATAAAATATTCTACAAAAATGTTGGCCATACAATTTTACTACAAATGTCAGAACACACCAAATCCCAAAAATTAACACAAAATGCAAAAACCAGTTAAATTCAAAAATGCCCATTAAGGGTTAATTTAGTTATTGTTCAATAGTTATTGTTCATCCAATCTTTGACGAGAAGGTTTAACACTCAACTACCGAATACTTTTGAATCTATGTCAGTATGACTTCAGTTTTTTTCTTATGTTCTTCTTCATTCTTTTTGTCACTCAAAATTTACATAAGGGTATTCAATATTTTTCGTTTTTCAATTGCCCCACAAGGGAATTTGTAAGAATGAAAATGCCTATCTGTTTAAAAAAACTTGAATGCTTTTTCTATGTCTGCGGCAAGCATACCCTTATAGTAAAGTAGAGGATATATATAAAATTTATTTTAAACTGGAAGTTTTTCCAGATGGCCCATGGGTGCCAAACCATATCTGCCAAAACTGCTACAACAGCTACAGCTCTATCCTATGGTCTAAAGATAATAAGTTGATTGATATTCTTAGCACAACAATAATTTTGTGAAATTACTTGTTTAGGTGAACTCCGATGTGATATTTCAAAATGCCGACACAGGCGTATTTTTTTTTTGGTCTCCTCTATCAGAATCCATTATCAGAACACCGTAATTTTTTTCGTGTTGTACTGGGTAATTTAGATGAATTACCCAGCAAAAAAAAATTTTAAGTAATGCTTTCCAAACTACTTCTTTCACTGCTTCACAAGTATCCGTTAGTGCATTTTTACCGCTTTTTTAGAATTACTTCTGAACAACATCCAAAAAATCACTTAAGTATTGTTTCTAAAGCATTGCTCTAAAAGTGATCCTAAAAAGTGATTTTGGTATCATTTGGTATTTCTAAACAGATGATCGCGGGTTCGATTCCTGGAGGGACCAATATATTTTAAATTTTTTTTATTTAGTTTTTTTTTAATATTTATATAAGTTTTGTTGAAATTCAATATTTTTTTAATTTTTCAATTTTTAAAAATATTTAAAATAAAAATGACTGAAAACAATAACAGTGCACATTTTCCACTTTTTTAAAAAGTACTTTTATTGAAGAGAATAAAGCACATATTTCGCAATGACAAATTGGTCAACTTTCAACAGTCAACTTTCATATCAAAGAATAGCTCAGTAGAGAGCTAGACTAGCAATCAGGAGGTCGCAAATTCGATACCCGGTGGCGGAAATAAAAAACTTGTAAAATAAAAAAATATTATTTTTTTTTTGCGAAGAATTTTTTTTTTACTTTTAATTGGTGAAAAAGTACTGAAAAAATGTTGAAGTGGGAGTACTCGTCTCCTATGACAACTCAATGTTAAAATCATTAGTGTTTATGTTTAAAGAGATCATCTAGATCATCAAATGTAGTGCTTTTTATACTGCTTCGGCATTTCTTTTTTTGCTGTGTATGTACCTGTTAACTGTAAGACTAACTTCTTACTGTGGGTCTCACACTGAGGGTTTAAGGGTTAACTAAAAAATAGTTAACCCAAAATTTTTTTGTTGTTTTGTTTAATAGTTAAGTTAAAGTTAACCCTACAGTATGAGATCCACGATTATTGTCTATTTTTGACAGTTGTAATGAAAAGTTGGAAATACAAAAAAATATATTTTTCAACTTGCCCATGAAAATTCTATTGACACTACTTTGACAAGTTTTTGGAAAGAATAAAACGGTTTTTTAACCTTTCATTCTTATCATAAAAATAGGATATTAAATACTGTAAATTTGCCATTTATACGATAGCTTTTTTTTAAGCTGAATAGGTGGTTTAGAATGCCTTATATTTAAGTCAAATCATCACGAAAAATAGTACGGAAATCCTAATTAAAAATTAAATCATAAAACGAACTTGAATTATTAAGTTATTTTAAATGATTGAATACTTTAATTACCAAATAGATTACTTATGAATTTATAATCTAAATGGTATATCCCAGCAAAACCACACATTACCAAATAATGGGTAAAGTAATGTATCGCCATAGATTTGGACTGGTTACTTTACACCTTACTTCACTGATGAATTTCACAGGCGATGAGCCTCAAAGTAATGTGTCATTGTTACCAGTATACTTACAAAAAAATGAAGAGTAATGGGTTACCTAGTTGCAGATAGATATTAAAAAAGTAATTGGTTACCCATATGATTACGAAGAGGTTGAGAATAATTGGTTATGCATATAATTATTAGGACTGAAATAGTAATTAGTTACCCTATAATTACACAATTTAAATAAAAAATTATCTAAGTAACCCAGTGTAGAAAATCATTACCAGATATGTGGTTATGTAACTACATACTTGGTAATGGTAACTAGTTACTTTTGTTATTACATTTCTTATTACCTTTATATGGCGATGTCGCGAAAAATAATGAGTTGTCGTTACACACCAGCATACGAAAAATCAAAAAATATATCGTTACCTATGTGCTTACCAGTACTGACAAAAATAATGAGTCTAAAAATAGATTTTCTAAAAAATAAATTTTATAAAAAAAAATATTTTTTATTGTATTTTTTTTTAAATAAAATTTGCTAGTGCGGTAATCGAACCTGGGTCTACAGATTGCCAGTCAACAGCTCTACCATCTGAGCTATATCGACATGTAATATTTAATAGATAAAAACACAATTGACCTGCTGCACACAAGTAAGCTTACTCGCCAACCTACAAAAAATCAAAAAATATGTGGTTACATATATCCTTACCAGTGTTTAAAAAATATTGGGTCTAAAAATAGATTTCAAAAAAATCTAAAAAATTATTTTCTATTCGAAATAATGATAAAAATAAGTAATTATCAGTAACTCATTATTATATGTTTTAAAATAATACAGAAGCTAAGTGGGTGTCATTACTGGTAGTCTAAAAAATAACGATATGTCATTACCGTTTCTACACTGGGAAATAATTTTTATATTAAAACAATGTATTTTGTAATAGGAATTACTTTACATTTATTTATAATGCATTATGTAATCAACATTCGGTAGCCCATTACTTTATGTTTCAAAATAATGATACATGTATGCAGTATACATTACAAAGTAATGCATTATGTAATCAACTATAGGTAACTCATTACTCTGTGTTTCTAAATAATGCTCACGGTAAGGATTATACATTACAAAATAATGCATTATGTAATAAATTTTCGGTAACTTATTACTTTATGATTCAAAATAATAATGAAGGTAAGGAGTATTCATTACAAAGTAATGCATTATGTATCCAATTATCGGTAACCAATTACTTTATGTTGAACAATAATTATACTTGTAAGGAGTACACATTACAAGATAATGCATGAGTTTGTCGCACCCATTACCAAAGTTTTGCTGGGATATAGTATTTCCGGTTTACTAAAATAGTTTTATAGAAATTAGTTTATCTTTTCTACATTGAAACAATTATAGGAAACGCTTTTAGTTAAAGAAAATTTTCAATATCACCATAATTTCTTTATTCAATAGAAAACATTAAGGGTTTTCACAAGGGGTGTGCTATTTGTTGTATCGTTGTATCGTCCTAACAAAAAACAGAGTTGTTAAAAATTAAATTGAAAAAATACAACATTTGAGAATAGCACGATACAACATTTTAACATATGTTTAGTGTCCTATGTTTGAGTGTGCTAACAGATAGAAAACTGAATAGAAAATCGTTGTTAAACACAAATAAAATTTTTAACAACTCTGTTTTTTGTTAGGACGATACAACGATACAACAGATAGCACACCCCTTATGAACAACCTTATTAATCCCTAAATTCATACACGCTTTGTAAAATTATAGGAGATTTATTGAACAAATTTTATATGAAAATGACGTTTTGTAAATCTGCTATAACGTTACAAAGCATTTATGAATTGATGGGTAAAATTATATCAACACTTTAACACAATTATAAGTTTCGATATCAACACTTTAACACAATTATAAGTTGGCCGATATAACATTTCCCGTTGGTTTCATCCCATCCCGATTTTGACTGTCGCATAGTGTAATAAAAGAAAACCTGAAAGCTAACAAACTGGTATCATCTTTACATTTTATATTTATTTTTGAAGTGTTAAAATGAGGCAAGAGGGTGGCTAACTTTTTTGGGGGAAGACATACAAAACAGCATTGAAATTTGCAGTTACAATATGCTGGATTACAGCATATATAATGGCTTGTGCTGATGTTTTTAGTCAATTGTGCATAAGCCATTTTGCATCTGACTACCTTTAGGTACAATATGGTGTTTAAGTTTGTTGTGGCAATACTGCACCAGACAGACAACTGCTTATAGACAAACAGTTAAAGATGCGGAAAATTTATGAAAAAACTGAAAGTAAGAAGTAGGTTTATGTTTGGAAATTTCACAAGACATGTTTCATTTATGGATATTAAAATACAGTAAAACTTGCTTAAGACGAACTCCGGGGGACTAGATTAATTAGTTCGCTGTAAGCGAGGTTCGTATTAACCGGGTTAAAATGTATTTAAAATGTTCTAATTATCCACAAAATATTTAAATTTCCTTGAAACAACTTTAAAAATTTTACAATTTTTTCATTTGGTTTCCTAAATATATTGTTTGCAATATATTTAAGAAAAAATGTCTGTGTGTTCGGATTAAAATTTGTCAGAAAACAATAAAAAAAAATATATATAAAAAATTGTCGAATTTTGTAAAGTTCGTATTAAAAGTGGCAAATTATATAGAAATTTGTTTGTGGGACCATCACAAACAGTTCGTTTTAACCGAGTGTTCGTCTTAAGCGAGTTCGTATTAACCATTGTTTTTTATATTGAGAATGTTGCCAAAACTTCGGGTCTTCTAAATTAGTTCGTATAAACCGAGAATGCGTCTTATCCGCGTTCGTATTAAGCGAGTTATACTGTATATACCCTACGGGAAATTTTAACAAACTGTCACCGAACTGGCCCCTTTATATGAAATAGACTGGTCACTTTTACATGGCGTTGTCATAGGAGGGGGCAATTGACCCCTTATGACATGTCGCAAGATAAATCCCAGGACAGGTCCCTGAACTTTGTTTTTTATGAGAGTTCAGTTACCTGTCCTAGGATTTGTCTTGTGACATGTCACAAGGGGTCAATTTCCCCCTCCTATGACAACGCCATGTAAAAGTGACCAGTCTATTTCATATAAAGGGGCCAGTTCGGTGACAGTTTGTTAAAATTTCCCGTAGGGTATATATATATACAGTGATGTGAAATATATTAGGGTTATTCAAGTTTTTTCTAATGTTATTCTCGTTGCCTTTATTTTTAAAGATCAAAATAGTTGATAAATTCGCCCCAGAATGTGAGGAGATATTTCAGAAAATTGTGAAGAATTTTAACGTAATGTCTTTTTTATTTTGTCACTTGTTTTAAGTAGGCGTGGCTTTTAATAAAAAATAAGCGATATCGACATTCTATCAAATTACATAGTAAAATTTAGCGAGAAGTGATCAGTTCTGTAAAAACTGTATATTTTTGAAATTCTTTGTTTTTAGCAATTTTAAAATAAAGTTAACAACACTGACATTTTAACACGGAATGCTTTATACTATAACGTAAAAAAAGCTAGACTAATTTTTTATATCGCGGTAAAGCCTAAACCACATAAACGCAGTGTCGACCACAGTACGACGTTTTGTTGATAAAGCAGTTTTTTGTATCTTCTCTATTTGTCACATCCGAGAAATTAGAAAAGTTTCTAAATAAACAGGAGCTATTTTTAAACAAAACGCAATAAGAAATTTTTAAAAATATTAAATCGTTCTCGCGAAATTCAATAACAAAGTTTGACAGGACTGTCACTCTCCACTGGCACTTTCACTATGTGGTTTGGGCTTAAGTATAGAATAAGCCCATTCACTTTAAAGTTTCAGTGTTGTTAACTTTATTTGAAAATTGCTTAAAACAAAGAAAAATCTGGGCATGTTTAAGGCACTGACATTTTAAGTCTGAAGACCATTTGTGGATAAAGATAATGCAAGATTTTAGGAAATTTTATAGAATTTCCAAAAATATACATTTTGTATAGATCCGATCAGTGCTCGCTAAATTTAACTATGATAGAAAGTCAATATCGCTTATTTTCATTAAAACAAGTGACAAAATAAAAAAACTGACATTACATTAAAATTATGCACAATTTTCTGAACCATCTCCTCGCATTTTCACATTACTGTATATATAGATATGTATGCATAGCGCTTGCTACGGGGACATTTTTTCGATCCAGAGTTTAGTCTGGGGACATTTGGTTAGTTTGGGGACTGTCCTTAAACTCTTCCTAGGTTTAGCGCATAGTATCAAGACATTTTTGACTAATATACAGCATACTTTGGGCACATTTTTGGCTATTTCTCCGAACCATGCGCAATACATCATGCGCGGTTTCAAGGAAATGGGAATTCCGCCCCCCCCACCAACCCGAAATCGAAAAGGAAAAAATGGAAAAGGAAAGAAAAAAAAGAAAAAGAAAAAAAAGGGAAAAACTGTTCTAAACCAATTTAACCAAAAGTCTCCCCTATACTCAAATTTATCAGATTCTGAAAAAATTTCAAAATATTTAATTAAATACGAGAAAAAGAATACATAAATGACGAAGTACTTAAGTAAACAATTTTTCATTAAGAAAAAAAAAACTACAAATGAATATGTTTATGTAAATTTTTCCAAAGAAAATTTGGGACATTTTTTGTCTGAGAACTTTTTTTTTGAAATATTTGTCAAACTACATAAAAGAATTTTTTAAAAATTAACTTTAACTAAAACTCAGTTGTGATACTGTTTTTGATAAGAAAATTTTTTTATACAAAATCATATAACTGTAAAAATCAAAGATTCTATATTTAGGCCGAAGACTTTAAAAACTACAGTTTTAGAGTAACATTAGAAATTTTTTCCCCTTTTCCCATGAAAAAATCACTCGAACTTGAGCTTTAAAGGTCTCAAATGGTTATTTAGATTGTAAATGAAAACATGTTTTTTTATAAGAAAGATGTTTGTTCAACAAATACAAAACTTAAATTTTTCACCAGATAAATAATAGGTTTGTTCCACGTAATTCTGGGTAAAGTCTGGTAAAATGAGAGTAAACAAATAATTATCTCAAAAAATGGTAAAATTGCACACAATACCGGGAACGCACAAAACCACATTTCAAGCCCAAAAATAAACGTCAAAGTTATTCATATAAACAAAAGCTATTTTTAACAGTAAAATATCGAAGGGAATAAAGAGAAAGTGTTAGAACGCGGTATTTTTTAACGATATTAATTAATGTTTATAAGTTTTGTTAATATTTTAATTATTTTTACAAATTTAAAACAGCTGATTTACAAACAACAAGTGATTTGACAGTTTTACCATTTTACCCGAAAAAAAAGTACGGGTAACTTCTGGTAAAATGAGAAACAAATTATTTTCTCATCAACGCTCTCATTTACCCAATTTTTAACAATAGAAACGCTTTTTGGTAGGATTGGGTTCCCGCGGGCACCCGCGGTAACTTACGTTGAACACAGCTAATATTAAATGTGCTGAAAAACAAATGATATACAATTTTCACATCAAACATTTTATCGTGAAAAACTTTTTATTTATATGTAAAATTGAGACAACTTACGAGCTTAAAATAAGAAATTTTGAAAAAATTTATTGAGGAAACGTTTTTGCACATAAATTTTTTCAGACTCTACAATTGTTTCTCTTTTGACACTATCGTAGTACGTAATTTTGTCTTAGCTGCACAACCAACTTTTGCAAGAGTTTTTGTGCAGGTAAGCCAAAAACGCAGCTAAGTCAAATTGTTTACATGCCTTAATGTGGACACCCAGAAAATAGATTCGGGGCCGACAACCCCATTGGTTGCCAATCGAATGGTTCAGTTGCATCAAATGAATTTTTCGTTTGCGGCTATCGAATTATTCTTGATACAACTGAAATTCCGTTGTCACTGTCAAATTAGCCTTGTCTCAATTGGTTTTCTGTTACCACAACTGAAAAATTCGGCTACCACAACCGAACCATGCGATTGACTACAAATGGGGTTATCAGAATTGAATCTATTTCCTGGGTGCAGGTATACCAATAAAGACTGAAAATAAACAAAACAAATGAAGCTAATGATGACAACTTTGTGCTTTGCACCAGATCTTGCGATTTTTATTAGGGCCTGCGGTCAAGACCGGTTAACCGGGTAGACCGTAAGACCGGTTGTGAAAACCGGTCTGACCGGGTAGAACGAAGACCGGGTAGACCGAAAAACCATAGAAGAAAGTAAATTTTACATAAAAATGTATCTTTTTTCGAAAAAAATACTTTTTTCCAAAAAAAAAAAAATACTACTTTAAAAAAAAAAACTACTTTTTTGTAAAAAAAAATATTTTTCCGAAAAAATTTTTTTTTTACGAAAAAGTAATATTTTCGAAAAAAAAAAATTTTTTTTCCAAAAAAACTACTTTTTTACAAAAAAAAAGTACTTTTTCCAAAAAGAGTACTTTTCCCAAAAAAGCGTTTTTTTGGAAAAAAGTACTTTTTTTTGGAAAAAAAAGTACTTTTTTGTAAAAAAAAGTACTTTTTTTGTAAAAAAAAGTACATTTTATAAAAAAGTACTTTTTTTTTTTGAAAAAAGTACTTTTTAAAAAAAATTTTTTTTTTATAAAATTTACTTTTTTTTTTCAAAAAAAGTACTTTTTCCAGAAAAAAGTTAATTTTTATATGACAGTCTTCTATGGTAATACAACAAACTACTATACTCGTAAGTTGTATATTCATATAAAACGAGTAAAAAGGTTAAAGTCGGGCATGCCGACTATACAATACCCTACACCAGTCTGGTGTATTGTTTGGATCCGAAATTCGAATGGGTTAAAATGGGGCTTATGTCAAAATTTTCTATAATGTGAGTCAGCGCACCAAATTTCATTAAAATATCTTAATATTTGCGACCTGCAGTTAGTAACCAAGCCAATTTTGGGGGGACCCTTATATGGGCACTAGTTCTAAACATGGACCGATGTTCACCAAAATCAATAGGCTTCGTCCTTGGGCCAACATAGGTCTATGTACCAAATTTCATTAAAATATCTTAATATTTGCGACCTGCAGCGTATAAACAATATAATTTTGGGGGGACCCTTATATGGGCACTAGTTCTAAACATGGACCGATGTTCGCCAAAATCAATAGGCTTCGTCCTTGGGCCAACATAGGTCTATGTACCAAATTTCATCAAAATATCTTAATATTAATACCTGCAGCGTATAAACAGTATAATTTTGGTAGGACCCTTATATGGGCACTAGGTCTAAACATAGACCGATGTTCACCAAAATCAATAGGCTGCGTTATTGGGCCAATATAGGTCTGTGTACCAAATTTCATCAAAATATCTTAATATTTGCGACCTGCAGCGTATAAACATTATAATTTTGGTAGGACCCTTATATGGGCACTAGGTCTAAACATGGACCGATGTTCACCAAAATCAATAGGCTGCGTTATTGGGCCAATGTAGGTCTGTGTACCAAATTTCATCAAAATATCTTAATATTCACGACCTGCAGCGTATAACCAGTATAATTTTGGTAGGACCCTTATATGGGCACTAGGTCTAAACATGGACCGATATTCACCAAAATCAATAGGCTGCGTTATTGGGCCAATATAGGTCTGTGTACCAAATTTCATCAAAATATCTTAATATTTACGACCTGCAGCGTATAAAAAGTATAATTTTGGTAGGACCCTTATATGGGCACTAGGTCTAAACATGGACCGATGTTCACCAAAATCAATAGACTGCGTTATTGGGCCAATGTAGGGCTGTGTACCAAATTTCATCAAAATATCTTAATATTTACGACCTGCAGCGTATAAACAGTATAATTTTGGTAGGACCCTTATATGGGCACTAGGTCTAAACATAGACCGATGTTCACCAAAATCAATAGGCTGCGTTATTGGGCTAACTTAGGTCTGTGTACCAAATTTCGTCAAAATATCTTAATATTTACGACCTGCAGCGTATAAACAATATAATTTTGGTAGGACCCTTATATGGGCACTAGGTCTAAACATGGACCGATGTTCAAAAAAATTAAACTTGTTCGTCCTTGGGCCAACATAGGTCTGCGTACCAAATTTCATCAAAATATCTTATTAGTTGCGACCTGTAGAGTGCGCAAAAGATTGCATGGACAGACAGACAGACGGACGGACGGACGGACAGACGGACATCGTTAAATCGAAATAAAAAAAAATTCTGAACCGATCGGTATACTATAAGGTGGGTCTACGACCAATATTTTTTGGTGTTACAAACATCAGCACAAACTTATAATACCCTGACCACATAGTGGTGTAGGGTATAAATACCACGGTCTTTTTCGAGTAGTAGTACGGCGTTTTTACATCGTAGCTTCAAATGGGCTGAAACTTTACAGGATATATCTAGACATAAATTGGACCAAGAATTATGGAGATCTGTGTAGATCGTGGAACAAAAATCTTCTGAAAATTATAATAGAATTGAGAAAGTGCTGCATTTCCCATACATTTATAAGAAACTGTCACGGTCTTTTTCGGGTAGTAGTACGGCGTTTTTACATCGTAGCTTGAAATGGGCTGAAACTTTACAGAAAATATCTAGACATAAGTTGGAATAAGAATTATGGACATCTGTGTAGATCGTGGAACAAAAATGTTCCGAAAATCATAATAGAATTCAGAAAGTGCTGCATTTCCCATGTATTTATATGAAAATGCCAAGGTCTTTTTCGGGTAGTAGTACGGCGTTTTTACATCGTAGCTTCAAACAGGCTGAAACTTTACAGAAAACAAGTCAACATAAATTGGACCAAGAATTATAGACATCTGGGCGGATCGTGGAACAAAAATGTTCCGAAAATCGTAATAGAATTCAGAAAGTAATGCAATTCCCATGTATTTATATGAAAATGACACGGTCTTTCGCGGGTAGTAGTACGGCGTTTTTACATCGTAGCTTGAAACGGGCTGAAACTTTACAGAAAATAAGTCAACATAAATTGAACCAAGAATTATGCACCTCTGGGCGGATCGTGGTACAAAAATGTTCCGAAAATCGTAATAGAATTCAGAAAGTGCTGCATTTCCCATACATTTATATGAAACTGTCATGGTCTTTTTCGGGTAGTAGTACGGCGTTTTTACATCGTAGCTTCAAATGGGCTGAAACTTTACAGGAAATATCTAGACATAAGTTGGAACAAGAATTATGGACATCTGTGTAGATCGTGGAACAAAAATGTTCCGAAAATCATAATAGAATTGAGAAAGTGCTGCATTTCCCATCTATTTATATGAAAATGCCACGGTCTTTTTCGGGTAGTAGTACGGCGTTTTTACATCGCAGCTTCAAACGGGCTGAAACTTTACAGAAAAGAAGTCAACATAAATTGGACCAAGAATTATAGACATCTGGGCGGATCGTGGAACAAAAATGTTCCGAAAATCGTAATAGAATTCAGAAAGTAATGCATTTCCCATGTATTTATATGAAAATGACACGGTCTTTTTCGGGTAGTAGTACGGAGTTTTTACATCGTAGCTTAAAACGGGCTGAAACTTTACAGAAAATAAGTCAATATAAATTGGACCAAGAATTATAGACATCTGGGCGGATCGTGGAACAAAAATGTTCCGAAAATCGTAATAGAATTCAGAAAGTGCTGCATTTCCCATACATTTATATGAAACTGTCACGGTCTTTTTCGGGTAGTAGTACGGCGTTTTTACATCGTAGCTTCAAATGAGCTGAAACTTTACAGAAAACAAGTCAACATAAATTGGACCAAGAATTATGCACATCTGGGCGGATCGTGGAACAAAACTGTTCCGAAAATCGTAATAGAATTCAGAAAGTGCTGCATTTCCCATGTATTTATATGAAAATGCCACGGTCTTTTTCGGGTAGTAGTACGGCGTTTTTACATCGTAGCTTCAAACGGGCTGAAACTTTACAGAAAACAAGTCAACATAAATTGGACCAAGAATTATGAACATCTGGGCGGATCATGGAACAAAAATGTTCCGAAAATCGTAATAGAATTCAGAAAGTGCTGCATTTCCAATGTATTTATATGAAAATGCCACGGTCTTTCTCGGGTAGTAGTACGGCGTTTTACATCGTAGCTTCAAATAGGCTGAAACTTTGCAAAAATTATCGGGAGGTAAGTTCGACCAATAATTATAGATATTTGTGCAGTTTGTGGAACAAAAATATTCTAAAAATTACAATGGAATTCAGAAAGTGCTGCATTTTCCATACATTTATATGAAACTGTCACGGTCTTTTTCGGGTAGTAGTACGGCGTTTTTACATCATAGCTTCAAACGGGCTGAAACTTTACAGAAAATAAGTGAACATAAATTTAACCAAGAATTATAGACATCTGGGAGGATCGTAGAACAAAAATGTTCCGAAAATCGTAATAGAATTCACAAAGTGCTGCATTTCCCATGTATTTATATGAAAATGCCACGGTCTTTTACGGGTAGTAGTACGGCGTTTTTACATCGTTGCTCCAAATAGGCTGAAGCTTTGCAAAAATTATCGGGAGGTAAATTCGATCAACAATTATGTATATTTGTGCAGTTTGTGGAACAAAAATATTCTGAAAATTACAATGGAATTCAGAAAGTGCTGCATTTTCAATACATTTATATGAAACTGTCACGGTCTTTTTCGGGTATTAGTACGGCGTTTTTACACAGTGATTTCAAATGATTTAAATTTACAAAAATCATCTGGATGTAAAATCGACCAACAATTGTAGCGAGTTTTTAGGTCGTGGAACAAAAATATTCCGCAAATTGAACTAGACTCCAGAAAGTGCAATGATTTCTATACACTTCTATGAAGGGTCTTTATCGGGTAGTAGTACGGCGTTTTTATACGATAACTCCAAATAGGTCTAAACTTTACAGAAATTATCTGGACATGAATTTTATCCCCCATTAAAACCTTTTGTGTAGGTCGTGGAACAAAATTGTGCCGAAAATCACAATAACATTCAGAAACTACTACGATTTCTATACATTTATATGACAATGACACCGTCATTTTCGGGTAGTTGCACGGCGTTATTACACCGTAGCTCCAAATAGGTTAAACACGTAAATGAGTTATCTGGATATAAATTGAACAAAGAATTATAGACATCTGCGTAGGTCGTGGAACGAAAATATTTCAAAAATTACACTAGAATTCAGAAAGTGCTGCATATTATATACAGTCACATGAAACTGCCGCGGTATTTTTCTATATCTCGAAAACTAAGCGACATAGAGCAAAACGGTTAAAATTTTAGACTTTTAGTTGTTAATACACCCATAAAACCCGTTTAGTGAAATCAAGTTTTACCTAAATCTTCTAGATTTTAAAATTGCAAATATCTCGTAAACTACTAATGCTAGAACCAAAAGGACGTTTATTTGGTTTGTCGCCTATAACTCGAAAACTAAGCGAGATAGAGCAAAATGGTTAAAATTTTTGCCCTTTGGGTGTTAATACACCCATAAAATCTTTATAATGAAATCAAACGGGTTTTATGGGTGTATCAACACCCATCGGGCAAAAATTATAACCATTTTGCTCTATCTCGCTGAGTTTTCGAGTTACCAAATAAATAAAATAAACCAAATAAACGTCCTTTTCGTTCTAGCATTAGTAGTTTATGAGATATTTGCAATTTTAAAATCTAGCAGAGTTAGCTAAAATTTGATTTCACTAAACAGGTTTTATGGGTGTATTAACACCCAAAGGGCAAAAATTTTAACCATTTTGCTCTATCTCTCTTAGTTTTCGAGTTATAGGCGAAAAACCAAATAAACGTCCTTTTCGTTCTAGCATTAGTAGTTTATGAGATATTTGCAATTTTAAAATCTAGCAGAGTTAGCTAAAATTTGAATTCACTAAACAGGTTTTATGGGTGTATTAACACCCAAAGGGCAAAAATTTTAACCATTTTGCTCTATCTCGCTTAGTTTTCGAGTTATAGGCGAAAAACCAAATAAACGTCCTTTTCGTTCTAGCATTACTAGTTTATGAGATATTTGCAATTTTAAAATCTAGCAGAGTTAGCTAAAATTTGATTTCACAAAAAAGGTTTTATGGGTGTATTAACACCCAAAGGGCAAAAATTTTAACCATTTTGCTCTACCTCGCTTAGTTTTCGAGTTATAGGCGAAAAACCAAATAAACGTGAGATATATGAGATATTTGCAATTTTAAAGTCTAGCAGCGTTAGCTAAAATTTGATTTCACTAAACAGGTTTTATGGGTGTATTAACACCCAAAAGGCAAAAATTTTAACCATTTTGCTCTATCTCGCTTAGTTTTCGAGTTATAGGCGAAAAACCAAATAAACGTCCTTTTCGTTCTAGCATTACTAGTTTATGAGATATTTGCAATTTTAAAATCTAGCAGAGTTAGCTAAAATTTGATTTCACAAAAAAGGTTTTATGGGTGTATTAACACCCAAAGGGCAAACATTTTAACCATTTTGCTCTACCTCTCTTAGTTTTCGAGTTATAGGCGAAAAACCAAATAAACGGCCTTTTCGTTCTAGCATTAGTAGTTTATGAGATATTTGCAATTTTAAAATCTAGCAGCGTTAGCTAAAATTTGATTTCACTAAACAGGTTTTATGGGTGTATTAACACCCAAAAGGCAAAAATTTTAACCATTTTGCTCTATCTCGCTTAGTTTTCGAGTTATAGGCGAAAAACCAAATAAACGTCCTTTTCGTTCTAGCATTAGTTGTTCATGAGATATTTGCAATTTTAAAATCTAGCAGAGTTAGCTAAAATTTGATTTCACTAAACAGGTTTTATGGGTGTATTGACATCCAAAAGGCCAAAAATTTTAACCGTTTTGCTCTATTTCGCTTAGTTTTCGAGTTATAGGCGAAAAACCAAATAAACGTCCTTTTCGTTCTAGCATTAGTTGTTCATGAGATATTTGCAATTTTAAAATCTAGCAGAGTTAGCTAAAATTTGATTTCACTAAACAGGTTTTATGGGTGTATTGACATCCAAAAGGCCAAAAATTTTAACCGTTTTGCTCTATCTCGCTTAGTTTTCGAGTTATAGGCGAAAAACCACATAAACGTCCTTTTCGTTCTAGCATTAGTAGTTTATGAGATATTTGCAATTTTAAAATCTAGCAGAGGTAGCTAAAATTTGATTTCACTAAACAGGTTCTATGGGTGTATTAACACCCAACGGGCAAAAATTTTAACCATTTTGCTCTATCTCGCTTAGTTTTCGAGATATAAAAAAGATTCCGCGGCAGTCTCATGTGACTGTATATAAAATGCAGCACTTTCTGAATTCTAGTGTAACTTTTGAAATATTTTCGTTCCACGACCTACGCAGATGTCTATAATTCTTTGTCCAATTTATATATAGATAACTCGTTTACGTGTTTAACCTATTTGGAGCTACGGTGTAATAACGCCGTGCAACTACCCGAAAAAGACGGTGTCATTGTCATATAAATGTATAGAAATCGTAGTAGTTTCTGAATTCTATTGTGATTTTCGGCACATTTTTGTTCCATGACCTACACAAAAGGCTATAATTGGGGATAAAATTCACGTCGAAATAGTTTCTGTAAAGTTTAGACCTTTTTGGAGTTATCATATAAAAACGCCGTACTACTATCCCGTAAAACCGTGGCATTTTTATAAAATCACTGTACTTTCTGGAGTCTAGTTCGATTTGCGGAACATTTTTGTTCCACGACCTAAAAAACTCGCTACTATTGTTGGTCGAATTTACATCCAGATAATTTTTGTAAATGTTTAACTCATTTGAAGTCACTGTGTAAAAACGCCGTACTACTACCCGAAAAAGACCGTGGCTGTTTCATGTAAATGTATGGAAAATGCGGTACTTTCTGAATTCTATAGTCATTTTCAGAATATTTTTGTTCCACAAAGTAGACAGATATCCCTAAATATTGATCGAATTTACCTTCCGATAATTTTTGCAAAGTTTCAAAGCATTTGGAACTACGGTGTGAAAACGCCGTACTACTACCCGAAAAAGACCGTGTCATTTTCATATAAATACATGGGAAATGCATTACTTTCTGAATTCTATTACGATTTTGGGAACATTTTTGTTCCACGATCCGCCCAGATGTCTTTAATTCTTGGTCCAATTTATGTTGACTTGTTTTCTGTAAAGTTTCAGCCCGTTTGAAGCTACGATGTAAAAACGCCGTACTACTACCCGAAAAAGACCGTGGCATTTCCATATAAATACATGGGAAATGCAGCACTTTCTGAATTCTATTACGATTTTCGGAACATTTTTGTTCCACGATCCACACAGATGTCTATAATTCTTGGTCCAATTTATGTTGACTTGTTTTCTGTAAAGTTTCAGCCCGTTTGAAGCTACGATGTAAAAACGCCGTACTACTACCCGAAAAAGACCGTGGCATTTTCATATAAATACATGGGAAATTCAGCACTTTCTGAATTCTATTACGATTTTCGGAACATTTTCGTTCCATGATCTACACAGATGTTCATAATTCTTGGTCCAATTTATGTCTAGATATTTCCTGTAAAGTTTCAGCCGATTTGAAGGTACGATGTAAAAACGCCGTACTACTACCCGAAAAAGACCGTGACAGTTTCATATAAATGTATGGGAAATGCAGCACTTTCTGAATTCTATTACGATTTTCGGAACATTTTTGTTCCACGATCCGACCAGATGTTCACAATTCTTGGTCCAATTTATGTCTAGATATTTCCTGTAAAGTTTCAGCCGATTTGAAGGTACGATGTAAAAACGCCGTACTACTACCCGAAAAAGACCAGTTTCATATAAATGTATGGGAAATGCAGCACTTTCTGAATTCTATTACGATTTTCGGATCATTTTTGTTCCATGATCTACACAGATGTTCATAATTTTTGGTCCAATTTATGTCTAGATATTTCCTGCAAAGCTTCAGCCCATTTGAAGCTACGATGTAAAAACGCCGTACTACTACCCGAAAAAGACCGTGGTATTTTTATATGAATATACAACTTATAGTAGTTTTTTGTATTCCCGAGTAAAAAAAATTATATATAATCATATGTGGCATATATTACAATATATAATTAGACATGTGGTTATGTATATCCATATATAATTATATATGACGTTTTTTCCGAAAAATTTTCCTTATATTATGCCATATATAATTTCATCTAATTAGATATCGGCCTTCATAATATTAGATATGGCATATATAATTATATATTACATAACATGGTTGCTCTTATTGCATATATAGTTATATATAGAACTATATCTTAATATATATGGTGGCATTTTAGCAATATATAATTATATATGGTATCATTTAAACAATATATAATTATATATGGTGACAGTTAAACTAGATATTATCATATATGGTGCCATTTAAACAATATATGGTCATATATGGTACCTCATAAACAAAATCTTTAATTCAGTTCCAGATATGATAATATATGGTACTATATATAGTGCGATATATATTTATATATGGTGTTATTTAAGCTATATATTATCATATATGGTGCCATTCAAACCATATATTATCATATATGGTGCCATTCAAACCATATATTATCATATATGGTACCATTTAAACCATATATTATCATATATGGTGCAATTTCAACAATATATGCCCATATATGGTACGATGAACACCCGAGTAAAAAAAATTATATATAATCATATGTGGCATATATTACAATATATAATTAGACATGTGGTTATGTATATCCATATATAATTATATATGACGTTTTTTCCGAAAAATTTTCCTTATATTATGCCATATATAATTTCATCTAATTAGATATCGGCCTTCATAATATTAGATATGGCATATATAATTATATATTACATAACATGGTTGATCTTATTGCATATATAGTTATATATAGAACTATATCTTAATATATATGGTGGCATTTTAGCAATATATAATTATATATGGTATCATTTAAACAATATATAATTATATATGGTGACAGTTAAACTAGATATTATCATATATGGTGCCATTTAAACAATATATGGTCATATATGGTACCTCATAAACCAAATCTTTAATTCAGTTCCAGATATGATAATATATGGTACTATATATAGTGCGATATATATTTATATATGGTGTCATTTAAGCTATATATTATCATATATGGTGCCATTCAAACCATATATTATCATATATGGTGCCATTCAAACCATATATTATCATATATGGTACCATTTAAACCATATATTATCATATATGGTGCAATTTCAACAATATATGCCCATATATGGTACCTCATGAACAATATTTTTAATACAGTTCCACATATGATAATATATGCTACCATATATAGTGCCATATATATTTACATATGGTGTTATTTAAGCAATATATTACCATATATGGTGCCATTTAAACCATATATTGTCATATATGGTGCCATTTCAACAATATATGCTCATATATGGTACCTGATGAACGACATTTTTAATACAGATGCAGATATGATAATATATGCTACCATATATATTGATATATGGTGTCATTTAAACAATATTAATATATAGACATATATGGTATCATTTAAACAATATATTGTCATATATGGCACAATTTAAACAATATATGGTCAAATTTGGTACCACATCAACATTTTGAATACAATTCCATATATGGTTTAATTTGAATAATGTATGTTACTTCATTAACAATATTTATAATACAGTGTCATATATTGTAATATATGTATATCATTTAATATATATTGATGTATGGTAATGGTACAATAATTCCAATATCAGTTGAGATACAATTTGTGGGTCCATATCAACAATTTGTTCACGTACATTTAACATATATATATGTACATTTAAGTTATAATTTATAAACACTTTATAAAGTTAAATAGTTCCATAAACCTCGTCTAACTGTATAGAATGTTTATGAATATACGATTTAATATATAATAATTACAACTACAAATTGGTGCCATTATCTAAAATTTAATTTAATGTTAACTTATAATAAAATAAAAATGTATTTCATAAAAATAAAAATATAGTGTTAATTAATGTTAATATACAATAGGTTTAAGTTTAACATCCCAGACAGAAAAATATAATCGGCACAATGCTGGCAAACCGTTGGCGATGGTCGGTTATGCGTTGGCAGAACGTTGCATTAACTATCTTGGCAAAAAATAGATTTCAAAAAACATTTTTGAAAAAATTGAGAAAACTTTTTTTAATATTTGCTTTTAAAAACATGAAATTTAACCCAGTCCACCAGATTGTCAGCCAAGACCTCTACACTCTAATCTAACGAGACTTGTTATAGATGTGTGATAGCTACAAATTAAATGAATGATAAAAGCATTTCGAGCTAACTTATAAGCATCGAAAAAAGGTATTCCAGAAATTATTAATTGTATTTTAGAAAATTTTAATTGTATATCACAAAATATTATTTGCACTTCAGAAACTACAATATTACGCAAATTTAATTATTTATTTATTTAGTTGTGTCCAGAAATAATGAAATCTATTTCAGAATTCCATAGCTAATAGAGAAAAATTTCTCAAATACATTTCATAATTTCAGAAATACGATTGATAATTTCTGAAATACAGTTTGATAATTTCTGAAATACAGTTGTGAATTTCGGAAATACAATTAATAATTTCTGAAACACAATTGATAAAACTGAACTTCAATTGACTAGTTCTGAAATACAATTCATAAATGTGAAAAATAATTGATGAGTTCTGAAACACAATTGATAAAACTGAAATTCAATTGATTATTTCTGAAATACAATTGATAAATTTTAAAACAATTAATACAATTGGAAATGGTGTAGAGCGTCAAAAAGATGTAAATAAAATTATTTTATTCAAGGATTTCAATTTAATAAAAAAATAAATATATAATTTTATAAAAAAATGAATAGAAAAAAAAATTTTAATTTTATAAAAAGAAATTCATTTTGTAAAAGAAATGCATATTGAACTCGAGCCCTTCTGAGTTTAAACCTTATTTTAACAAAATATTGTAATTTTTATACAATCAGTGCTCTGCCAGTCTCTTATTTTTTGAACAGTTGGCAATATATGTCTGGGATCTTATTTAATCCCACATAAATGGAGATCTTACGTAGTACCCAAATATAATGCGGCATCTAATTTTATCTGTCATTTTTATGGATACTTTTAGATGTTAATCCCCAAATATATTGCTGTTTCTAATTCGATCTGCCATTTTAATACCGAAATAAATTGCTGGATATAATTCGATCTGCCATTTTTCTGATAAATTTAGATCCAAGTTTATCGCCAAATATATTGCTGGATCTAATTTGATCTGCCATTTTTCGGTTAAATTTAGATCCAAGTTTATCCCCATATATATTGCTGGATCTAATTCGATTAGGAATTTTTCGGATAAATTTAGATCTAAGTTTATCCACATATATATTGCTGGATCTAATTCGATGTGCCATTTTTCGGATCAAATTGGATCTAAGTTTATCCCCAAATATATAGCTAGATCTAATTCGATCTGCCACTTTTTCGGATCAAATTAGATATACGTTTATCCACAAATATATTGCGGGATCTAATTTGATCTGCCAAAATTGAGATCAAATTAGATCTAAGTTTATCCCCAAATATATAGCTGGATCTAATTGGATCCGCCATTTTTCGGATCAAATTAGATCTAAAAATATCCGCAAATATATAGCTGGATCCGCCAATTTTCGGATCAAAATAGATCTAGGTTTATCCCCAAAGATATCACTGGACCTCCCAATTTTGAGATATAACTTGATCTTAGTTTATCCCCATATATACAATGGGATCTAATACGATATGATTGGATACACCCAATTTTGAGATCTAAATGGATCAGCTAGATATTACAGCAGATCTTAAACAATATCAAATTGGATATAATTAGATATTGCGCGAGATCAATTTTTTTTACTCGGGCAATATTTTTAATACAGTTCCACATATGATAATGTATGCTACCATATATAGTGCCATATATATTTATATATGGTGTTATTTAAGCAATATATTACCATATATGGTGCCATTTAAACCATATATTATCTTATATGGTGCCATTTCAACAATATATGCTCATATATGGTACCTCATGAACAACATTTTTAATACAGTTCCAGATATGATAATATATGCTACTATATAGTGCCATATATGTTTATATATGCTGTTATTTAAGAAATATATTAACATATTTGGTGCCATTTAAACCATATATTGTCATATATGGTGCCATTTCAACAATATATGCTCATATATGGTACCTGATGAACAACATTTTTAATACAGATGCAGATATGATAATATATGCTACCATATATAGTACCATATACTTTGATATATCGTATCATTTAAACAACCCGAGGAAAAATAGTTACATATAGTCATATATGTGATTAAGTTATATCTGTATAAATATATAGTTTCATCCGAAGAATATTTTTATCAATTGTTTATCAATTTTTATCTCAATGTATCAGTTTAGATCTGACCTGATTCAATTATGTGTTAATCAGATGAAATTGTATCAGATTTTTAATCTGATTTTTAATCTGATACAATTTTATCGGTTTGATCGTAATTGGTTCAGTTTTATATAAATAAAATATAATTGTATCCGACATTTACCTTATACAATTGTATCAAAGTTTTAAACTGATATCAGGTCAAAATTGGGATATAACTATATAATTTTATATACAAATATATCTATTTGGACCTAAACTGATACCATGTAATATAAACCCATAAAATTGTATCAGGTCAAAAATCTGATACAATTTCATCTGATTAACACATAATTTAATCAGGTCAGATCTAAACTGATGCAATTAGATAACAACTGATACAAATAAGAACTGATACAATTTTATCGTGCCATTTTTCGGATCAAATGGTATATGGATGAATCTAAGTTATATATTACCATATAAAGCTCCATATTGGTGCTATTTAAACAATATATTGTCATATATGTTGCCATCATATATGGTAACTCATCAGCAACTACAATATTAACTGTATTTCAGAAGCTATTAATTGTATTTCAGAAATTTTAAATGTATTTTAGAAATTATGGAATGTATTTCAGAAATTTATTAATTGTATTTCAGAAATAATCAAATCTATTTCAGAACTTGTTGATGGTTTATCATAGTTAATAGAGAAAAATTTCTAAATTACATTTCATAATTTCTCAAATACAATTGATAATTTCTGAAATACAGTTTGATAATTTCTGAAATACAGTTGTGAATTTTGGAAATACAATTAATAATTTCTGAAATACAATTGATAAAACTGAAATTCAATTGACTAGTTCTGAAATACAATTCATAAATCTGAAAAATAATTGATAAGTTCTGAAATACAATTGATAAAACTGAAATTCAATTGATTATTTCTGAAATACAATTGATAAATCTTAAAAACAATTGATACAATTGGAAATGGTGTAGAGCGTTAAAAATATGTAAATAAAATTATTTTTTAAAAAAATTCAATTTAATAAAAAAATATAATTTTATAAAAACATTTATAGAAAATAAAATTATAATTTTATAAAAAAAATTCTTTTGAATGGGGGAAATGTTTTTAGTTGATCTGATATTTTTAAGTAAATAAATGTTATTTTAGTTTGACTCAAGATCATAAATTAATATCACTTTCTGTTTAAATTATTTTCAAATCAAAGAAAGATGATACAATTTTTACAAGTAAATTACAAATAATAAAAATTATTGAAAAAATTTCGATAAGACCAGCAAGGAGAATGCGCATTTTTATAAAAAAAAAAATGCATAGCCGTGAAAGGTATCGAACTCGAGACCTTCTGAGTTTAAACCTTATTTTAACAAAATATTGTAATTTTTATAAAATCAGTGCTCTTCCAGTGCATTATTTTTTGAACTATTGTCAATATCTGTCTGGGATCTTATTTAATCCCAAATAAATGGAGATCTTACGTAGTACCCAAATATAATGCGGGATCTAATTTTAGCTGTCATTTTTTTGGATAGTTTTAGATGTCAATCTCCAAATATATTGCTGTTTCTAATTCGATCTGCAATTTATGGGATAAATTAAGATACTACCAAATCCCCAAATATATGACTGCATTTAATTCGATGTGCAATTTATCGGAAAAGTTAAGATCTTACTCAATCCCGAAGTATATTACTGGATCTAATTTTATCTGTAATTTTTTGGATAAATTTAGATCTTACTTAATCCCCAAATATATTGCTGGATCTAATTTGATCTGCCAATTTTCTATTCAATTTGTATCCAAGTTTATCCACAAATATATTGCTAGATCTTATTCGATCTGCCATTTTTCAGATAAATTTAGATCTAAGTTAATCCACAAATATATTGCTGGATCTAATTTGATCTCCCATCAGATCAATTTATATCTAAGTTTATCCACAAATATATTGCTGGATCTAATTCGATGTGCCATTTTTTGGATCAAATTCGATCTAAGTTTATCCCCAAATATATAGCTAGATCTAATTCGATCTGCCACTTTTTCGGATCAAATTAGATATACGTTTATCCACAAATATATTGCGGGATCTAATTTGATCTGCCAAAATTGAGATCAAATTAGATCTAAGTTTATCCCCAAATATATAGCTGGATCTAATTGGATCCGCCATTTTTCGGATCAAATTAGATCTAAAAATATCCGCAAATATATAGCTGGATCCGCCAATTTTCGGATCAAAATAGATCTAGGTTTATCCCCAAAGATATCACTGGACCTCCCAATTTTGAGATATAACTTGATCTTAGTTTATCCCCATATATACAATGGGATCTAATATTATCTAGGTTTATCCCCAAAGATATCACTGGACCTCCCAATTTTGAGATATAACTTGATCTTAGTTTATCCCCATATATACAATGGGATCTAATACGATATGATTGGATACACCCAATTTTGAGATCTAATTCGATCAGCTAGATATTACAGCAGATCTTAAACAATATCAAATTGGATATAATTAGATATTGCGCAAGATGAATTTTTTTTACTCGGGTAGTACTTTTTCGTAAAAAAAAATTTTTTTTTTCCAAAAAAGTAGTTTTTTTTGTAAAAAAGTAGTATTTTTTTTAAAAAATATATTTTTTTTGGAAAAAAAGTATTTTTTTCGAAAAAAGGTACATTTTTATGTAAAAGTTACTTTCTTCTATGGCTTTTACGGGTAGACCGGTCTGACTGGTCTACCCGGGTTTTCGGTCTACCCGGTCTCCGGTCTGACCGGGTAGACCGTAAGACCGGTTTTGAGACCGGGTAGACCGGGTAGACCGAAAACCGGGTAATGGGGGGGCTCTAATTTTTATGCTTAAAAAACGACTAAAGTAGGATATTTTTGTCACAAAAAAGTTGACAACACATTTATTTTATATGTGTGTTTTTTTTCCTAGAATTGAAAAACAAAGCAAAACACAAGAGGCAGCTAACGGTGATGTTATTATGAAAATAATGTAAAACTGCCAAAAATATGAGGCAGTTATCTTAAATGCGCAGGTACAGAAAGTGCACTTAGGGCAGTGTCACACGTTCAATATATATTGACCGCGATCCAGTATCGCGATATTTATTGAAAGTGTAGCATGCAGTATTGTTGGATCGCGATCCATATCGCAGAATAGCTCAATATTCTGAAATCCAGATCACGGATCGCGGATCACGCGATAAATATTGAACGTGTAGCATAATTCGTGATATCAATTCGCGATACAATAGTAAAAAGTGAAAGAAATCCAGATCACGGATCGCGGATCACGCGATAAATATTGAACGTGCAGCATAGTTCGTGATATCAATTCGCGATACAACTGTAAAAAGTGAAAGAATAAAGAAAATAAAACAACTGAAATAAAATACGCAGTGCAAACAAAAAAGATAAAACATTTATAACACATTTCTTCAATAAAAAAGCAAGCAAAATAGCTAAACAGGCTTCTTTTTTTTTTTTGTTTTCTCGCGACATTTTTTAATAAACGACCAGCATGGAACAAAAATAATGTAAATACTGACGCGATAAATATTGAACATGTAGCATACACGCGTGATCCATCAATCCATTAAAATGGATCGCGATCCAAATATCATAATATATATTGAACGTGTGACACTGCCCTTAAAGACAATTGCGTACACACAGAAAAACGATCGGTTGGAATTCGGCTAATTTTACTGTATTTTGGTTATTCAAGAAATATTTAAGTTGTATTTTTGTAAATTATGCAAATCGAACTTATATTTCAGTTTTGTACAAAATTAAAAATTATCACAATAAATTTACTGTGTCTGTAACAAACAACTTGCTATCCAAACTAAATTGTAAATTATTATACGGTTAGCACAACTTTTGGTCAAAATAATTAACATTTTTGCCCCACTGACTATTTCCTTAGTTATTCCACTCAACTTTCAATTTAAAAGAGGATTATTAAGACTTTCAGTGGATACAACTATTAGTCAATAGTCAGAACACCCAATTTTTGGTCATTTGCCATTTCTGTCAAATTATTTATTTAAAAATTACTAATAGTAAAATTTATTTGAAAACAATTTATTAAAAAATAAAATAATAAATACCTAAAAATTAAACCGCAACATAAGATAAAAATAAGAAAAAATCAAGATGAAATATGTGAAAACTATCGTAAGTTCTGATTTCCTTGTAATTCGAATATTTATTCTAATTGATGATTCTTTTGCAGCACCATTATCTACATAAAATTTGCGAGCCGATAACTTAAAAACTCGTGGAACTACAATAATCAGTTTCGCAATGAAGCGCTGTAAAATATTTTAATTAAATTGTGAACTCAGCAATATATCTTTGGTGTGTTAGAAAATACAAATTCGGGTTGTATATTTCAAAAATTAAATATACTTTAAAGTTTTTGCAAAGTGATCCATAGTTTCTCTGAAGCCACAGATTTATATTTCTCTACAATAAAATCCTGAGTATTTCCGCTTTTATAAAAGAATAATTGTAGAAAATTATACTTATTATGAGGGATAGTTATTAGTATCAGAATATTTGTCATAAAAAACGCATCATCAGGAAACTAATTTTTAAATCTCTTTGTTCTCTTTGTGGTTAAATTGTAGTAGTTAAATATTTCTTTTAAAATTTGTTTGTATGCATAAATATTATTGTAAGTATTTAAAAATTTTAAATATTTAATATAAATAAAACAAAAATAAATTTGAATATTTTGTTTTTAATTGGAAATAGTGTCCGAAGTTTTTGAATTCGATTATAAGCACTGAATTATTTTTTTTTATATTTATTTTGATATTCACAACTGAAAATATACATTAGCATACCCTTACCATCCAGGTATCCTGATCGATATATCACTAAATTTAAAGAAAGTTGTCGTAACCGCATTAATTCGATTGTCAACAAATTCGGTTATCACAACGAATCTGTTTTCTGGGTGTACAAAATTTTGTAAAATAGAAACGAAACCAAAACTTTGTGCAGTTATAACAAATGCGCACTTAAGAAAAGGGCAGTTAAATCAAAACTACTGTATATTGAAACTTGAAAATATAATCATAATTTTTAATTTTTTTTTATTTCGGTATGCAATAATAGTATAGATAAATTTTTACGTCTGTGAAGATAAACATTTTTTAATGAGAATTTGATCGAGATCTGAGGATTTTCTAGAAACAAAAAATTTAAATAAACTATGTTTTCGCTTAAAAAAACTCAATGACGTACACAGAAAAACCAGTAGGCACCAACAATGGGAATTTGTAAAAACAATCACATTTTCTTTTAAATTGAAATTTTATTCCCAACAATTTTTTTGTTTGAAATATTTGTAACTCGTTTGTAAATTGTTATCTTTCATATAAAAATTGTTTAAAAATAAAAATTCAAATTTACAAAAAATTTTTTTTTTTGGATTTACAAATTTCTTTGTTGGTGCCTTTCTAAAAAGTTTTTTTTTGTATTTACAAACTTGGTATGAGAAAGTGTTTAAAAATTTAATTAGAATTTTGTAAATTCGTTCTGTGTAGAATTTAATTATAAAATATTAAAAATTATTTATGGTTTTGAAATCTACGGAGCTTAAGTTTTCATTTGAGTATAATAATGTATGTTTATATACGAAGATTTTCCAGGATTAAAAAAATTGTAATTTTTTAGTACACTCATCATTTTTACAGTCTTAAAGTTTACAAAACTAGATACTATAATGAATAACGTTTTGTATGAAAATTGCAAAATCACTAGAAATGCCTGAAAATATTAACAAAGGATAAAATAGCATTGTTAAATTTCGTTGATGTTAGTCTAAGTTGAGTTGTTGATAACAAATTCGATTTGCTTTCAACAGGCACATAAGTAGACGATTATCAAAATATTAACCCACTCACGGGCGAAAGGCACTGATGATGGCTTTGTAGCGAAAGCCGAAAATGCGCATTCTGCCTTGCTGGTCTTATCGAATTCTATCGAACATTTTTATTCTTTGTAATTTACTTGTAAAAATTGTATCATCTTTCTTTGATTTGAAAATAATTTAAACAGAAAGTGATATTAATTTATGATCTAGAGTCAAACTAAAAATAAGATTCATTTATTAAAAAAATCGAAATTTCAACCAAACTTTACATGGAAATTAAAGTTTTTCTTACATGAAAAACTGTGTTTTTTAAAAGTTAACGACAGTTTTCCTCATAAAAGAATCATTAAAATTTATGTTAAAATTTCGGTTTGTTTTTCAAATATTTTAGAACATATCTAATATTTACACAATTTTGATACAAAATATTGTTCACTAAAGACAAAATGTAAATCCATTGGTTATTGTGAAAAATAATTTTATTTTTATGGAGCATAACAGTTGTTTCACATGAAACACGAACCACTTTGGAACATTATGTGCTTCACAATTTTTATAAAACAATTTTTAATGAAACTTTTTCATTGAGTGCCCAGTGTAGAAACGATAATGACATATCATTATTTTTTGGACTACCAGTAATGACACCGACTTACTTTCTACATTATTTTAAAACATATAATATAGAGTTACTAATAACTAGTTACTTGTTCCATTATTTCAAAATACAAAATAATGAGTTACTAATGATGACTTATTTTTATCATTATTTCAAATAGAAAGTAATTTTCTAGATTTTTTTTGAAATCTATTTTTAGACTCAATATGTTTTCAACACTGGTATGTAACCACATATTTTTTGTATGTTGCCAAGTAAGCTCACTTGTGCGCAGCAGGTCAATTATGTTTTTATTTCTTAAATATTACATGTCGAGATAGCTCAGATAGTAGAGCTATTGACTACGAGTAAATTTTATTAAAAAAATTTTTATAATAAAAAAATGTTTTTTTTATAAAATTCATTTATTTGAAAATCTACTTTTAGACTCATTGTTTTTGTCAATACTGGTAACGTATGCTGAGTTACACTCATTATTTTGGGCGACATCGCCATACAAAAGTAATAAATGTAATAATAAAAGTAACTATTTACCAGGCAGGTAGCTAGGGGGGGGGGCTTGGGGGCTCGAAATTATTTGACAAATTTAAAACTTAACAAAATACGTCGAAAATAACAATGTTTTTCAAAAAATTTAATAAAAAATATTTATTTTTAGTTGAAATCAAATAGCAAGTGGCCAAGTTTCAGAAGTTTTCATAAATAAAATGGATACGAAATGCAATTGCAAAAACTGTTTTCTAAAAAAAAATTTTTTAAAGCATTTTTGTAAAAATCTTTGATAGTTATGTGCGCTAGGCATAATCAAAGAGGTAACAAAATAAAGAGAATGCAATCCTCTGATTTACTGAAAAAAACTTTATAAAATGTGCTTGCAAATAGGAAACTGAAATTTTTACGCACCTTTTAATTGATATGTGGCTATTTTTAATTGTTACTACTAATAGTTTTCATCATATTTGTTATAAGTTAAACATAAATTAACCTTTGGTTTTCCTTAAAAATTACAGGTTTCCTGCTTTTAGGGACAATCTATTACACTCAACCAAAAAAGTCTGTAATGGCTACTGAAAATTTTGCTGTTATTATGGGAAAATGAACTCTTTTGATTAAGTTCAGCCGTATTTTTTTGCTAATTTTGGCAACATATGTCTACTGATTTTAAATAAATTTTAGAAAAATTGCTGTAAACTGCAATTCATAATCGATTTGCTAAAATAAGTTAAAAAATTTACATATATTTAGTTAGAATATTCTTCTACCTCAAGTCCTAACTCTAATATGATATTGTCATATTAGATTTTTATTTGTTGTTTCAAAAAGGGTTGATCATTTTCATGATAGACAATACAATTGTTTCGTAGACATCACTCTACTCTTCAGTTGTCCGCTAAGAAAATGATAACTTTCCTACTCAAAACGAGACCAAATAACTGGTTTTACCAAATCAGACAGTTCATATACGAAAGTACAAAATTCTCATCCCGTTGGTTTTTTGTACCTTATGTAATGTCTCGTTTTGAGTAGGAAAGTTATCATTTTCTTAGCGGACAACTGAAGAGTAGAGTGATGTCTACGAAACAATTGTATTGTCTATCATGAAAATGATCAACCCTTTTTGAAACAACAAATAAAAATCTAATATGACAATATCATATTAGAGTTAGGACTTGAGGTAGAAGAATATTCTAACTAAATATATGAAAATATAGAAAGTCCGAAAAAACAATTTTTGTATTTTTTAATGCAAAAATTAAAATAATTGTTAAAAAATTTACTAAATATCAATAATTTTAGTACAATGAAATTGGTATAAAAAAATTAGTAGACGCTACTAAATTTTAGTAAATTGTTGTAAAATGCAATTTAAAATCAATCTGCTAAAATTACCAAAAGAGGGTAACTAAAAAGAAACAAACTAAAATCTAAAAGACATCAAATCAAATTTAATAAAAAAAAAAATATTTTGATTCGATTGTAAAAAAATATATAATTACTTCAACATATTTAAAATTTGGAGCAAAAATTGCAAACGGTTCTCCAGTTATTACCTTTTTATGCATTGGAGATAAAACTAAATTTAATGACCCATCTAAAAATCGACATATGTATATGGATCCATACAGGTTAAATGTATGTGGGTGCATGCTCATAAACATGCATTCACACACAGAAAATAAATCAGTTGGAATTCTGCTAGAAATACCATGATTTTAATAGTACAACATAATTTTTATCATTGTTATATAAATTTAATTGTATTAGTTAAAAGTTTGCGTTAGGGACTGAAAATTCTAAATTGAAAGTGAATATTTATTATATTTGCGTTAATAATCGGTTTCCCTAACCAATTTTAAAAATAAATCAATACTATTAATCTATTCGATAATCACAATCATTTTAAACGATAAAATATTCCATTTTCTCCCATATGCTAGTTGTGATAACCAAATTAAAACAAATAAGCTTTACTAAATTTTTAATTTTAATTAAATACTAAATATTGGTTACACTACCCAATGCTAAAATTATTTATAAGAAGTTTTTGAGAGATTTTCAGTTGTCATACCCAAAATTAAAATTTTTAAATGGTATTGATGATCATAACCAATAAAAATTCTATTATAACCGAAAGCCATTTGCCACAAATCCCAAAAAACTATTTTGGTAATCACGGTTATTTAAAATCAAATAAGTTGTCAAAAAAAAATTAGAAAAAGATATAACAAATTTATAAAATATATTTTTTTTGTTTGGAAAAAACTAAAAAAAGCTAAATTTTTTGAAGAAATTAATATTATTTCTATAGAATTTTCTTAAGAAACCCTAAGAAGCAATGGAAGGATACAAAATACAATCTTAAAGGTAAAATATAACACACTTTTCTAAGTATTACGGATATGGACTAGATATGTTTCAAGGAACGCCTCAGCTACTGTGGAATTTTACTACCAAAATTTTAGATATGGAATATGAGAGGAGAAACCTTGGTTTCTTTTGTTCCTTACGAAGAAAAACCAATAGAATGTAGGAAAGTCTCTCTGAAAAACTCTCTAAATTCGGATGACTTTTTGTCGTAGAAATACCCTCAGATGCCGAAAAGTAAGAAAGTTTCCAGATTTGGAAAAATGTGGTGTGGGAAACTGTTCAGGTTTCAAAGACCTCTTTTTTTAAGTCTTATCGTTGAAGTATGTATTTTTGTTTTCATTGAAATAATAAAAGAAATTAGAAACACAACAGGAAACAGTGATTTTAATAATTCGGTAGGAATTTTTAAATAATTCGGTCGGGTCTACCAAATAGTCAATTCGGTCGGGATTACCAAATAAATTCGATTGGGATAACTTTATTTATCGTTTTATTAAGTAGGTACATCCGAAAATGACGATTGCTGCAATCGAATAATGTGATAGTACATGTAACTACTAAAATTCGGTTGGCAACGAATTCGGTTGCCACAACGAATCTGTTCTCTGTGTGCATAACCATACATGGATACATAAATCTCCATACATGAATCATATATGACCATACGTGTGCATTAACGAAATTTGAGGTAATATCTTTTGGTGTGCACAAATAATAATTTAAAAAAGTAAGCAAAAAATTTAAAAAATATTTGTTTTAAAGAAAACCATAAACAATTGTATTTATACTATTATGAAATAAGCAATGGTTTTCTTTAAAACAAATATTTTTTAAATTTTTTGCACTTATTACACTCCTAAAATCAAGGCCAAAAACTTATGGAATAATAACTAAAACTGTTTATTGGTTTATAAAAAACTAAAAGGTAAAATAGCAAAAAATAATCGAACCAAAATGCATAATATTTTTAATATCATTATAAAAAAGGTAAACATTTAGATTTTCATGTTAAAATAAATATTTTTTTTACCAAAATCTCAGTTTAACGTTGAAACACTAGCCGTTTTACTTATTTGTCTACCAGTTTTTTTTTTTGTGAGTGTAATTGCTTAATTTTTATTTTTTTTACTTAATAATACAAACATTTATTTTTTTGGAAATATAATATTCTATTTTTAATATTTTGTTAAACTAATGAGCCTTGTCATGACCAAAAACAACATTTTCCTCGAAATCCGCAAAAATCGAATCGACAAGGTAAGGGTTAACGTTAATTATTTCGTCCAAAAATTTTACCATAGTAACTTCAAACATTATGTTATAATATTTCAAATCACATTTCCTAAAATTAATTGGTAGTAAGCAAAAAATTGACTTCTTTTGTAAATTAAAAAAAAAAAAAAAATCTGGGGTCATTTTGGGCACCAGGTCCACATGGGTTAATGATGTCCAAAAATTTTTTTTGTCAACCTTGGGTAGCGATGATAAAAAAACAACTTACATTACAGAAGTAGCTAATTTTTAATTTTAAATATTTTATGACAGCAAATAAGCCGTGTGTTATCACCAAAAAACGCAATTTCCTCGAAATCCGCAAAAATAAAATCGTTGCCCTACCCAAGTGTGCCAGTGGATGTTTTTAAATGTTTTTATTTTCATTCTCTAAGGTGTTCTAAACAAGTTACTGGACTCCAAACCTCAATTTTTTCGGTTTCGTTGAAGAAAAAATTTTGAAATTTGAAATTAGAGATTTCAAAAACGTCCCAAAAATTTTGTCCGCGTATGACGTCATCTTGCGACAGGTTTACGACATCCAATAAAAAAATCTTGTTCGATATCTCATAGCCTTGAGTCTTTTAAGTAAAAAAATTATAACTCAGTAATCGATTTCAAAAATATTTATGACGTGTGGTCGAATTTCTCAATGAAGTAATAATTTAACCTTTTTTGGTCTGGGGCATTATTTATTACTGGGCTGGTTCTTAACCGAATTTGAATTTTTATACCTTTTTGAATAGATAATTATCTCTTTATATCAAATAATTTAACATGTAGAATAATTGAAAAATTTACATAAGTCTCGAAAAAAGTCATTTTTTCCCCATATAAACGCATTTGCAATTTTCAATCGCTTTGAGCGACCTCTAAACATTTTTCGATTGACCCAAAACTTCGTATTTATCACTTTTTTGGCCATTCGCATATTTCTGGGGGGTGAGACCTAAAATTTGAACACTTTTTTTTTGGTCCATATAACGAAGGGCCACCCTAATGAACACGCATGATAACGCATGAGCATGCATGATCATACATGTAGATATTACCTCAAATTTCGTTAATGCACACGTATGGTCATATATGATTCATGTATGGAGATTTATGTATCCATGTATGGTCATGAATGCATGTTTATGAGCATGCACGCACATATGTACATTTAACCTGTATGGATCCATATATGTCGATTTTTAGCTGGGGAGTCTTATTTCCAAACTAAGAATATATCAATAACGACAAATATAAAATAAATAAGAATTCTAAAAAAGCAACAAGTTTTTGTAAATAAAATTTCCTTAAAGTATCCACTTGTTGTTAAATTAGTATATTTTTTGCTAAGTTTAGCACTCGGTTTTGAAAAATTAGTAACATGTTTTGCTAAAATCAGCAACTAAAAATCAGTACATACTCGTAAATAGTAAAGTGCGATTGAAAACTATTTACACATTTTTTTTTACTAACCTTTTTAAATGATTTTACTATAGTGACTGTAAATTAAATACATATGTGACGCGCAAAATAGAAAGGGACCTAAGGTTAGAAAGGGACCTAAGGTCAGGAGAGCATGGGATCGGTCTCATTCGATGCTCAGATGTTGTCCACAAAAAAAAAAAATTGATTTTTTTTTACCCTTAGGTCCCTTTCTCTATGCGCTGTCACATATATAAATTCGGATTTGTCCCAATAAGCTTCTTGCAGTATATTTAACAAAAATAGATCTGCTGTATTAGAAGACCTTGCAAAATAATCATCGCGGTCAGCTTGTTGCTAAAACAAAATCCTCAAAGGGTTTTGCAAATATAGCTCGGATTTTAATTTGATATCCTCTTGAAATTCTAATCACGTTCATGTAACAAAGACGCACTATCAGTTGCTTATTTTTATTCAAATTGTTTGTTATAACCAGTTTTGTTTTAAAAATTATTAAGTGGGTTAATTTGTAAAACGCAACGCCTTGCGTTGCGTTGATTTGTGTGTAAATTGTTATTGTTACAAAAACAATTTGTATGGAAAACCACTCAACGCAAGGCGTTGCGTATTACAAAATAATTACATAAAATCGGTTTAGAAATTGTGAGTAAAAATGTTAAAACACCCGGAAATTTCCATTCAAAATTACACATTTTGTACAAACAAACAATCGGAATAAAAATGACTAGAACTGGGCCTTATAGTTCATAATTCATTTTAATCAATTTTATTTTTGAGCTAGTGTGTTCTTTTAGTTCACTCGTTCATTCGATAAATTTTTTCAATTGTTCATACACTAATATAAAATTCTTCAAAGATTTTTGCTGCTGAAAAAACAGCTGAACTCAGCGAAACATTTACTAAACATTAGAAAAGTACAAACAGAGAGAAAAAATCTGTTAAATTTACAATATTTCAGCTACCCGAGTAAAAAAGTTTTGATATAATCACATATTACTTTATCTAATTGCATATAGTTACATATGGCCACATATGCTTTTAAATTCAAGCATATATACTTTTATATAGTCATATATTAGATATTTTTTGCTCAAAGGTTTTAATATGGAGACATGTGATTTTATATTATTACATACTGGCCTACATATATATGAATGTGCTATATATACATAAGTACATAAAGAAACATATAAAAGATATAATTACATATACGATTATATATAATTTAGTATGACACTATACATAATAATATAAAACTATGTGGATCCATATAAAAAATATTTTATAATTTGTGTTAGTTATGATTATATATTGACGAATATGAACCCATATATAACTTATAATGTTCTTTATAAAATCATCTATAATTATATATCATCCCACATAGGCAATTTTTTCAAAGTGATTTTACCCGACTAAAAAAGATGTTATTTAATCATATATCACCATATATAAACCCATACATACGTCCATATCTAATTTGATCCGAATATTGGAATATATAATTATATCAAGCGAGATAAGCATGTTATCTCACCTGATACAATTTGATCCGAAAAATGGGTCTATCTAACTGCATCAAATTATATATAAATACATATAATTTGATGAAGATTTGCAAAGAAAATTTGGGTAAATATTATTGAGATCACTTATTTCATTCATATTCCCCCTGATGAGGTAAGGCGTAGGCTTAGAAGTTTTCAGGCGTTATAACAAATATTTGTGCAATATTTAACAGTCAAGTAAGACTTATATTTGATCAAAATTGTATTAGATTCGCCAGGAAAATTTCACTTCAAAATTAATTTTTTTTTTTTCACGGAAAAATAAATGAACTTAAACCATATTAATTTCAACATATGTTTGTCTAATTTTTATTTTTAAATTTAAAGTAAAAATATTTATTTCGGCCTTTAATTCCGCAATGAAAAAAAATTTTTTTTCCCTTATTTATTTTTTTAACCCTTAAGTGCATGATCTCTTCGATTATAACCATTTTTTATATATGATTTCTAAAGGTACATTTCTATATATGACTGTACATTTCAAGAAAAATACCAAGAAAAAAAATTTTTTTAAAAAAAGGTGATTTTTATTGAAAAATATGGTTTTTTGCCAAATAGCTAAATTGTGATTATTTTAACGTATATGAAAAAAAAACAAACAAAAATCTATAAACTATAATTTATACATTTATTGTCGCCAAAATGAATTTTATTGCGAGAATATAACTTTAAATATTTAAACAAATATTTTTGAATATTAAACTTTTTGAAAAAAAAACACGCGTGTTTTAGATTTTTCACAAATATACAGAGCAAAACCAAGATTTTTACTCTAACTGTTTAAAAATTCCACGCTAAACTATAGGAACACTACACTGAGAGAATTATCTGCATGCCACTAATGAATTTTTGCATAAAACCAATGAAGTTGCACTAGAACTCGTCCATTGAAACTTTTCATTGAATTAATGGAATTTTTCATAAAATATTGCCAAACATTTCATTTTATTTATTAAAAGTTTCATACACTCCATGAAACAGTTTCATTAAAACTAGATTCATAAAATATGTATATGAAGCTTTTTCATCGAATTTAAGAAATTTTTCATTTACTTTGTGAAGAAAACTTCATTAATTCACTAAAAAATTTCATTAAAACTCGTCCAGCAAAATTCTCTCTGTGTATGTACAAAAGGCGCCCCCAATGCCCAAAAATGCATCAAGTGGGTTTTTTATTAAAAAACCGGTATGTTGCCAAATGGCTACACCATGCATTTAAGGGTTAAAATTATTTTTAGTTTAATAAAGAGTATTTTGCCAACTATTTGAAAAATATACGTTAAATTCAATTATAAACATTTATTTATGTATATGTCAAAGTGCAAAATTCAAAACCAGATCCACAATTTCAGAGTTTTTTTTTAAATTTTTATAGTGCAATTAAGCTTTATAAAATTTTTATAATTAGAAATCATGTCAGATAAATTTATACATGAAATTAATACAATTTTATATTAACTTTATTATATATTTTGATATAAGATTGTTTAGAGAAGCTTATACGCCATTATATATAATTATGTATAAACTATATATGCAGATCACTTAATATCTCTTAATATATAACGTCATATCAAACAACAAATAAAAATCTAATATGATAATATCATATTGGAATTTGGACTTGAGGTGGAAGAATATTCTAACTAAATATATAAAACCAAAGTGTTAATATAAATGTATATGGTCATATAAAGCCACACATATAAACATTTATAATTATATCAAATCATATAAAATTATATGAAAACTTTTTTAGTCGGGTATATAAAAATATATAAGGTCCATATAAAACTGTTTTATATTATATTTGGTTCCATGTTATCAATGATTTTGAACTAGTTTGAGATTTAGTAATTACTAGGGATTGGCGCGTGACACGAAATGTTCGTGAGTCACGTTATTCACACGTGATCGTGAGTAATAATTACTATACTTAAGTGATGCGTGCGTGAGCGTGAGTAAGAATAACCCGTGCATGATTCGTGTGTGAGTTTATTTTATGCATCATATGTTTTTAGTAATTTTTACTGTTTTGCGAGAGAATTTTCTGATTGTAAGTTTTTAATATACTCATGTGTGCTGAGTAAGAAACGAAATGCTCGTGCGTGAGTAATTTGTATTTGTTTAAGAGCATGAGTCAAAAATGGCTTACGCACCCATAACATTAACAACACTGAAGCTGTAATACGAAATTCTCTATTCTATAACTTACACTTGACTGATTTTTTATATTAAGGTTTTTCACAAGGCGTGTGCTATTTGTTGTATCGTCCTAACAAAAAACAGAGTTGGTTAAAATTAAATTGAAAAAATACAACATTTGAGAATAGCACGATACAACATTTTTACGTGTGTTTAGTGTCCTATGTTTGAGTGTGCTAACAGATAGAAAACCAAATAAAAAATCGTTGTTAAACTCAAATAAAAATTTTAACAACTCTGTGTTTTGTTAGGACGATACAACGATACAACAGATAGCATACCCCTTATGAACAACCTAATTATATCTTGGTTGTATATATATCATAATCCTATTAACTTTAAAATTTCAGTGTTGTTAACTTTATTTTAAAATTACTAAATTAAAAGAAAAATTTTTTCATGTTTATTGCACTGTCATGATAAATCTGGATAAAAGTAATGGAAGATTTATCGAAATTATAAGATCTCCAGCAGACCTGGGGTTAATCATTACATTTTGTAATTAATTACACATGCAATTACGCAATTACATATTATTGTAATTGAAAAAAAAACTCAACTACAATTACATATTATTTGTAATTGCAATTCAAAAAAGAACAATAACAATTACAAGTAATTGTACAAGTAATTGAACATTTTTTTTTATGTAAAAAAATAATTTTTGTATATTGTTAGATATGGTCCTATATAATATGATAAAAAGTATAAGGTTAATAATTGTATCAAACTATGTCCACTTTTATAACATAATTTTATACAAAAAGATATAATTTGATGTAATTGGATGAGGACAAAATTCGGATACAATTGCATCGAATTGCATAAAATTGTATCAAATTGTACCAAATTGTATACAATTGTATACAATTCGATACAATATGATACAATAAGACGTTCTCATTTTTCGGATATAATTATATCTAATTACATAAAAGATTATATATAATTAAATATAACTTCATATGGCTCCATATCATTTTTTTTTACTTGGGTATATTTTAGTTAATCGAAAATGACAATTTACACTGCTAGTTAAGATCGGCAAAAATTTTCATGGATATTAGTCGACTTAAACATCACAAACAATTTTAAGTTTTTTTTTTTTTTTATTTCTTAATGCTAATAAAAATCTACACTGCAAAAAGCAGTCTACTATTTTCTAGAAAATATTTCTGTTTCTTGTAGCAGGAGAGACCGTTATTTGTATTCAAATCAATTAAATTTAAAGATAGATCAACTTTTGAATATATAATAATTTCAACTAATATCCATCAACATTTCTTTGCCGGTATTAGCAAGGTAAATTTGCAATTCGCTTAAACAAAATTTAGCTCAAATATTGTTAAAATTTCGTACACTTAACAGTTGCATTTTTGCTGTTCTTATCTCACTAATATTTAGCAAAAAGGATTTACTAATTTCAAAAGCTTTCTTTGCAGGACCCCTTGTAACTAATTTTGAGTAACCTTTTTGTTTGCTATTTTTACAGGATTTTTTCTATCAGTATGAGATTATATTATGGCAATGGTTTGTTTGATAATTCCGGATAAAATAAAATAACAGAATGGAACAGTTGAAATTTAACTTATTCGTGAACACGATAAACTTCCTAACTCTAAAAATGAGCAATAATATGGCAAAAAATTTTAAATGTTGACAAAAAAAACTAAAATTTTTGAAAATTGAAATCACCTAGAAATTATATTACACTTGAAATATATAATTTAGTTTAGAACTTAGAAAATGCGTTAAAAATTAAATTTTCTTTTATGGTTATAAGCCATTCTTAATTGTAACATTTAAAAAGTTTCAAAAACCTTTTTGCGCTCTTGGAGATACTTTTATAAAATTTTGTGCCTCTCTTTAGAAAAAACATTTTTATATTGAAATTTTCTTTCTTTTTTATCAGTATCAGGCAGGCACCAGAAAACGTTTTTTTTTTTGTTTTTATCAAAAATAAATATCACTAAAATTCAAAATGTTTTTATTTCTCAATCGAAAACAAAAAATTTCAAATGTACTTTAAAACAAAAATATCCCTCAAGTTGAAATTCGAAAAATATCTTTAGGTATAAATATCAAAGATAAAAAAATTGATAAAAAAATAAAACTTTTTAAAACGTTTTAAAAAACGTTTTTTTTTTGTTTTTCATCTTTGTACTAAGTACAAAAATATGAATAGAATTTTAAAATTTTTGTTTTATTTTTATGGTGGAGATACTATTATGGTTTTTGGTTTCAAATCTGTTGAAAATCATATAATATCCTAGAGTGAACTGTTGAGCGGTATACAAACATATATTGCAAATATTTTTTTTTTTTGCTAAAATGTTTGCCAATTGACCAGCATTTTGCACTAATATTATTTATTTTCGGAATGAAATCGCTGTATAAGTTTTCTAATTCAATTTTTGCACAATGAAACCTTTTTCATATTCCGCCATTAATTCACAATTTTTTAAGTGCAGATTTTTAAAATTTATAACCTAGGGACCATAATACCCATATCTCATACCAAAGTTTGGTAATTAGTTCGCAAAAAAAAAATTGCCAAAAAAAATTTGCAAAAAAAAAATTTTCCATTAATGTATTCTTTTGCAGAATATAAATTGCTGATTAGGTTTCTTAACTATTTTTTTGTATCATAAAGGCTTTTTTCGCATTCCGCCAATATTTTGCAATTTTTTGAGTGCGGTTTTTTTAAATTTTTAACCTTAGGACAATAATTCCCATATCTTATGCCGAAGTTTGGTGATTAGTATGCAAAAAGTTTCGCGAAAAAAAATTTTGCAAAAAGGAACATTTTTCCATCAACATATTCTTTTGAAAAATGTAAATCGCTGACTGAGTTTTTTAATTTATTTTTTGTACCATAAAGCTTTTTTTCGCGTTCCGCCATTATTTTGCAAATTTTTAAGAGCGGTTTTTTTTAACTCACAACCTAGGAACTACAATACCTATATCCTATACCAAAATTATCTGGTTAGATTGCAAAAACAAAAAAAATTGGGAAAAAAAATTTTCCAAAAAGGAATAGTTTTGCATCAATATACATATGTATATGTATGTAACATATGTATAGCAGGATGTTAATCGCTAATTAAGTTTAAAAAATTTTGAATGCGGTTTTTTAAAATTCATAAATTTGGGACTATGATACCCATATCTTATGCCAAAGTTTGGTAGTTCGTACGCAAAAAATTTAGCGAAAAATAAATTTTGCAAAAAGGAAAATTTCTGCATCAACATATTCGTTTGCAGAATGTAAATCACTGAATGAGTTTTTAAATTTATTTTTTGTACCAAAAAGCTTTTTTTCGCGTTCCGCGATTTTTTTTGCAATTTTTTAAGTGCGGATTTTTAAAATTCATAATCTTGGGACTATAATACCAATATTCTCATATCAAAGTTTGGTGGTTAGTTTTGCAAAAAAAATTCGCGAAAAAAATTTTCCGAAAAGAAAATTTTTTGCATCAGTGTATTTGTTTGCAGAATGTAAATTTCTGATAACAATTTTTAATTCATTTTTTGTACCATAAAGTTTTTTTTCGCGTTCCGCCATTGGTTTGAAATTTTTTAAGTGGGGTTCTTTAAAATCCATAATCTAGGGACTATAATACATATATCCTATACCAAAATTAGCTAGTTAGATTGCAAAAACAAAAAATCACGACAAAAAACTTTGCAAAAAGGAATAGTTTTGCATCAATATATTTGCTTGCAGAATGTTAATCGCTGATTATCATGCTTTGTAGAAGTCTTTTCGGCGGAAATTTTTATTACTTTTTAATAACGCAAAGGTTTATATCATTGGATGCAGAAATATGTCTATATGAATGTTGTTTTAAGAATTTTTACAAAATTTATATGTAATTGTAATCAGAAAAAACTAAAAAAAAAACGTTTTAAAACATTTTATTTTGTTTTTTCCTCAATACAAAAAAAACGTTTTTTTTTTGTTTTTTCCTCAGTACAAAAATAAAAATAATTCTCAACTTTCCTGAAAATATCAGTACGGATATTTTTAAAATTTTGTTTTCGAAAAGAAAACAAAAAATAAAAAAATTTATGAAAACAAAATATCCATCAAGAAAAATAAATTCATTTGTACACAAGTGATTTTTTTTTATTGAGGAAAAAACAAAATAAAACGTTTTAAAAGTATTAATATCGGGTGCCTGGTATCAGGCAATTAATAAATTAATTTTTCTGTTGAATTATCACATAAAAGGTCTGTTCCTTTATGTTACCGCGGAAACCATTCTTACCAAAAAGCATTCCCGTACTCGAAAGTTGAGTAAATGAGAGCGCTCAAAATGGTGTATTTGTGTTTCTCTTTTTACTATTAACTTCGGAAAATTGTAAAAGGCACAGCTGGTGTAATGATAAACAAATAATACCATTGTGAAAGATTTTAATTTAGCAAAGAAATACTCAAAATAAAACGATTATATATAAAAATTAAGTTAAAAAAAACTTTTAAATGCAAAAAATATGTGCATCTGTGCGATTTTTTAGCCTAAATCTGTATGTATTTTAATTTTTTTTTCTTTTAACTAAGTTTTTTGCTAGAAAAGTGATTTTGTGCGTTTCCGTACTTGTGGGCAATTTTGTCATTTAGAGATAGGATTTTCTGCTTCTCATTTTACTGAACTTTACACAAAAAAGTGAAGGACCACACTTAACTTAAAATAACGAGTTTTTGGTAAGGGTTATAAATTTTTTTACAGTGTACATCGTTTTCCATATTATATGGAAATATCTGTGGTTAATGTTTAATCTTGGTTATGTTGGAAATAAGTTACTCATCCTAAATAAATTAAAAATTTCAATGGACCAATTCTATTCAGGATTTCCTATACGATAGAATTAAACGAGTTCTGTAAAATAAATATCCTGAAAATCTAAATGGTTTTCTACGGAAGAGTCCTTACAATTTGAGTAATATTTCTATAAAAGGGTCGTTTAAATGTTAGGGATAATTTCTTAGAATTTGTAAGTTATCGTAATAAATTGCTATTAGAATCTTAAAATTTTTAAGAAATTTCCTCAAAATCCGAAATATTGTATTTTCCAAAAATGTAAATCCCTATAATCTTAACATTACACATGTTCGAAGATACTATTCGGCAAATACTCTCCCAATATATATATTTAGTTAAATACACAGAGGGAATTTTGCTGGAATAGTTTTTATGAAATTTTTCAGTAAACCAATGAAGTTTTCTTCACAAAGTAAATGGAATTTACTTGCATTTTTTTAATTTTAAAGAGAAGCAAAACTGAAGAAATTCGTAACATAATTAATATGCTACCTTCATTGGAAAGAATATAGAGGACAGATAAAAGGTAGTGAAAAGCTTCCTATAGAAATATTACTGCCTTTTTTAAAATATAAAACCATAATTTTAATTTTTTAACTCCATTCAGTAAAAGGAATATTTTGATAACCAGAACTAAAAACGATTTTTGTCTTAAATGTAAGTTACGAAATTTTGTTTGAAAATTTTTTACTTAAGCCAAATTTTGGAAAAAATTAATTCTTAGTTTTTTCCCATAATCATTTGTTCTAAAAAAAATTACAAAAGGTTTTATTTACTTCCGAAAACTTACATAATTTCTGCCTAAACCGAATTGCGAATTTTGTAAAATGTAACCAGTATTTTTTCACACACAGGTAGTCAATACAAATGTAGTCACAAAATTCTCCATAGAACAATAAGTGGGCAAAAAATTAACCTCTTAGGTTAATCTCTATATATAAAAGAATAACGTGACTGACTGACTGACTCAACATCGCCCAGCCCAAACCGCTGAAGCTATGAAGTTGAAATTTGGTATGTAGGTTCCTCTTTCGGCGTAGACGTCCGCTAAGACGGGATTTTTGGAAATTCCTACCGTAACGGGCAAAAAGGGAAAAGTCTCCCCCTTGACCGCCTGCCAAAACCCCTTTGGCTAGAAAGCTGAAATTTTAGATATGTGTTCCTTGGAGTAGGGGCTAACTTTTCTAGAAAGTACTTTCAAGAATTTTGGACAGGGACGTTGTAAAAATGGGGGTTAAAAAGGGGAAAAGAGCCCCCCTTGACGGCCTGCCCAAACCGCTGGAGGTAGGAAGTTGAAATTTGGTATAAAGGTTCCTCCACTATCGTAGACATCCAACAAGACGGGATTTTTTTGAAATTTTTACAGGGAAGGGCAAAAAGGGGAAAAAGTCTCCCCCTTGACGGCCTGCTCAAACTGCTGAAGCTTTGAAGTTGAAATTTGGTATGTAGGTTCCTCGACCGGTGTAGCCATCCGTGGAGACGGCATTTTTGGAAATTCTTATCGGGAGGGGCAAAAAGGGGATTAAAAAAGTTCTTTTTCCCAAAAAAATACCTTTTTCCAAACAAAGTACCTTTTTACAAAAAAAGTACCTTTTTCCAAAAAAGTACCTTTTTCCAAAAAAGTACCTTTTTCCAAAAAAGTACCTTTTTCCAAAAAAAGTACCTTTTTCCAAAAAAGTAATTTTTCCAAAAAAAGTACCTTTTTCCAAAAAAAATACCTTTTTCCAAAAAAAGTACCTTTTTCCAAAAAAAGTACCTTTTTCCAAAAAAAGTACCTTTTTCCAAAAAAAGTACCTTTTTCCAAAAAAAAGTACCTTTTTCCAAAAAAATTACCTTTTTCAAAAAAAAGTAACTTTTCCAAAAAAAGTACCTTTTTCCAAAAAAAATACCTTTTTCCAAAAAAAGTACCTTTTTCCAAAAAAAGTACCTTTTTCCAAAAAAAATACCTTTTTCCAAAAAAAGTACCTTTTCCAAAAAAAGTACCTTTTCCCAAAAAAAGTACCTTTTTCCAAAAAAAGTACCTTTTTCCAAAAAAAGTACCTTTTTCTAAAAAAAGTACCTTTTTCAAAAAAAAGTACCTTTTTCCACAAAAAGTACCTTTTTCCAAAAAAAGTACCTTTCTCCTAGAGAAGTACATTTTTCCAAAAAAGGGACCTTTTTCCAAAAAAGTACCTTTTTCGAAAAAAGTACCTTTTTCCAAAAAAAGTACCTTTTCCAAAAAAAGTACCTTTTTCCAAAAAAAATACCTTTTTCCAAAAAAAAGTACCTTTTCTAAAAAAACTACCTTTTTCAAAAAAAAGTACCTTTTTCCAAAAAAAGTACCTTTTTCCACAAAAAGTACCTTTTAACAAAAGAAGTACCTTTTTCCAAAAGAAGTACCTTTTTCCAAAAAAAGTACCTTTTTCCAAAAAAAGTACCTTTTTCCTAGAGAAGTACATTTTTACAAAAAAGGGACCTTTTTCCAAAAAAGTACCTTTTTCGAAAAAAGTACCTTTTTCGAAAAAAGTAACTTTTTACAAAAAAAGTACATTTTTCCAAAAAAAACGTACTTTTTTCCAAAAAAAGTACCTTTTTCCAAATAAGTACCTTTTTCCAAAAAAAGTACCTTTTTCCAAAAAAAATACCTTTTTCCAAAAAAAAGTGCCTTTTTCCAAAAAAAGTACCTTTTTCCAAAAAAAGTACCTTTTTCCAAAAAAGTACCTTTTTCCAGAAAAAGTACTTTTTTCCAAAAAAAGTACCTTTTTCCAAAAAAAGTACCTTTTTCCATAAAAAGTACCTTTTCCCAAAAAAAAGTACCTTTTTCCAAGAAAAGTACCTTTTTCCAAAAAAAGTACCTTTTTCCAAAAAAGTACGTACCTTTTTCCAAAAAAGTACCTTTTTCAAGAAAAATACTTTTTTCCAAAAAAAGTACCTTTTTCCAAAAAAAGTACCTTTTTCCAAAAAAAGGTACCTTTTTCCAAAAAAAGTACCTCTTTCCGAAAAAAGTGCCTTTTTCCAAAAAAAGTATCTTTTTCCAAAAAAAAGTACCTTTTTCCACAAAAAGTACCTTTTTCCAAAAAAAGGACCTTTTTCCAAAAAAAAGTACCTTTTTCCAAAAAAAGTACCTTTTTCCAAAAAAAAGAACCTTTATTCAAAAAAAGTATCTTTTTCCAAAAAAAATAGCTCTTCCAAAAAAGGAAACTTTACACAAAAAAGTGAAGGACCACACTTAACTTAAAATAACGAGTTTTTGGTAAGGGTTATAAATTTTTTTACAGTGTACATAGTTTTCCCTATTATATGGAAATATCTGTGGTTAATGTTTAACCTTGGTTATGTTGGAAATAAGTTACTCATCCTAAATAAATTAATAATTTCAATGGACCAATTCCATTCATTAATTAAATGTAGAAATTCATTGAGGATTTTTATATCGTAAAATGTATTTCAAGAATCAGGAGGATTTCCTATACGATAGAATCAGAGTTTCGAACGACTGCTAATAGCAGTCGTAATTTAGTTAAATTTTCATATTTTGTAAGCAACGTGCTTAAAAAAAAGCACTCGCTTTCATTTTATATTATGAACTTGCTTATTTCAGTCTAACTGTGTAAGTAAATTTCAAAACACACACAGTCATCATTTACATTTTCTAAGTTTTCAAACTAAGCGCAGAGTAACTGTGTGAGTTCAGCAACAAAACAAGTTTGTGTTTCTTCTGCTTGCTGCGTTTTGAGTTACTGGTTAATGTGTTTTTACTTGACTGAGTAACGAAAAAAAAACTGCATAGTAGACTTCAAATAGCAGACTGGATAGTAGACTGGGGTCAGCAAACTATGTAGTTGGAACTTAAAGAGTTTTGTATATGCAAACAAAAGAAAAAAGAAACACTAGCAGCTTTAAAATGAAAATACAATTAAACTTATCATATTTCCTATTTTATTTATTATTTTGTTAATTATATAATTTATATATTAATTAATTTCACACTTTATCGTAAATATGTATGTACGTATAATACTTTATTCTGATCAATTGTGGTACATAGTACATATGATTTGATTTTTTTAAATTGTCATTAATATGACACTAACTTACAACAATTGATTTTTTGGACAAATTACTACACCAAAAAAATACATGGTAGTTGATCATTATTTTTTCAATTGTGTCATATGTTGGCTGAATAAAAAATTTGTTATTTTAACAAAATTTATTTCTGTTTTTCAGCTTAAAATAAAATCTGTTAATTTTAAAACATTTTTTGTGAAATTTAAAAAATCTAAATTTAAGTAAACTTTATTTATTTATTACTATTCTTTTGTTTTTGTTAATTAATTCATATATTAATTAATTTAACACTTTATCGTAAATATATACATTTCTGCATTGATTCAATTGGTACATATAATTTGCAGGTTTTTTTTAATTAATCCACTCTGATATATGTATGTAGGTATATGTAAAAAATATGTCGTTTAGGTAACACTACCTTACAACAATTAATTTTTTGGAGAAATTACTACACCTAAAAAAATACATAGTTGTTGTTCACTATTCAGTTATGTCATATGTACTAAATATTTTTTTTTTCAAGGTCGGTTACCGTTATCGTTATAACACCTTTATCGATAAAATACCGTTTTAAATTGAATACCGTTATCAATACCTCTAAAAAAAATTGGAAATACCGTTATCGTTACCGATATCGTTATTTTTATAGGTATTTCCCGGTATTTATTAATTTATGTAAAAAATGGCAGTTTTTGAAATTTTTTATTTTATAATCTTGAGTTTTTTATAAAAAAATTTATAGATAACAATTTTACTTATTAAAAGTACCAGCATTGAATTCATAGCTCATAATCTGTATTTTTAACAACTAAAATTAAAAATATGCTATATTGAATGAGTGGTAAGTTGTTTGAGTTTCACGTGAAAAAACTGTTATACTCCATATAAAAAAAATGATTTTTCACGACAATTAGTTTACGTGAAAATTGTGTAGAGTTTGTTTTCACGCAAATTTAATGTACAATATTATTATTTATCTTGGGAAAATGTGACATTTTATGTTTATTTTGATTGTGTCTTTGTTATAAAATTAAAAAATTGTTCATTTGTTTAAATTAAATTGCAATTTGAGTCATTTAAAGTTCGAGTGAAATTTTTCCACGTGAAAAACAACTTACGGTGCTTAAATGAATGTTTTTTTTTTAGTTTGACTCTAGATCATAAATTAATAGCACTTTCTGTTTAAATTATTTTTCAAATTAAAGAAAGATGATACAATTTTCACAAGTAAATTACAAAGAATAAATTTTTTTAATACCGGTACGTTACCGAAACAGTCTTAAATGCCATTACCTTTACCGTTGCCGAAACAAACAAAATTTGATACCGTTACACTTAACGTTATTCGATTCGGTAAGCAAACTTGCTTTTTTGTTTGTCATCATGCTAACTCATGCATTTTCCCGATAAAATTTTATGGAATTTAATACCAGAGATGGGCCAAAATAAATTTTCATTTGCATTGCGACAAGAAATGATCATACGTGGGCTTTTTTAATTTGCATTGTATTTTAATTTGCATTCTCCATTAGAAATACAAAATTTTGAATTAATAAATAAATTGGCAACATAATTAATTTTTTTAAATGGTTGTTGAATTTGTGGCAATTGCAATAAATTCAATTTTGATTCTGAGTTTAAAATTTAATTTGTAACTTTTTATATTAGGGGTTTTTATATATACTCGTAAATTAATTGTAAACCTTGTATAAATAAAAACCATATTTTTTATGTATGGAGTTTGACATTAAACTCATAAACATACCAGTTTTAAAATGTTTACGAGTAGAATACGAGTTTATATGAAAACCCCTATTTTGTTTGATTTTGGCAATTTTTTATTTTACGTTGACATTTCATTTGATATTGGTTGAAGAACCTATAAAATATATACACCGAACATTCTATAAATATCACATACAGGCAATTTTTTCAAAAAAAGAAAACACATAAAATATATGGGCACTTCTAAAATTTTGGAATAGGATGAAATTGTATAAAATTATATCTAATTTTATATAATTACCCAGGTAGAAATTGCCGACGTTGCAACAAAAATTGTACTGGGAGAGCACTATTTTTTACTAAATGCTGGTACTACTTAAAACGTACTTTGCCAGTACAGTTTTATGAAAATCAACAAGCTTTTTTTAGTTTATTAAAATTAACAATTTTAAAAATTTTATGTATTTTTACATCTATTACACAATTATTTATGTAAGAGAGACATAGCCATTCTTTTCTTGTGAAGTTTCAAAAGAATGCATTAAAAATCTGTGATGTAAACTAAAAGGACAATAAAGTACTAGCAAACTACTAAATTTGTTATTAAATATGCTGGGATAATACCAAAAAAATAAAATCCCAAGCCTTCGCCAACGTTGGGAAATAACTACGGCCAAGCGTTTATTGGTGTTATCATTTTGACAACATGCCAGTACAGTTAAAGTTGAATATCCGACGCATTGCCAGTACATGTACTACCGCCTCCAATACCGGGCCGACGTTGTGCCGTTTGTATTTATCTACCTGGGTAGAGACATGCAAGTGCTGATGCAATTTTCGGATCATATTGTATTGCTTATATTTAGAAGCTCATCAAATAATTATATAAACAGGATTACTTCTCAAAATCGAAAGCCTTAAAATAACAAAGAGTCACGTACATTATTTTGAATAAAATTTATACGAATAAACACTTGCCGTAATTTTTTATAAAAGGACTAAAAAAAATTATCCAGTTAGCGCAAGCGAATTGAAGTTTTTGATTTTTTTTAGTGTAAACTTTGTTTTATGCCTGATTTTTTAATAAATTTTTAGCGATCATTGGATACTGGGGTTTTTAGTTTTTACTATTGGAAGTATACATATAAGAACGTGATATTATTTTGACAAAATATTGTCAAATGTATAAACAAAAATTAGTTGTCTTAAAAATTATATTTAATCAAATTGCATAATGATTTTGTTGTTTTACCAATGCATTTTATTCAATTCAAAAATGCATTTTATTTAGTTGATTAATTTTTTATCGATTTATTATTAATTTTGAGACTTATATTTCATTATTTTTTATATTTCACCAATTTCAAATTTTTTTAAGCAATATACATACAATGTCTTTTTTATAATGAATTTGATAAAATATAAAAATAATAAAATATAAAATTGAAATTATAATTTATTTAAAACACATGAACCATTTTATATACAAAAACATATAACTTAATTGATTTAAATAATTAATTCAAATACAATATACAACTTTCATTAATAGTTTTCCTTAAACAAAATAACAAAAAGATAGAGAATATCAAAATTAATGACAGAAATTTAAATGTACGATTTAATTGAGAACCTTCAAAATTATATAAATTTATTTAAATTAAAATTTATAAATCTTCAATTAGCAACTCACTTCAAGTTAATTTGTTAATTATCTATACTTTTAAAAACAAAAACACTTAATGTCAATTTATTGATATTTCCGACAATTACAAATACACATGCTAGCACGAGTAATGACGCGACAAAACTAAACTCACTAAACTTTTTTCCACAGATTACATACTCTTTTTTTCAAATTGAAGAAAAATTATATCAAATTTACGTTACTACCTTTTTACAAAATTTTTTAGAGTTATCAAATTAAATTTTGCTAAAAAATGGACAAAAAATTATCAAAACAACAATTGTTTTGTAGAGAATTATTGACGGAAATAAGTATTTTAAGGGTAACGGTAGTCAGATATTTCGATGCAGGCCGCAATTTTTTTTACAAAAAACAAACGAGATTAAAAACAGAACCAATTTATCAACTTAATGTACAAAAAAATTCTCAATAACCACGTGAAATTAGCAAAAGCAGAAAATTAAAAAGGTAGTTTAGGGGTAATGGTAGTCAGTTGAAAGGGTTTTAAATCGATAACGGTAATTTAGCGGTATTGCCTGCCAACCTTGACTAAAAGTTCTATAATTAGGTGTGTTTCTTTACTTTTTGGGTAAAGTTCGGTAAAATAAGAGTAAGCACATAATCCTCTCACAAAATGACAAAATTACCCAATAGTACGGGAACACAAAAAACCACTTTTTTAGCCCAAAATCTTATTTCAAAAAATAATGTGAAACAGTGATGGGTCTTGAAAAATGTGCCCGTGTTTTCAACTTTAATTTCATTTCGTGTAATTCAACTTTAATTTCATTTCGTAATCGCATTCTTATGGAATTAATTCTATTTTGAATGAATTCTAACCTAATGAATTAAAATTTTCTTGAATTCGTTCAATTAAAATGATAAATGAAATTCATTCGATTGTTATTAAAGATTTGGGAATGCAGCCAATGAATGAATTCTTTAGGAATGGTTACTCGTAATGGTGTACATAGAAACATTTTCTAAAACTGAATTAAATTTTTCATGAATTAACTTAAATTAATTCTTTCGAAACTCTGAGCTAAATTTAAATCATTTGAATTTTTAAAATTCTATGGGTTATTTGGTAATATCTTCGATGACATTTTTAGTTTAGCTTTGTTTGAAAATGTATTTTAATACGAATAAATGCTCAGAAACTAAAAATTCAATAATTTTTAAAGAAACGTTATTTTTTAAATCCATTTTCTATTAAATTTTGTAGATAACGAAAATGTGCCAAAATAGTATCGGTTGTGCCATTGGACCAATCAATATTAGATTGTGCCACAAATCCCATCACTGATGTGAAAATGCGTATAATTTCAGTTTGCAATTTGGCACTAATACCCATATTTATTCGCATTTGAAAGTTGTTTTTGATTTTATTCAATTAATTCTTATAAAAAAACAAGTTTCTTTTGAATATTTCTTTATTTAATTAAAATTTTAAATCTATTTTCACAATAGTTTTTTTGTTTATATTTACATCAGCTGTTTCACCAAAGTTTACCCGAAGAAAAAGTCTGGTTAAATTTTGGTAAAAAGAGACACACTAATACACTCTCATTAGCGCTCTCATTTACCCAATTTTCGAGTACGGGAACGCTTTTGGGTAAATTTCGATAACATTGGGAACGTACGGGAACGCACTTATTGTCATATGCTTTATGTGTCATAATTCTATAAGTGCCACCCTCCAAAAACGCCGGAAAATTGAATCCAAAATTTTAATTATTTTTTTGTTAATCTTTACAAAAATCTAAGGTCAAATACAGCTACTCCGAAATTTTAGAAGTACCCATATATTTAATGTGTTTTTTTTTAATTGCCTGTAGGTGATATTTATAGAATATTCGGTGTATATATTGTATAGGTTCTTCAACCAATATATCGATAAGCGTGTTCGTTTACTTACTACAAATTGCTACTTTTACTACAACAGGAAAAGTTCAATTCAAAAAATAAACAAAACTTTCCAATTGTAGTAAAATTAGTAAGAATTTCGAGTAAACGAACACACTGGATATCAAATGAAATGTCAACGTAAAATAAAAAATTGCCAAAATCAAATAAAATATAAAAAGTTACAAATTAAGTGGGTTATTTTGTAAAACGCAACGCCTTGTGTTGCGTTGATTTGTGTATAAATTGTTATTGTTACAAAAACAATTTGTATGGAAAACAACGCAACGCAAGGCTTTGCGTTTTACAAAATTACACCCTAAATTTTAAACACAAAATCAAAATTGAATTTATTGCAATTGCCAGAAATTCAACAACCATTTAAAAAAAATTAATTATGTTGCCAATCTATTTATTAATTCAAAATTTTGCATTTCTAATACTTAATTGTATAAATGGGGAATGCAAATTAAAATAAAATGCAAATTAAAAAAGCCCACGTACATATGATCACTTCTTGTCGCAATGCAAATGAAAATTTATTTTCGCCCATCTCTGGTACTAAATTTCATAAAATTTTATCGAGAAAATGCATTAATTCAAATTATATATGTATATACTCTACGGGTTAGTATTATGCCAAACAAAAAAATATATGTAGTACATATGACATAATTGAATAGTGATCAACAACTATGTATTTTTTTAGGTGTAGTAATTTCTCCAAAAAATTAAATGTTGTAAGGTAGTGTTATCATATTTTTAACATATGTGACAGCGCATAGAGAAAGGGACCTAAGGGTAAAAAAATCAATTTTTTTTTGTGGACAACATCTGAGCATCGAATGAGACCGATCCCATGCTCTCCTGAACAAAACCGGTTTTTACCCTTAGGTCCCTTTCTATTTTGCGCGTCACATATACCTACATACATATATCAGAGTGGATTAATTAAAAAAAACCTGCAAATTATATGTACCAATTGAATCAATGCAGAAATGTATATATTTACGATAAAGTGTTAAATTAATTAATATATGAATTAATTAACAATAACAAAAGAATAGTAATAAATAAATAAAGTTTACTTAAATTTAGATTTTTTAAATTTAACAAAAAATGTTTTAAAATTAACGGATTTTATTTTAAGCTAAAAAACAGGAATAAATTTTGTTAAATTAAAAAAGTTTTCTATTCAGCCAACATATGACACAATTGAAAAAATAATGATCAACTACCATGTATTTTTTGGGTGTAGTAATTTCTCCAAAAAATCAATTGTTGTAAGTTAGTGTCATATTAATGACAATTTAAAAAAATCAAATCATATGTACTATGTACCACAATTGATCAGAATAAAGTATTATACGTACATACATATTTACGATAAAGTGTGAAATTAATTAATATATAAATTATATAATTAACAAAATAATAAATAAAATAGGAAATATGATAAGTTTAATTGTATTTTCATTTTAAAGCTGCTAGTGTTTCTTTTTTCTTTTGTTTGCATATACAAAACTCTTTAAGTTCCAACTACATAGTTTGCTGACCCCAGTCTACTATCCAGTCTGCTATTTGAAGTCTACTATGCAGTTTTTTTGTCGTTACTCAGTCAAGTAAAAACACATTAACCAGTAACTCAAAACGCAGCAAGCAGAAGAAACACAAACTTGTTTTGTTGCTGAACTCACACAGTTACGCTGCGCTTAGTTTGAAAACTTAGAAAATGTAAATGATGACTGTGTGTGTTTTGAAATTTACTTACACAGTTAGACTGAAATAAGCAAGTTAATGGTTGAATATGAAAGTGTGAACTATTTTAAGCACAGTCACCAGTTGAGGCAAATTTTTTTTAAACTTGTTATTAAACACTGGATAGAATTAAACGAGTTCTGTAAAATAAATATCCTGAAATTCTAAGTGGTTTTCTACGGAAGAGTCCTCACAATTTGAGTAATATTTCTATAAAAGGGTCTTTTAAATGTTAGGGATAATTTCTTAGAATTTATAAGTTATCTTAATAAATTGCTATTAGAATCTTAAAATTTTTAAGAGATTTCCTCAAAATCCGAAATAGGTAGGTTCCTCGACCGGTGTAGCCGTCCGTTGAGACGGCATTTTTGGAAATTCTTATCGGGAGGGGCAAAAAGGGGATTAAAAAAGTACTTTTTCCCAAAAAAGTACCTTTTTCCAAAAAAAGTACCTTTTTCCAAAAAAAGTACCTTTTTCCAAAAAAAGGACCTTTTTCTACAAATAGTACCTTTTTCCAAAAAAATACCTTTTTCCAAAAAAAAGTACCTTTTCCCAAAAAAAGTACCTTTTTCCAAAAGAAGTACCTTTTTCCAAAAAAGTACCTTTTTCCAAAAAAAGTACCTTTTTCCAAAAAAGTACCTTTTTCCAAAAAAGTACCTTTTTCCAAAAAAGTACCTTTTTCTAAAAAAATTTACCTTTTTCCAAAAAAAAAGTACCTTATCCAAAAAAAGTACCTTTTTCTAAAAAAAATTCATTTTTCAAAAAAAAATACCTTTTTCCAAAAAAATACCTTTTCCAAAAAAGGAATTTCCTTACGGAATTTCCAAATATATTCGGCATAGACCCCATAGACGGTCTCACAAATTGGAAAAGTGTCCCCATTAACTGCCTGCCCAAACTACTGGAGATAAGAAGTTGAAATTTGGCATAAAGATTCCTCCACTGTAGTAGACATCGACTAAGTTTGTATTTTTGGAATTCCCTACAGGATATCCCAAAAGGGGGATATTTCCCCCTTGACGGCCTGCCCAAACTGCTGAAACTATGTAGCCGAAATTCGGTATGTGAGTTCCTCCTTCTGTGTAGGCGTCCGCTTAGACGGAATTTTTGAAATTCCTATCGGGAGGGTGATAAGGGGAATAGAATTCTCCTTGACGGCCTGCCCAATCCCTTCTGGCCAACCTAAAATTTTAAATATGTATTCCCTGGAGTAGGACTAACTCACCGGCAACGTAATTTTTCCATTTTGGAATAGAAACATAGTAAAAATGTGGGTTGAAAGGGAAAAATGTCCCCAATAATGGCCTGCCCAAACCGCTGAGGCAATGAAGTTGAAATTTGGTATGAATGTTCCTCATCCATCGCAGACAGCCGCGAAGGACGAATTTTTGTAAATTCCTAAAGGGAGGGGCAAAAAGAAGAAAGCCTCCCCTTGGTGGCCTGTAAAAACCCCTTCCGCTAGAAACCTGAAATTTAAAATGTCCCTGGAGTAAGGGCTTATTAGAAAGATAGTATTTTGAATTTTGGACAGGGTAGTTATAAAATAGGGCCTCAAAAAGTGAAAGTGGCCCCTTAACGACCTGTACAAACTGCTGGAACTAGGAAGCTGAAATTCGGTACTTAGGTTCCTCTTCCAGCCTAATTCCAAACGGGAGGGACAAAAAGAGATAAAGTGTCCCACTTGACAGCCTGCTCAAACTGCTGGAACTAGGAAGCTGGAATTCCCTGTCGATGGATTTTCGGAAATTCCTACACAGAGGGCACAAATAGTAAAACGTGGCTAGAATCCTGAAATGTAAAACATATATTCCTTATCGGGAACGTGCTTTATGGAATTTTGGACAGGGACATTGCAAAAATGGGGATTAATGAAGTGCCGCTTAAAGACCTGCCCAACTGCTGGAGGTAGGAAGTTGAAATTTGGTACTAAAGATCGTCCTCTATTGTAGACATCCGCTAAGATGAGATTTTTGGAAATTTCCACAGGTAGGGTCAAAAACAGGAAGTCTCCCCCTTAACGGCCTGGCCAAACTGCTTAAATTCGGTATTTGGGTTCCTTCTCCAACGTAGATGTTCCCTAAGACGGTATTTTTGGAAACTCATACCGGAGGGGTAAAAAGTGAAAAAACTTACCTCTTACCGAGTTGGGAAAACTGCTGGTTATAGAGACCTAAAATTATGTATGTAGTAGGTTCCTCCTCCAATGCAGACGTTCTCGGAACTTTTGGAAATTCCTACCGGGAGGGGTAAAAACGGAATAATTCTCCCCCTTGATGGCCTAACCAACCCTTCGGCTAGAAACCCGTAATCTATAATATGTTTTCCGTGGAGTATGGGCTAACTTATCGACAAGGCATTTTTAGGACTTTGGACAGGAACGTGGTAAAAATGGTGGTTCAAAAGGGGAAAATTGCCCCCCCCCCCCCTGAGCATCTGCGTCTTTAGCTAGAAACCTAAAATTTAAAGAACGAGTGTATATGGAACACTAAAATTAAGAAACTAAATAGGAAACGAGTGGAATTGAAACACTACACAAGTGGAACGAAATGGATATAAACGTTGAACGAGTGGAATTGAAATTATAGACAATGGAAATGGATTGGGAGAGGAATGGACTATAGAACGAAATGGAATGAGGAGCCAGATGGCATAGAATGGGGAATGAGTGGAATTGCAACACTGCAGTTAAAAGAGGAATGGCACGGAGAAAGTGCAAAGAAATGCAAATAGAAGCGACTGAAATCAATATCGATACACAAGACGAAATGGAATGAAACGGGGAACGAGTGGAATTGGAATAACAGATAATGGGAACGAAATGCAATGGAATGGTGAACAAAATGGAATCTTGGAAGGAGTTGCATTGGAACACTAAAATTGTTACGCAAAATGGAATGGAATTTGAATGACCCAAACTGCCGGAGTTTGGTACTTAAAATTTCGCATTCGATTGAGGCAAGATTATATATATTTGGGATTTTTACTGGGTGGAACAAAAAGGGGTGAAGAATCCCTTTTAATTACCTGTTCAAAAACTATCCACTGAATGTGAAACTTATGTAGCATTGAAACATACTCTCCAAAAAGTTCAACAAAATTTCTAAAAGAGAAAAAACCTTAGAAAAGGAATGGAACTTATATATTCCGATATTTAAACTGCAGGTAACGAAGCACCGGTGGAAGAAACCGACGCAGTAAATTTTCCAACTGAATTTGTGTATTTACTTGAATTGCCAGGTCTACCTTTACATAAACTGGAATTTTAAAAAAAAACTTTAAGGCACGCTAACAACGTAGTAGGCTTTGCCCGCTATTTTTAATATTATAAAATGCTTTCCAACCCTGCTTTACGATATTTATTTTCATTCAAAACATAAATGAACAAAACTACTTACGGGTCTATCTACCTAAGTTCGCACTTTACCAAATTATCTTAACATACACACGTATATTGCAATTTATTATGGATTCATTACTAACAATCCACTTTCATGAGAAAAAGTGATCAAATATTTATTTATTTTAAACCCATTGTTGTGCAGAATTATTTATTTGTGGTGGCTGGGTGAAGGCTTTTATGACAAAAACTGTACTTTAAATAAAAAAACGAATTAAAAAAAAAAATTGTGGGGGCGCAGCCCCCCCTCCCTGGGCGCAGCCCCCCCTCCCTAAACTTTAAGGCACGCTAACATCGTAGCGGGCTGTGCCCGCTAGTCTCTATATATAAAAGAATAACGTTACTGACTGAGTGACTGACTCAACATCGCCCAGCCCAAACCGCTAAAGCTAGGAAGTTGAAATTTGGTATGTAGGTTCCTCTTTCGGCGTAGACGTCCGCTAAGACGGGATTTTTGGAAATTACTACCGAAACGGGCAAATAGGGGGAAAGTTCCCCCTTGACGGCCTGCCCAAACCCCTTTGGCCAAAAAGCTGAAATTTAAGATATGTGTTCCTTGGAGTAGGGGCTAACTATTCTGGAAAGTAGTTTCTATAAATTTGGACAGGGACGTTGTAAAAATGGGGGTTTGGTATAAAGGTTCCTCCACTATCGTAGACATCCACCAAGACGGGATTTTTGGAAATTTTTACAGGGAGGGGCAAAAAGGGGAAAAGTCTCCCCCGAGACGGCATACTCAAACTGCTGGAGCTATGAAGTTGAAATTTGGTGTGTAGGTTCCTCGACCGGTGTAGACGTCCGTTGATACGGCATTTTTGGAAATTCTTAGCGGGAGGGGCAAAAAGGGGACACAAAAGTACCCTTTCCAAAAAAGTACCTATTTCCAAAAAAGTTCCTTTTTCCAAAAAAGTACCTTTTTCCAAAAAAAAGTAACTTTTTCCAAAAAAAAGTACCTTTTCCAAAAAAGTACCTTTTTCCAAAAAAAGTGCCTTTTTCCAAAAAAAGTACCTTTTTCCAAAAAGTACCTTTTTCCAAAAAGTACCTTTATCCAAAAAGTACCTTTTTCATCTTTTAGTTCTTCGGTCTCATTTCTTAGTGCTATATTTTCCTGCATAACTGTCTCTAGCTTTAAGACTCTCTCATTTAAATTTTTTATATTTACCGTGATCGATTCTAAGAGAGTGTCTACGTTATATTTAATAAGTACGTTAGATTTAAATAAGTTCAACCTCTTTATTCCACATTTCAACTTCCTACCTCCAACGGTTTGGGCAGGCCGTCAAGGGTAGCTTTTCCCCCTTTTTAACCCCCATTTTTACAACGTCCCTGTCCAAAATTCTAGAAAGTACTTTTCAGAAAAGTTAGCCCATACTCCATGGAACACATATCTTAAATTTCAGCTTTCTAGCCAAATGGCTTTTGGCAGGCCGTCAAGGGGGAGACTTCCCTCTTTTTGCCCATTCCGGTAGGAATTTCGAAAAATCCCGTCTTAGCGGACGTCTACGCCGAAAGAGGAATCTACATACCAAATTTCAACTTCCTAGCTTCAGCGGTTTAAGCTGGGCGATGTTGAGTCAGTCAGTCAGTCACGTTATTCTTTTATATATATAGATAGACTAGCGAGCGCAGCCCGCTACGTTGTTAGCGTGCCTTAAAGTTTAGAATTAAATTTATTTTAGATAAAATAAAACACAATATTTGTTGTTAAGGCAAAATAATTCTTAAGGTAAATTTATTGTAATGTTTAAGTACAAACACTATTTTTTGCCTCTTAATTTTTTATAAATAAATCATTTAGTATACCAACACGTGAGCATGTAACAACTAATTGTCTGTTGTTCAACCATCGGCGGAGATAGATCGTATTCGTGGTTTTTTTAAATTCGCTTTTTTATTTATTTTATTTTATTTATTTATAATAAAAACCTTCAGCCAGCCACCACAAATAAATAATTCTGCACAACAATGGGTTTAAAATAAATAAATATTTTATCACTTTTTCTCATGAAAGTGGATTATTAGTAATGAATCCATTATAAATTGCAATATGTCCAGATAATTTGATAAAGTGCGAACTTAGGTAGATAGACCCGTAAGTAGTTTTCTTCGTTTGTGTTTTGAATGAAAATAAATAACGTAAAGCAGGGTTGGAAAGCATTTTATAATATTAAAGATAGCGGGCAAAGCCCGCTATGTTGTTAGCGTGCTTTAAAGTTTTCTTTAATTCCAGTTTATGTAAAGGTAGACCTGGCAATTAAAGTAAATTCACAAATTCAGTTGGAAAATTTACTGCGTCGGTTTCTTCCACCGGTACTTCGTCACCTGTAGTTTAAATATCAGAATATATAAGTTCCATTCGTTTTCTAAGGTTTTTTCTATTTTAGAAAATTTGTTTAACTTTTTGCAGAGTATGTTTCAATGCTACATAAGTTTCATATTCCGTGGATAGTGTTTGAACAGGTAAAGGGGGGGGCGGGCAATTTTCCTCTTTTCAACCACCATTTTTACCACGTTCCTGTCCAAAGTCCTAAAAATGCCTTGTCAATAAGTTGGCCCATACTCCAAGGAAAACATATTATAGATTACAGGTTTCTAGCCGAAGGGTTCGGTTAGTCCATCAAGGGGGAGAATTATTCCGTTTTTACCCCTCCCGGTAGGAATTTCCAAAAATTCCGTCTTAGAGGACGTCTGCGTTGGAGAAGGAACCTACTACATGCATAATTTTAGGTCTCTATATTCAGCAGTTTGGCCAGGCCGTCAAGGAGGATGTTTCTTCCCTTTTTACCCCTCCCGGCATGAATTTACAAAAAACACCATCTTAGGGGACGTCAGCGTTGGAGAAGGAACCCAAATACCGAATTTAAGCTCCCTACTTCCAGCAGTTTTCCAAGGCCGTTAAGGGGGAAACTTTTCCTGTTTTTGACCCTACCTGTGGAAATTTACAAAAATCTCATCTTAGCGGATGTCTACAATAGAGGAGGAACTTTAATACCAAATTTCAGCTTCCTACCTCCAGCGGTTTGGGCAGGCCTTTAAGCGGCACTTTTCGCTTCATTAATCCCCATTTTTGCAATATCCTTGTCCAAAATTCCAAAAAGCACCTTCCCGATAATTGAGCCCATACTCCATGGAACATATGTTTTACATTTCAGGTTTCTAGCCAACTTACTATTGTGCCCATCTCGGTAGGAATTTCCGAAAATCCATCGACAGGAAATTTCAGCTTCCTAGTTCCAGCAGTTTGAGCAGGCTCTCAAGGAGGACACTTTTTCTTTTTTTGTCCCTCTCGGTTGGAATTAGGCTGGAAGAGGTACCGAATTTCAGTTTCCTAGTTCCAGCAGTTTGGACAGGTCGTTAAGGGGCCACTTTCCCTTTTTGAGCCCCCATTTTATAACGACGCTGTCCAAAATTCAAAAAAGTATCTTTCTAATAAGTTAGCCCTTACTCCAGCGATGCACATTTTAAATTTCAGATTTCTAGCCGAAGGGGTTTTTACAGGCCACCAGGAGGCTTTTCTTATTTTTGCCCCTCCCTTTAGGAATTTACAAAAATTCCATCTTCGCGGCTATCTGCGATGGATGAGGAACATTCATACCAAATTTCAACTTCATTGGCTCTGCGGTTTGGGCAGGCCGTTATTGGGGACATATATCCCTTTCAACCACCATTTTTATTATGTTCCTGTTCCAAAATAGAAAAATTACGTTTCCGGTGAGTTAGTCCTACTCCAGGGAATACATATTTAAAATTTTAGGTTGGCCAAAAGGGATTGGGCAGGCCGTCAAGGAGGAGACTTTTCCCCTTATTTCCCCTCCCGATAGGAATTTCAAAAATTCCGTCTAAGCGGATGCCTACACAGAAGGAGGAACTCACATACCGAATTTTCTTTTGGGATACCTGTAGGGAATTCCAAAAATACAAACTTAGTCGATGTCTACTACAGTGGAGGAACCTTTATACCAAATTTCAACTTCTTACCTACATGGGTTTGGGCAGGCAATTTTCCAATTTGTGAGACTGTTTATAGGGAGACTTTTCCCCTTTTTGCACGTTCCGGTAGGAATTTCCAAAAATGCCGTTTTAGCGCGTGTCTATGCCGAATATCAAGAAACCTTTGTTTAATGGAGATATCCGTGGGGGGAGGAAAAAAAGTACTTTTTTTGAAATTATATTTTTTAAATGGTATTTTTTTAAATGGTACTTTTTGGAAAAAGTGAAATTTTTTGGAAAAAGATACTTTGTTTTTACAAAGTACTTTATTTGTACTTTTTTTGAAAAAGGTATTTTTTTGGAAAAATGTATTTTTTTTGGAAACAGGTACTTTTTTTGAAAAAAGTACTTTTTTTGAAAAAGGTATTTTTTTTGGAAAAATGAATGTTTTTTGGAAAAGGGTACTTTTTTCAAAAACAGTACTTTTTTCAAAAAAAAGTACCGTTTTCAAAAAAAGCTACCGTTTTCCAAAAAAAAAGTAACTTTTTTCTAAAACAAAGTACCCTTTTCCAAAATAAGTACCTTTTTAAAAAAAAGCACCTTTTCCAAAAAAAGTATCTTTTCCAAAAAAGTACCTTTTTCCAAAAAATGTAACTTTTCTAAAAAAAGTACCTTTTCCAAAAAAAGTACCCTTTTCCAAAAAAAGTACCCTTTTCCAAAAAACATACATTTTTCCAAAAAAATACCTTTTTCAAAAAAAGTACTTTTTTCAAAAAAAGTACCTGTTTCCAAAAAAATACATTTTTCCAAAAAAAATACCTTTTTCAAAAAAAGTACAAATAAAGTACTTTGTAAAAACAAAGTATCTTTTTCCAAAAAATTTCGCTTTTTCCAAAAAGTACCATTTAAAAAATACCATTTAAAAAAATATAATTTCAAAAAAAGTACTTTTTTTCCTCCCCCCACGGATATCTCCATTAAACAAAGGTTTCTTGATATTCGGCATAGACACGCGCTAAAACGGGATTTTTGGAAATTCCTACCGGAACGTGCAAAAGGGGGAAAAGTCTCCCTATAAACAGTCTCACAAATTGGAAAATTGCCTGCCCAAACCCATGTAGGTAAGAAGTTGAAATTTGGTATAAAGGTTCCTCCACTGTAGTAGACATCGACTAAGTTTGTATTTTTGGAATTCCCTACAGGTATCCCAAAAGAAAATTCGGTATGTGAGTTCCTCCTTCTGTGTAGGCATCCGCTTAGACGGAATTTTTGAAATTCCTATCGGGAGGGGAAATAAGGGGAAAATTCTCCTCCTTGACGGCCTGCCCAATCCCTTTTGGCCAACCTAAAATTTTAAATATGTATTCCCTGGAGTAGGACTAACTCACCGGAAACGTAATTTTTCTATTTTGGAACAGGAACATAGTAAAAATGGTGGTTGAAAGGGATAAATGTCCCCAATAACGTCCTGCCCAAACCGCAGAGGCAATGAAGTTGAAATTTGGTATGAATGTTCCTCATCCATCGCAGATAGCCGCGAAGATGGAATTTTTGTAAATTCCTAAAGGGAGGGGCAAAAATAAGAAAAGCCTTCCCTTGGTGGCCTGTAAAAACCCCTTCAGCTAGGAATCTGAAATTTAAAACGTGGGTCGCTGGAATAAGGGCTAACTTATTAGAAAGATCCTTTTTTTAATTTTGGACAGCGTCGTTATAAAATGGGGGCTCAAAAAGGGAAAGTGGCCCCTTAACGACCTGTCCAAACTGCTGGAACTAGGAAGCTGAAATTCGGTACTTAGGTCCCTCTTCCAGCCTAATTCCAACCGGGAGGGACAAAAAAAGAAAAAGTGTCCTCCTTGACAGCCTGCTCAAACTGCTGGAACTAGGAAGCTGAAATTTCCTGTCGATGGATTTTCAGAAATTCCTACCGAGATGGGCACAATAGTAAGTTGGCTAGAAACCTGAAATGTAAAACATATGTTCCATGAAGTATGGGCTCAGTTATCGGGAAGGTGCTTTTTGGAATTTTGGACAGGGATATTGCCAAAATGGGGATTAATAAAGCGAAAAGTGCCGCTTAAAGGCCTGCCCAAACCGCTGGAGGTAGGAAGCTGAAATTTGGTATTAAAGTTCCTCCTCTATTGTAGACATCCGCTAAGATGAGATTTTTGTAAATTTCCACAGGTAGGGTCAAAAACAGGAAAAGTCTCCCCCTTAACGGGCTTGGAAAAATGCTGGAACTAGGGAGCTTAAATTCGGTATTTGGGTTCCTTCTCCAACGTTGACGTCCCCTAAGGTGGTATTTTTGTAAATTCATACCGGGATGGGTAAAAAGGGAAAAAACTTCCTCCTTGACGGCCTGGCAAAACTGCTGAATATAGAGACCTAAAATTATGTATGTAGTAGGTTCCTCCTCCAACGCAGGCGTCCTCTAAGACGGAATTTTTGGAAATTCCTACCGGGAGGGTAAAAACGGAATAATTCTCCCCCTTGATGGCCTAACCGAACCCTTCGGGTAGAAACCTGTAATCTATAATATGTTTTCCTTGGAGTATGGGCCAACTTATTGACAAGGCATTTTTAGGACTTTGGACAGGAACGTGGTAAAAATTGTAGTTCAAAAGGGGAAAATTGCCCCCCCCCCCTTTACCTGTTCAAACACTATCCACGGAATATGAAACTTATGTAGCATTGAAACATACTCTCCAAAAAGGTAAACAAATTTTCTAAAATAGAAAAAACCTTAGAAAAGGAATGGAACTTATATATTCTGATATTTAAACTACAGGTAACGAAGCACCGGTGGAAGAAACCGACGCAGTAAATTTTCCAACTGAATTTGTGAATTTACTTTAATTGCCAGGTCTACCTTTACATAAACTGGAATTAAAGAAAACTTTAAAGCACGCTAACAACATAGCGGGCTTTGCCCGCTATCTTTAATATTATAAAATGCTTTCCAACCCTGCTTTACGTTATTTATTTTCATTCAAAACACAAACGAAGAAAACTACTTACGGGTCTATCTACCTAAGTTCGCACTTTATCAAATTATCTTGACATACACACGTATATTGCAACTTATAATGGATTCATTACTAACAATCCACTTTCATGAGAAAAAGTGATCAAATATTTATTTATTTTAAACCCATTGTTGTGCAGAATTATTTATTTGTGGTGGCTGGGTGAAGGTTTTTATTATAAAAACTGTACTTTAAATAAAAAAGCGAATTTAAAAAAAACACGAACACGATCTATCTCAGCCGATGGTTGAACAACAGACAATTAGTTATTACATGCTCACGTGTTGGTATACTAAATGATTTATTTATAAAAAATTAAGAGGCAAAAAATAGCGTTTGTACTTAAACATTACAATAAATTTACCTTAAGAATTATTTTGCCTTAACAACAAATATTGTGTTTTATTTTATCTAAAATAAATTTAATTCTAAACTTTAAGGCACGCAAACAACGTCTATATATATAAAAGAATAACGTGAGTGACTGACTGACTGACTCAGCATCGCCCAGCCTAAACGGCTGAAGCTAGGAAGTTGAAATTTGGTATGTAGGTTCCTCTTTCAGCGTAGACGTCCGCTAAGACGGGATTTTTCGAAATTCCTACCGGAACGTGCAAAAAGGGGGAAGTCTCCCCCTTGACGGCCTGCCAAAACCCATTTGGCTAGAAAGCTGAAATTTAAGATATGTGTTCCATTGAGTAGGGGCTTACTTTTCTGGAAAGTACTTTCTAGAATTTTGGACAGGGACGTTGTAAAATGGGGGTTAAAAAGGGGAAATAGCCACCCTTGACGGCCTGCCCAAACCGTTGGAGGTAGGAAGTTGAAATGTGGTATAAAGAGGTTGAACTTATTTAAATCTAACGTACTTATTAAATCTAACGTAGACACTCTCTTAGAATCGATCACGGTAAATATAAAAAATATAAATGAGAGAGTCTTAAAGCTAGAGACAGTTATGCAGGAAAATATAGCACTAAGAAATGAGATCGAAGAACTTAAAGATGAAATCGGTAATCTTAAAGTATATGTTCAAAAGCAGGAGAACTCGATAGTTGCTAGTGATATTCGTATAAATGGGATACCTAGTGTAAATATATATAATGACAACTTATATATTATTTATGAAAAAATTTGTGAAGCTGTTAAAATCGACCCGATTTCAGTTAAAACCATTTACCGGGTTAAAAATACTAGGGGTAGGAAAAATATCGATGATGCTCCAATAGTTATAAAGTTCCAAAGCCCATATGAACGTAATTATATGCTTAAAATCATAACTACTCATATTAAAACAACTAAAAATCACATATTGTTAAATCATATCGGCATTGAAAGTACAAAGCCGTTCTTTATTAACGAAAATCTCACCCCGGAAAATCGCCGCATTTTTCTTGCAGCTCGAAGATTAAAGAAGGATAACAAGATATCGTCTGCATACACCAACCGGGGTTTAGTATATATTCGTAAGTTAGGAAGTGAAGAGCCTCTGCGAATTAACACCATTGAGATACTAAAGGAGTTATTTCATTTTCAAAGTAACGCTGATGGAAATACTTATGAATGCCATGATACAGAGATACAGAATGCTAGAAGTAATGATGTTTCACAGGCTTTTAATTAAATTAGAATACTGCTTTATTCGCTCAAATTTTTTTAATATTTTTAATTACAAGTTTTGCCTTTTATTGATTTATCATTTGATTGCTATTTATATTTTTGCTTGCATTGCTTTTAAATATTTAATTTTCAGTGATGGTTATACCATCACATAATAATACGAGGGTCGGTTTTAAAAAAAAAATATTTTCAATATGGTCAGAATTATTTCAAAAAGAAGAAGTGGTCTTAAAATTTGCCATTTGAATGTTCAAAGTTTAAACAACAAAATGGATGAGTTCAGATTGATATTTGAGGAATCTGGTATAGATATAGTTTGCGTTTCTGAAACATGGTTTCTTCCAGACGTTCATAATGATTTTTACAGGTTATCTGGCTACAGACTATTTCGAGCTGACAGAGCTACTCATGCCGGTGGAGTTGCTATCTACATTAAAGCATCAATAAACTGTAAAATAAAATGCATCCCGTTATTAATCGACATTGACAAGGAAAAGTATGATGATTCGAATGGTAAGATAGAAACCTTGTATTTAGAGATTTTTAGCAAAGACCAAAAACTATTACTAGGCACAGTGTATAGGCCGAATAAGAAAATAAAAATGGATGAATGGTTAACTAAATTATCAGCAATAACAATGGGCTACACTGATGTTATAGTAGTTGGTGATTTTAACAATGATATATTAACTAATCAAGGACTAATGGAGAGTATGAGTGCAATAGAATTACATCTGGTAAATTCTTCAATTCCAACTCATTTCACAAAAACTACAAATACGCTATGGGATCTCTGCTTTGTGAATGATTTGTCTCGGTTATTGTTATTCGACCAACTTTCAGCTTCTTTATTTTCAAAACATGATATTATTTTGTTGGTATACGACTACCAGAGTGATGTTAACAATGAACAAATTATATCTTACAGAGATTTTAGAAACATTAATTATCAGTCTTTAGAAGCTGAACTTCCCACAATTGTATGGAACCAAGTTTTCGTTATGCCTGCTGTAGATGAACAAATCATGTTCATACATAACAATATTGACTACCTTTACAACAAATATATTACAGTTAAGACAAAAAAGATTCACTGTGAGCAACCTTGGTTCTCTAATGAAATCAAATTCCTTATCGAAAAAAGAAATCTTGCTTATTTTAGGTGGAAAAGGTTTAAGACAACAGAGCTTCACAATATGTTTAAAGTATTACGGAGAAAAGTAACCACAAAGGTCAGGATCAGTAAATCTAAATCTGCAGTTTGCTCGAAAAAGAAATGGAGGGAAATACGTAATATGGGAATTAGAAATAAAACTAATAATATAACTGAAAACAATCTTGATGTTAATCAATTAAACTCTGCATTCGTAAACATACCTATGCCAGATGCAGATGTCAATTATTACAATACCCTATTTGCTAACAATTCTAATGCAGATGAAAGCAGTTTTCAATTCATAAATGTTACCGAGGAAGATGTTTTAGAATCCTTCTTAAGTATAAAATCTGATTCAATAGGACATGACGGAATTCACCCCAAATTCATAAAACTTATACTTCCTTTCGTTTTGCCGCACATTACACATCTGTTCAATACAATAATAACTACGTATATTTACCCATCTGCTTGGAAAGATGCTAAAATTATTCCAATACCCAAATCAGATAAGGAATATCGTCCTATTGCAATTTTGCTTTATCTGTCGAAAGTTTTTGAACGTCTGATCCACACGCAGTTAAGCAAATATATTTACGCGAATTCTTAATTAACTGAAAGGCAATCCGGTTTCAGACCAAAACACAGTTGCCTCACAGCTTTGACTGATGTATCTGAGGAATTACGGGACAAATTAGATGATAATAAGATATCATTTCTAGTTTTACTGGATCATTCTAAGGCGTTTGATACAGTCGATCATTCAGTTCTTTGCCTTAAACTAAGACACACGTGTAACTTTTCTTCGACCGCTGTAAAGCTGATGTCTTCGTACCTGTATGGTAGATCGCAATCGGTACACCATTGCACTAGAAAATCCACTGTTTATTCAGTCACCAGAGGGGTGCCGCAAGGCTCTATACATGGCCCTCTATTGTATGCCATATATTCTAATGATCTGCCTTCTCAACTTGAACACTGTGGAGTCCAAATGTATGCGGATGACGTACAGCTCTACATTAGCTGCGAGCCGTCTAGGCACATTGACTACGTATAAAAATTAAACCATGATCTTGAAAGAATTAATGTATGGGCTTCTAGGAATGGTCTTTGCTTAAATGCCAGGAAATCGAAGGCAATGATGATCTGCAAACAGAACGCTACATTAAGTTCAGTGCCATCAATCAAAATAAATAAGTCTGTAATTGAACTTGTTGATACTACAAAAAATCTTGGTGTAGTATTTAATAGGAAACTTGATTGGTCAGATCATATTAATACAGTATGCGCTAGAACAATGGCTATGCTACGAAATTTATGGAGGACACAACATTATACTCCGTTAAAAGTTCGTATTTTATTAGCAAAAACGTATGTGCTGCCAACACTAATGTATGGCTGTGAACTTTTTTCTAACAGTGATTCCTTATGCAAGAAAAAACTGAATGTTACTTTTAATAATGTTGCCAGATATGTCTTTGGGCTTAAATGCTTTGCCAGGATTTCTCGGTACTCAAAGCAAATATACAACATTTCATTTCATAACCTCCTTAAATGCCGTTCTCTTATTTTCTTGCAGAAAATTATATACACAAAGGAACCAGACTACCTATACCAACGGCTGAACTTTTTCCGGTCAAACAGGGGGAAAAATATTAAGACAATTTTTCACCGTAATCAAATGTCAAAAAGACACTTTTTTATAACAGTATCCGTCTTTGGAACCACTTACCTCACAATATTCAAATCACAAGCAATGCAAAGCATTTTAAACGTGATATTTTTAAACATTTTAGGTAACACACATTTTAAATTATTTTAATTGTAAACTTTTTTTATTTTTGTAAAAATTATTTTTTTAATTAAACTTTTATTATTTTTATTTATTATATTTTTTTCTCGAATCTTTGTACCCATATTTTATTATTGTAACAATGTTCATGTAACTAATGTCAATTTTTTTTTTTTTTTTAATTTTCTTTTTTACAACTACATATATTACTGTTCTTATAGAGGTTTTTTATACAAACACAATTTAATATAACATTATTTAACCATGTGCTGTTAAAAAGACTAGTTTTTGCTGCACTGGTATGCTAAATAAATAAATAAATAAAAATAAATATAAAATAAAAGGTTCCTCAACTATCGTAGACATCCACCAAGACGGGATTTTTGGAAATTTTTACAGGGAGGGGCAAAAAGGGGAAAAAGTCTCCCCCTTGACGGGCTGCTCAAACTGCTGGAGCTATGAAGTTGAAATTTGGTATGTAGGTTCCTCGACCGGTGTAGACGTCCGTTGAGACGGCATTTTTGGAAATTCTTATCGGGAGGGGCAAAAAGGCGACAGAAAAGTACCTTTTTCCAAAAAAGTACCTTTTCCAAAAAAGTACCTTTTTCCAAAAAAAAGTACCTTTTTCCAAAAAAAGTATTTTTTCCAAAAAAAGTACCTTTTTCAAAAAAAGTAATTTTTTCAAAAAAAGCACCGTTTTCCAAAAAAGGTACCGTTTTCCAAAAAAAAGTAACTTTTTCCAAAAAATGTACCTTTTTCCAAAAAAGTACCTTTTTCCAAAAAAGTACCTTTTTCCAAAAAAGTACCTTTTTCCAAAAAAATAACCTTTTTTCTATTTTGCAACAGGAACATAGTAAAAAAGGTGGTTGAAAGGGAAAAATGTCCCCAATAACGGGCTGCCCAAACCGCTGAGGCAATGAAGTTGAAATTTGGTATGAATATTCTTCATCCATCGCAGATAGCCGCGAAGATGGAATTTTTGTAAATTCCTAAAGGGAGGGGCAAAAAGAAGAAAAGCCTCCACTTGGTGGCCTGTAAAAAACCCATTCGGCTAGAAACCTGAAATTTAAAATGTGGGTCCCTGAAGTAAGGGCTAACTTATTACTTTTTTGAATTTTGGACAACGTCGTTATAAAATGGGGGCTCAAAAAGGGAAAGTGGCCCCTTAACGACCTGTCCAACTGCTGGAACTAGGAAGCTGAAATTCGGTACTTAGGTTCCTCTTCCAGCCTAATTCCAACCGCGAGGGACAGAAAAAGAAAAAGTGTCGCCCTTGACAGCCTGCTGAAACTGCTGGAACTAGGAAGCTGAAATTCCCTGTCGATGGATTTTCGGAAATTCCTACCGAGAGGGGCACAAATAGTAAAAGTTGGTTAGAAACCTGAAATGTAAAACATATGTTCCTTGGAGTATGGGCTCACTTATCGGGAAGGTGCTTTTTGGAGTTTTCGACAGGGACATTGTAAAAATGGGGATTAATGAAGCGAAAAGTGCCGCTTAAAGGCTTGCCCAAACCGCTGGAGGTAGGAAGCTGAAATTTGGTATTAAAGTTCCTCCTCTATTGTAGATATCCGCTAAGATGAGATTTTTTGGAAATTTCCACAGGTAGGGTCAAAAACGGGAAAAGTCTCCCCCTTAACGGCCTGGCCAAACTGCTGAAACTAGGGAGCTTAAATTCGGTATTTTGGTTCCTTCTCCAACGAAGACCTCCCCTAAGACGGTATTTTTGGAAATTCACACCGGGAGGGGTAAAAAGGGACGGCCTGGCCAAACTGCTGCATATAGAGACCTAAAATTATGTATGTAGTAGGTTCTTCCTCCAACGCAGACGAAGGGTTCGGTTAGGCCTTGATGGCCTAATGGCCTAACCGAACCCTTCGGCTAGAAACCTGTAATCTCCCAGCAAAAATATGTGTAAGTCATTCGAAACGAACAGCTTTTAAATTGGTTACAATGGAGCGATAAGTGCTCTTTTTCTGTTCTGAATGTATGTGCTTTAAAAGGACTTTCAAAAATGTATATATAATGTTGTTTTTTTTTTTTCTTTGTAAATGCATTTGTTTGTAAATTACGAATTTATTAGAGATTCCATTTTTTATTTCTAAAAAAACAAAATAGTTAATTTTATTAACTATTTTAATTTTTACTTTATTAATTTACGATTATTTACATATCTTTAAATTATTCGTACATATTTTAAAAAATATTGCAATTACAGTTCCCATTGAAAAAGGGAAGGAAATATAGAATTGGATCCGATTGAATCTCCTGGACTATGACCCAAATATGAATTCTTCTTTTCACAAAATGCAAATATATAAAAGCTAACAATTAAAATGTATTGTTAAGGCTCCATGAAGTCGCTTACGTGCTTTTGCACCGTGCACCAAAGAAATATGTTAATAAAATTTGTTGCAATGTCAACATATTTTATCGTTTAAAATAGACCAATCAATAGGTTCGTTAACAGAGGTTGGTCCCTTACCTTTGTTTATACACAAAAAGTTCTATAAATGTCACCTGCTTTAAATGTCGATATGCTGTAATTGCTATTACGCCTTAAAAGTCGTGAAAACTAAATAAATTCTATAGTGACAAAAAATATATTATTTCTTCAACTCAAAAATAGATTTAAAAAAATAACTGCCGTCAACTTTAAAATTTCCATTAAAGTTCCAAATTTTAATTAAAGTTAAAATTTTGCTAAATGAACTTCTTCGACATAAGAATTCAACTAATCACGATTGCAAATTATAGTATTGGAATTCATCGTTTAACGAACACGTTGATTTCAAGCTAACGATGGTTGACTTGCAAAATTCAAATGACGACATGGTATTCGTCTTCGAAATATGTCTGGGAAAAAACTCTCCTCGAACTGTTCTCGGATTCTTTAATGAATATAAAGCTAAAATTTCAATCATAGATCTGCGGCTTCAGCAAATTTATAATTATGGCCTTATTATTGTAGAGTTGTAAAATGTCGATGGTTTTCTTTCCTTTATTTGTTAAAATGAAAAAAAAAAAATATATGAAAAAATTGTTTTCTAGTAGGTACGCTTTAATATTCTGAAAATTCCTTGAGTAATGTTTTTAAGAAAATTAATCAGAGGGTTACATATAACTTTTAGGCCCAGCTTTTAGGATGTAGATAATCTTTAAACTTAGTTTATAACTCAAATACTGCTTCTAAAATCTATTTTATTTTCTTTCAATGAAGACATAAATTTTAAACGATAAAAAGTTGTTCGGGCAAATTTTTGTTAATAAACTTGAAATGGCTGATATAATTCGTTTTCGGATTAACTAAATCAAGTTTAACTGACATCCCAAAAACTCGGCCTTAGTGTATTAATCTTATTTAATTCAATATCGTATCTTTTTTGAATTTAGAGACTGAAGTAAACATGTTACAAACTTATTAAAAAAAAACAACTGTTGAATAAAAATTAAAAAAATTTTGATTTTGTCTAATTTTGACTTAATCGAATTGATTTAGTTGCAAAAGAAGTGTTTCCTTAATATTGTCCTACAAATAATAATAAATTGAAGCTTTTGTTACATAATAGGTTCAGAAATGGGTTCTGTAAAGGTTAAACATTAAAATTGCCTCTAAAATATGGTATGCAGACATTATAAAAGCACATTTAAATTACTTTGAAAAATGTATTATATTATATATTATAAAGAGTACTTCTAAATCACTCTAAAAATGCAAACAAAATGTACTCGTATTGAAGTGATGAAAATGTATACCTAAAAACCATACTTTATTAACATCATGTAATCACTCTTAAATTACTAACAAAATGCTTAAATTGAACTACTGACAACATGGGACATCACGTGTAACATAAATCAGTGTTAGAGCTAAATTTTAACTACTCCACAATCAGTTGATGCTATTCGGAGTGCTTTTAAAATAATTTTTTTGTAATGACTTTTTTTGCTGGGCTATAATATGTTTCCTTGGAGTATGGGCTAACTTATCGACAATACATTTTTAGGTATAACAGTTTATTTTTGCTATTTTTAATCTACAAATATTTAGCAAAATTTTCTGCAGATTTTACAGTACAATTTGCTATTTTCAATTAACTAAACGTTAGCCAAAATATAACTAAAATTCTGTAAATTTAACGGTTTTAATTTTGCTGTTCTCATTTTACTAGTATTTAGTAAAAACATCTGCTAATTTCAGCAGTTTTTACTGCAACATCATTTTTAATTCATTTTTGGTAACTTTTTCTGCTATTTTTACAGATTTATTTCTATGAGTGTATGATGCATGACTTGTGGCTTTTACAAAATCATAAAATTTGTTGAAATTTATTATTTATTCTTATCACACTTTTATCAGTTTTTGTAAAAGCCATTGTAGGCAGGCACGTAGCTAGGGAAATGATTTGACAAATTTTGAAACGTAACAAAATACGTCGAAAGCAACAACATTTTTTAAAAAATGTAATAAAAAATATTTATTTTTTGTTGAAATCAAATACCAAATGGCCAATTTCCTTAAGTATTCATAAATAAAATAGACTCTAAATCCAAATTGCGAAAACTGCTTTCTAAAAATTTCTCTAAGCTTTTTAGTGGCCATATAAACTGTTTTTTTATGTTTTTTTTTTTGTAAAAATCTTGAATAGTTATGTGTGCTAGGCATAATCAGAGAGGTTAGAAAATAAATAGAATGCAATCCTCTCTTTTGCTGAGAAAAAATTTATAAAATGTGGCTGCAAATAGGAAACAGAAATTTTTTTTTCCCAACTTTTAATTGATAAGTGGCCATTTTTTATTGTTACTACCAATAGTTTTCGACAAATTTATTATATAAACATAAAATTTCGTCATATAAACATAAAATTGTTAAATTAGCCTTCGCTTTTCCTTAAAAATTACAGGTTTCCTGCTGGCAGACACAAGCTGTTGGCATAATTCGACATTTTACAATTTTTTTACACCATAAGTTAAGTTATTAGCAGTTTGGTGTTAAAAATTGTCGAAATCTATTTTAGTTTCATAATTCTAACACAATGCACTAGCATAAGTAGGGCGCACCACCTGAGTGTTAGGTGGTGTTTCTAGATGACGTTTTGCGTCACACGAACGAAAATACAATAACAAAATACATGCAATACAAAAACAAAATACATGTAGTCACTCATTCGTGTGACAACGAACGTCTTCTAGAAACCCCATCTTAGTCTATCGTAAAAAAAATTGGAAATAGTGAGTAAAAATGTGAGGACACTCGGAAATTCTCACACAAAATAAAACATTTTTTACAAACAAACAATCGAAATAAAAATGACTAGAATATGGCATTATAGTTCACAGTTCATTTCAATCAATTTTATTTTTGAACTAGTGTGTTCTTCTAGTTCACTCGTTCATTCGAGAAATTTTTTCAGTTGTTCATACACTAATATAAAAGTCTTTAAAAATTTTTTATGAAAAAACAGCTGAATCTGTATGTTAAACATTAGAAAGATACAAACAGCAAGAAAAAATCTGTTAAATTTACAAAATTTCAGCTATATTTTAGTTAATCGAAAATGACAATTTACCCTTCTAAAAACAGCAAAAAATTTCCTTTAAATTAGTCGACTAAATCATCACAAAGAATTAAAAATTTTTTATTTTCTTAATGCGAATAAAATCTACACTGCAGAAACCAGTCTACTATTTTTTAGCAAATATTTCTGTTTATTGTAGCAGGAGAGTTCATTATTTGTATTCAATTCAATTAAATTTAAACATAAATTAACTTTTGAATATATAGAAATTTCTTTACTGCTTTTTTTCTACTAATATTGAGCAATATTTTTTTAGCCAATATTAGCAAGGTAAATTTGCAATTCAATTAAACGAAATTTAACTCAAATATTATTAAAACAGTTGCATTTTTGCTGTACTTATCGTACTAAAATTTAGCAAAAAGGATTTACTAATTTCAAAAGCTTTCTGTGCAGGGCCCCTTTTAACTAATTTTGAGTACCTTTTTTTGCTATTTTTTCAGGAGTTTTCTATCACTATAAGATTATATTATGTCAGTGGTTTGTTTGATAATTCCGAATAAAATAAAAGAACCGAAAAGAACAGTTGAAATTTAACTTATTCGTGAACGCGAGAGAAAAATGTGCAACATTTGTGAGCTTTCGCGCCACACAAATATTTCAAGAGGTCATAAAATAAAAAAACCGAGCTAACTTTGCAAAATCCTCTGGAATTTTACTTTGATATCGAGTTGGAACCATCGGGCTTGAAATTATTGTTGCGCTTTGAAATTAGTCTAAGATCATATTGGAATGGCGCACTCCATTGGAAATCAAAATAGTAATGATGTAATTTTCTTTTAATAGTTAACCTTACCGATAATCTATAAAATTGTAATAAAACCCCAGCAAAAAAGAGATGCCGAAGCTGTAGAAAAGCACTATAATTGATGATCTAGATGTATGTACTTCTTTTTTAACATAAACACTAATAATTTTAACACTTAGTTGTTATAAGAGAGTAGTACTCCAACTTCAACATTCTTCGCAAAACAAAATATGTTTTTTTATTTTACAAAAGTTTTTTATTGCCGCCATCGGGTATCGAACTTGCGACCTCACGATGGCTAGTCTAGAGCTCTACTGCTCAGCTATTCTTTGATATGAAAGTTGAGTGACATAAAAACACCACTTTGTTACTGCGAGATATTGTTCCTTATTCCTTATTATTAAAGGTGCACTCCAATTCAATATTGTTTTCAGTACTATTTTTACAGGTGCATAAAAAGCAAATTCTCACCATTTTTTTTTATATATTCATATTTTTAAAAATTAAAAAATATTGAATTTAAACAAATTAATTATAAATATTAAAAAAAAATTAATAGAATAAGAAAAAAATGGGGAAAAAATAAAAAAAATATTGGTCCCGCCGGGAATCGAACTCGCGATCCTCTGTTTGGAAATGCCAAATGATACGAAAATCACTTTTTACGATCACTTTTAGAGCAATTACTAATATCCGACCGAACAGTTCGGCCAAAAAGTGACATTTGGTCGATTTTCTGTTATTTGAAAGCTTTAGGTAGAAACTTTCATACTGCTAAAACATTGGTTGAGCCGATGTAATTCGATTTTGAGTGTCAGATTTAAGGAAAACTCGGTAGTTTAGCCGTAAAGTTAACTGTTCGGCCGCCGAACTTTTTTCAATTTGGCCGAACTTTCGGTGGCCGAACAGTGAATTTGTTGCTTAATCTCGGACTTTTCCTTAAATTTTACACTCAAAATGCTCTCTAATCGGCCCAACAAACATTTTTCCATAAGCAAAATTTACCCATAATGCTTCAACATACCAAATAACAACCAAATACATTTCTGGCCGAACTGTTCGGTCGGACACTAGCTATTACTCTTTAGAAGCAATACTTAAGTGATTTTTTGGATGTTGTTCAGAAGTAGTTCTAAAAAGCTGTAAAAATATACTAACGGATACTTTAGAAGCAATGAAAGAAGCCATTTGTTAATATTGTTCAGATTAACTTCTAAAAATGCAGTAAAAATACACTAACAAATACTTGCGAAGCAGTGGAAGAAGTAGTTTGTAAAGCATTACATCCAGGTTTTTTTGCTGGGACCTTCTCAAACTAATATCGAACAAGGAAACCTCATAAATAAAAATCAAGTAACAAAACTATGAGATACAGTATTTAAATTGTTCAATCCATTTTTTACCAACATATCTCTAAAGACACATCTACCCAGCAAAATATTGGTAATGACACCTCATTACTGTCTGCATTACCAAAAATGATATATCATTACCTTTTGCATTATTTTATAATATAAAATAATGACTTCCTAATAACGGCCTATTGTATTCATTGTTTCTAAATATAAAATAATGACTTACTTGTATTAGTTTAAATTTTTTTATTATATCCCAGCCAGCAAATTCGGAGCGCTCATAAATAAGATTTTTAAATGGCTCATAGAAATGATTATTGTTTTTTTGAAAACACTATTTTTTTGGTAGAAAATATGAACCCTCAGAAAACAATCCAAAAAGTTGGCTCTACAATCTAAAAAGCTGTCTCAAAATGAGGGTTCATTTTTCGGACTTAAAGAAGATTCCAAAATTATTTCAATTTATGAAGAAAAGTCATTTCTGAGGACCACTTTCATAGAAAAAGTGGAAAAATGTTTATGTTTTTGGAGCTCATTTCTGAGTCATTAATGATCATCTTTGTTTGCTGGGATGTAAATATGTTTTATGTTTAAATTTTTATGACGAGTCCTAAAATTACACACTAGAGAAAACTTAAATTTTTCTGAATGTATTTCCTTAGGCTAATAGTATTTGCCTAACTCCTTATTTTGAAGAATCAAGTGAGCAATCGGATAACCACTTATAATTAAATTTTTTGTAAGCATGTGTGTAACCACTTATTATTCAAAATCTCATAACTACTTATTTCTCATTTTTTCGTAAGCGAGCGGGTAAGCGTGACTACTTATAAAAATAACCACGCCAAACAAAAATAATGAGTTTAGACACGAAAAAATAAGTTGTGCGGAGCTATGAATGTCTATTATATAACCACTTATTTGGTAATGAAAGATTTTGCTGGGTAAAACAATATACTCCATATCACAAACGGATTGCAGAAAATTTTAAATATTGACAAAAAACTGAAATTTTTGAAAATTGAAATCACCTAGAAATAAAATTAGACTTGAAGTATATAATTTAGTTTAGAACTTAGAAAATGCGTTAGAAAATAAATTTTCCTTTATTGTTAGTAGCCACTCTTATTTGTAATATTAAACAAGTTTTAAAAACCTTTAGGCCCTTACAGATATTTTTGGGTTCTTACGGATAATTTTATAAAATTTTCTGCCTCTGTCTACTATTAACTTCTCTTTTTAAGTGTGTTTGCGTACCCGAAAATTTGTACAAATTCGTACAAGTTTTTACTAGAAGGTGTTTGTTTACACAATTACCCAGGAAGGAGAGAGGAAAAATAGAGGGTAAAGTGACAGTTCAATACCAGAGAACTTACAAGTTTTTTACTGGATGAATTTTTGCTAGCAAGAATTTGTAAGAAAAAAAACATATGATTTAAAACATATGATTGAAGAAACAAAACATTTGTCTAAATAATTTTGAAATAATTTTTTGTAAAAATAAAAAATATTTAAATATAAGCTTATTTACGATGGAAGGAGTAAGTAAGTGATCATTTCATTAGGTTTTATTTATTAATCCAATAATTTGAATAGGTTTATTTCGCAATCAGCTATTTTAATAACTGTTGCCAATTTAGCTATTTTTTCGGCAAATCTAGCGATACTTCAACTCGTTTAGATACTTCAAAATATAATTTAGCTATTAGCGGGAAAACTAGCGATTTCTCTTTTTAAGACAGTCTTCACATTTTCTTAGCATTTTTTTACATTTATTTCCTTGACAGAATTTTTGAATCATTATTATTCAGCGATTTATCAGTAAATTTGAAAAATTAATTTTATAAGAAAGTTTTAAGAAGTTTGAAAAATATAGCTATTTTTGTGAAATTTTTCAACAGAACCTAAATAGTTCGTGCAATTTAGGGATTTATCGCTATTTAATTTTTTTTATAATTTAGATATTTTCTAGTAATTTTTTAGTTTGATTTAGCGATATTTTTAGGGAAGAAGTTGGCAGCAGTATTTTACTAATTCTTACAATTTTTCTGTTTGCGTACATTTTTAGATATTTTTCTTTTTGAGAGTAAATTTTGCCTTGCTTTCTGTGAATTTGTTACTGAGTTATTTTTACTGGACTTTACTGGAAAAGTACCCAAACACACCTTTTACTATTAAAAAAATTGTAAAAGGGACAGCTGGTTCAATGATAAACAAATAACACCATTGTGAAAATTCTGAATAAATTTTGAAATCATTTTGTATTTTATTACAAAATTACCAATACAAATATTTTGTATTGGTTTTGTTTTTTAATACATTTTTTTCAAATATATTGACAATTAGAGATGTGAACAAATTAGTGATGTGTTTTTTAAGGTATATTTGTCATGTTAAACAGTTAACAGATCAATGTTAACTCTAGGGTGCAGCAAATCCTTACTCCAGAGTCAAACAAGTTTGACTCTGGAGTGGAATAATAAAAGATAGCTAAATACAAAAATGTAATAGTATGAAAGAGAAAAGAACTGAATTTGCTACAGATTGGAGTACTCCATCATTGTAAACGCACATTTAAATTAAAAAAATATGTGTTTCTATGCAATTTTTGAGACTAAAACTATACGCATTTTAATTTTTTTTTCTTTTAAATAGTTTTGGGTTAGAAAAGTGATTTTGTGCGTTCCCGTACTTTTGGGTAAGTTTGTCTTTTAGATAGAGGATTTTGTGATTACTCTCATTTTATTGAACTTTACACAAAAGTAAAGGAGCACACTTAACTTAAAATAACGAGTTTTTTTTAATTTTATAAGCTTCCCCAGTAAACAAAAAAAAAAACGGGGAAAAATTGAACAAAAATTGGCATCATGTGCAAATCACGATCGTCAACACACTCCGCATTTACTTTATTCCTACCAATAGCTATTTGTAAATTCATTTAGCGTAATAAAATATGAGAGTGCTATTATCAGGAATTCTATCAATTTTTAAAAAAATCTACTGACTGTTTAAAGGCCCAACCATATTTAGCGAAGTTAAATTGAGGAAAAGAGCCATTCATAACAAATGTTTTGAAGTAGCTTAAGTCAACTTTTGAAAAATTCCATCTCGATTAAGGAACGATAACTGACAGATTTGTTGTTGTTTGTCATATAAAGTTTTAATTTAACTGCCGGCTAAATTTTAACTGGACATTCAGTAATCGGGCTTAATTTTGTTAATTTCCAATCGAAACTCATGTTATCCAACTTTATCAAATTAAAAGTTTCAAAAATTTTATTTAAATAAAGAAAAAACAGGGTTGGCAGGCAATACCGCTAAAATACCGTTATCGATTCAAAACCCTTTCAGCTGATTACCGTTACCCTTAAAATACCGTTACCGAAATAATCGAAATACCGTTATCCTTAAAATACCGTTACCGAAATAACTGAAATACCGTTATCCTTAAAATACCGATACCGATATGTATGAAATATCGATACCCATAAAATACCGTTACCGTTATTTTTAATTCTCTGCTCTTGGTAATTGTACTTGGTTATTGAGTATTTCACATAAATTAAGTTGATTCATTTTTTTTTTTATTTTAGTTTATTTTTTGCAATAAAAAATGATGTGTGAGCCGAAATAACTGACTATCGTTACCCTTAAAATACCGTTACCGATATAACTAAAATACCGTTATCCTTAAAATACCGTTACCGAAATATCGTTATCCCTAAAATACCGTTACCGAAATAACTCAAATACCGTTATCCGTAAAATACTGATACCGAAATAAATGAAATAGCGTTAGCTTTAAAATACCATTACCGAAATAATCTAAAATAGCGTTACCCTAACGATAACCGCATTTGTTTCGGTTACCATCCGTGAGAAAAAATGAATGCAAAATAAAAGCAAAGCATATAAAAATTAAAAAAAAAAAATTCTCAAAAATTTGTACAATAGAAATATGCGAAGATCAGCGAATATGCCAAATTTTCTTGACTTTTTTGGAAAATTAACGTAAAAATAAAAAACTCAAAAATATTTTAATTTTGTTATTTTAATTAATTTTTGTAAAGAATTGTGTAAAAAAGTCTCTTAATTAACCTACAAACATTCATTTGCATAAAATTTGCTGCCCTGGTAATATTTATTCGAGTTCTATCGAAACTGCGATAACAAGCGTAAATCCAGAGTTTATGAATTTTTTGTTATTACAATAATTAAACTTTACTTTGTTTTTCAATTATGGTAATTGACCTTCTCGAATATAATTTTATTATGTTTATTTCGAAATTTCTAAAACGGGCTTTCAAGGTCTTATTTTCTCAGTGCAAATAAAAGATTAGTTTACTTCATTGTTTTCATCCAACATTTCATTGGGGATTTCCCATCATCTTCAGGGATAAGTTGTATTAAATCTTTTTGTAAAATTTCACATTTAGCAATTTTAATTTAAAATACAGTAAATATATCCAAAGATGATTTGTAAAGGAGGGTTGAGTCAAAAAAGTGTAGTAGGCGATAAATCCATACCTAGTTCCACTTTCCCCTTGCGAGCCCTCGAAGTTGGTTAACTAGAATTCTTCATTTGAGGGGTAAAAAGCACAAATTTTGACAAGGGAAATGAAGGGCAAGCAAGAGGTCTATGAGGCCAATTTTTTGTGAAATATCTATAATTTAGTTGCAGATCACGAAAATAAAACAATAATAAAAATCGGTTCGTCATGAACGGCGGGGTCCTCAAATGGCAAATATTTTTGACAAGCGAAATGAGGGGTTCAACGGAACCAATTTTTCTAAGCACAACTATTATTAGGTCAGAGATCATGAAAATCGTAAAAACTTCAAAATCGCTTCGGCGGAAAATTTATGGTCCTCAAAGGGTTAATAATATTTTTAATACACTATAGGTTTGAATTTTATATCTTTATCTATAACTAATTGTAAAAAAATGACTATCCGTACTTACCTGACTTTTCTTTTATTTTTTATAAATAAATAAAATTGAAACATTTGGGGTCGCCTTTGTACAAAAGCTTTTTTCGTACAAAGACTTCGCCGGAACGCGAAATTAGGCAATTATCTTGTGTGCCCTGCCCTACCTTTACTAACAAACGCATAATTAATTTGTTAGCTTTTGTTGTTTTTTATATTTTATGAAATAAAAAATACAAAAATTTCAAATATTTTTATGACAAATATTTTTGTTTACATTTGAAAGAGAAAAGCCAAGAATTTTTAAGACTTGGTAACATTTTTATAACTACTTAATTTTTAAGAAGCTAAATTTATACCTACTTAAAAATTTTATAAATGCTTAAATTTTTATGGAATATTTATACAAAATTCGAAAAAAACAAACCTAATAATATTGAACACAAAACTTAATTTAAATAAAAATAATCAAAGAAAAAAGCAAATAAAATAATATCACAGGAGAATTTAAAAACTAATAGCCTAATTTCTCAAAACATAACGCCTCACTTCGCCTAATTTGTTACAATTTTGTATTTTTTAAAACACGGTGATGAACGCGGTGACTATCCGTGTTGACTTACGTAATTTTTAAACAAAATTGTATGAAAAAGTAAATTTTATAAATCACCTGAACGTTATTTTTATCACTTAAATTGTCAAAACTTGCACTTGAATTTTATAGGTGTTGAATGAAAAGTATTGCAATAATACACAACAAAAAGTTATAAAAAAAAAACAGAAATACACTAGTTAACGATATTTAAAAAGTAAAATATATTTTCCAGCACAATAGAAACAATTATAACACAACTTTACAATGAATGGGGGAAACGTTTTTAGTTGATCTGTTATTTTAAGTAAATTAATGTTATTTTAGTTTGACTCAAGATCATAAATTAATATCACTTTCTGTTTAAATTATTTTCAAATCAAAGAAAGATGATACAATTTTTACAAGTAAATTACAAAGAATAAAAATTATTGAAAAAATTCGATAAGACCAGCAAGGCAGAATGCGCATTTTCGGCTTTCGCTACAAAGCCATCATCAGTGCCTTTCGCCTTTGAGTGGGTTAATATTTGATAATCGTCTACTTAAACTTAAAATAACAGATCAACTAAAAACTTTTCCCCCATTCATCTTAAACACATTGACACGGTGCAAAAATATAATTTAATAACATACATTTAAATTTAAATTTAACGGTTCGTTGTAATTCAAAACTTCTGTGTTTATCATACACAGAGTTGAATAGAATCAGCTGAGATATCTTAAGAATTAAGGTTCAAAGCAAAAAAGAGTAATAATAACAAAAGGATAAAAATAGCATTGTTAAATTTCGTTGATGTTAGTCTAAGTTGAGTTGTTGATAACAAACTCGATTTGCTTTCAACATTCATATAAGTAGACGATTATCAAATATTAACCCACTCAAAGGCGAAAGGCACTGATGATGGCTTTGTAGCGAAAGCCGAAAATGCGCATTCTGCCTTGCTGGTCTTATCGAATTTTTTCAATAATTTTTATTCTTTGTAATTTACTTGTAAAAATTGTATCATCTTTCTTTGATTTGAAAATAATTTAAACAGAAAGTGATATTAATTTATGATCTTGAGTCAAACTAAAATAACATTCATTTACAACTTTACAATTTTAAGAATTTTATTTTTTTTAATGTTAAAAATTAATAAAATACATAAACATAATTTTAAACGCACTTGCAATCATATCTTATTGCTAAAATAAAGATATTTTGAAATTTCAAATATATTTAAAAAAATTGTTTTATTTTTTTGTTTCCTTTTTGTTTACATTTTTATTTTATTTTTAAGGGATGCCAAGAATAAATTATATGAAATCCCACAAGAAAAGGCTAAAATTTGTCCATTTTTGCAAAAAGATGGCAACTATTAAATGTAATGATTTGACAATTCAAGTGAGAACTTAAAAATCGATCACGAATACGTAGGGAATTATAAAATACCATTTTGCAATCCCCTCGTTATGTGAGTCAAGTGAAGTGTTGGTGATGTTATGAACGCAGGTGATTTATAAAATTAGGACATAAGTATCACATTTGGAATAAAATGGGAACTAACAAAAAAAAATTACTTTACTTATTCCTAACCTCCTCTACATTGCAGCGTAGAGGATATTAATTAAAACGAGAAAACAATATTTTTTTAGTACTCTTGTGGTCGAAAAAGTACTCTTCAAACAATCTTTTGATACCGCAATAAAAATCTCATTTCCCATCCCTGATAGAAACCTATCAGTGCTTAGACTCCTACCGCGTATACGAACAATAACCAATAGTATCTAAGCCACTGATGCCAGAAGCTGTTTTGAAAATTCCCTACGTTTATTATAAAAATTCCCCTTTTTTCACTACATAAATACAAAAAATTGTTCCCTACATTTATAAGCACCGTAAATTGTTTCAATTTCACGTGAAAAAATTGTTATACTCCATATAAAAAAAATATTTTTTACGATAATCAGTTTTACGTGAAAAGTATAGAGTTTGTTTTCACGCCAATTTAATTTACAAGACTATAATTTTTCTGGTTAAAAAGTCACAGTTTCTGTATATTGTGATTGAGTCTTTGTTATAAAATTAAAAAATTGTTCATTCTTATAATTTAAATTGCAGTTTGAAGCCTTTAAAGTTCGAGGAAATTTTTCCACGTGAAAAACAACTTACGGTGCTATAAACTTAATATTTTTGAAGACTTGCTTAAAAAATTATAAAAGTTAAAAGTTAATGTGTTTTATTATTATTTTTATTCTACATTTCTACTTTTTGTGTTTAATCAAATATTCATATATAAAATATTCAATGGACCTCGATGTCGAATATTTAGGTAAATGAAAATAAAAAACCCGAGTAAAAAAAATTGATCTCGCGCAATATCTAATCATATCCAATTTTATATTGTCTAAGATCTGCTGTAATATCTGTCTGATCCAATTAGATCTCAAAATTGGGTGTATCCAATGATATCGTATTAGATCCCATTGTATATATGGGGATAAACTAAGATCAAGTTATATCTCAAAATTGGGAGGTCCAATGATATCTTTCGGGATAAACCTAGATATAATTTGATCCGAAAAATGGCGGATCGAATTAGATCCAGCTATATATTTGTGGATAAACTTAGATCTAATTTGAGCTCAATTTTGGCAGATCGAATTAGATCCAGCAATACATTTGTGGATAAAATTAGATCTAATTTGATCGAATTAGATCCAGCAATATATTTTGGGATTAAGTAAGATCTAAATTTATCCAAAAAATGACAGATCAAATTCGATCCAGTAATATATTTCCGGATTGCGTAAGATCTTAACTTTTCCAATAAATTGCAGATGGAATTAAATCCAGTGATATATTTGGGGATTTGGTAGGATCTTAATTTATCCCATAAATTGCAGATCAAATTAGATCCAGCAATTTATTTATTTAAAATGGCAGATCCAATTAGAAACAGTAATATATTTGGGGATTGACATCTAAAACTATCCAGAAAAATAACAGATAAAATTAGATCCCGCATTATATTTGGGTACTACGTAAGATCTCCATTTATTTGGGATTAAATAATATCCCAGACAGACATTGACAACAGTTCAAAAAATAATACACTGACAGAGCACTGATTTTATAAAAATTACAATTAGGTTGTTCATAAGGGGTGTGCTATCTGTTGTATCGTTGTACAAAAAACAGAGTTGCTAAAATTTTTATTTGTGTTTAACAACGATTTTCTATTCAGTTTTCTATCTGTTAGCACACTCAAACATAGGACACTAAACATACGTTAAAATTTTGTATCGTGCTATTCTCAAATGTTGAATTTTTCAATTTAATTTTAAACGACTCTGTTTTTTTGTTAGAACGATACAACAAATAGCACACCTCTTGTGAAAACCCTTAATATTTTGTTAAAATAAGGTTAAAACTCAGAAGGTCTCGAGTTCGATACCGTTCACGGCTATGCATTTTTTTATAAAATGAATTTCTTTTTATAAAATTATAATTTTATTTTCTTTAAATGTTTTTATAAAATTATATTTTTTTTTATTAAATTGACTTTTTTTAAAAAAATAATTTTATTTACATCTTTTTAACGCTCTAACCCATTTCCAATTGTATCAATTGTTTTTAAGATTTATCAATTGTATTTCAGAAATAATCAATTGAATTTCAGTCTTATCAATTGTATTTCAGAACTTATCAATTATTTTTCAGATTTATGAATTGTATTTCAGAACTAGTCAATTGAATTTCAGTTTTATCAATTGTATTTCAGAAATTATTAATTGTATTTCCGAAATTCACAACTGTGTTTCAGAAATTATCAAACTGTATTTCAGAAATTATCAATTGTATTTCAGAAATTATGAATTATATTTCAGAAATTTTTCTCTATTAATTATGAAATACAATCAACAAGTTTTGAAATAGATTTGATTATTTCTGAAATACAATTAATAATTTCTGTAATACATTTGATAAATTTCTGAAATACATTTAAAATTTCTGAAATACACTTAATAGCTTCTGAAATACCGTTAATATTGTAGTTGCTGATGAGTTACAATATAGGACCATATATTGTTTAAATGGCACCATATATGACAATATATTGTTTAAATGTCACCATATATGGTATATTTTCCCTATTAAAAAAATAATATGGAGCTTTATATGGTAATATATAACTTACAGTGATCCATGTACCATTTGATCCGGAAAACGCCCCGATAAAATTGTATCAGTTGTTTATCAGTTTTTATATAATTGCATCAGTTTATATCTGACCTGATTAAATTATGTGTTAATCAGATGAAATTGTATCTGATTTTTGACCTGATACAATTTTATTGGTTTATAATACATGGTATCAGTTTAGGTCCAAATAGATATATTTGTATATAAATTATATAGTTATATCCCAATTTTGACCTGATATATTATATCAGTTTAAAACTTTGATACAATTGTGTAAGGTAAATGTCGGATACAATTATATTTTATTTATGTAAAATTTAACCAATTACGATCAAACCTGACACCATTACATATAAACCGATAAAATTGTATCAGACTGACTAAAAATGATATTATATAATTATATATCACCATATATAAACCCATATATACGTCCATATCTAATTTGATCCGAATATTGGAATATATAATTATATCAAGCGAGATAAGCATGTTATCTAACCTGATACAATTTGATCCGAAAAATGGGTCTATCTAACTTCATCCAATTATATATTAATACATATAATTTGATGAAGATTTTCAAATAAAATTTTAGTAAATATTGTTGAGATCACTTATTTTCATTCATATTAAATACTAATGCTTAATGTTTAGAAAAATTTTTGTTAATAAACTTGGAAATAGCTGACAAAATAAAATATTACAAAAATTTGTCGGAACAACTGTCTTATAAAATAAAAAAATACTTTCAGAATTAATTCTTTTTCACGGAATAAATAACTGAACTTAAACCATATTTATTTCAACATATGTTTTTCTAATTTTTATTTTTAAATTTAAAAATTGCAATTAAACTTTATAAAATTTAGTATAATTAGATATCATGTCAGATATAATTATATATAAAATTAATACAATTTTCTATTAACTTTGTTATATATTTTGATATAATATGGTTTATAAAAGCTTATATGCCATTATATATAATAATGTATGAACTATATTTGCAGATCTCTTAATATATGGCTGGAGACCAAATCGCATGTGATTATATATAACGTTATATCAAACATATTTATAAAACCAAAGTGTTAATATAAATGTATATGGTTATATAAAGCCACGCATATAAACATTTAAAGTTATATCAAATCATATAAGATTATATAAAAACTTTTTTAGTCGGGAGGGCAAAAATCGGATACAATTTCATCTGATCAATACATAATTTAATCAGGTCAGATCTAAACTGATACAACTAGATAAAAATTGATAAAAATATATTGGGCCATTCTTCGGATGAAACTGTATTTTTTTACAATCAACCAAAAAAGTCTGTAATGGCTACTGAAAATTTTGCTGTTATTACGGGAAATTTAACTGTTTTGAGGCCAGCGGTATTTTTTTCTAATTTTAGCAACACATGTCTGCTGATCTGTAGTACAATAAAAATAGTAGAAAAAATTAGTAGCCGCTACTAAATTTTAGTAAAATTTATGTATAATGCAATTCAAAATCGATTTGCTAAAATCAGTTAAAAAACTTACTAAATATCATAATTTTAGTACAATAAAATTAGTATAAATAACACTATGCGACAGTCAAAATCGGGATGGGATGAAACATATAGCGGAAATTGTCACCTTTGGTGGTCTTTTTTTTGACATAACTCGAAAACCACTAGTCCGATTTTGCTCAAACAATTTTAAAAAAATTAAAAATTACAATCCCTTTAATCTGTTCATATAACGTTTTTCTATAACAGTTTTGCCGGTAAAAATAAATGTATGAAGAAAAAAAATATTTTTTGCCTAAAACATTAAATTTTTTTATTTTTTAAATTCATAAAAAATCCAAAACGGAAAAAAGGCAAGTCGTATTACTTTCACGCAAAGTAACATAACCTTTAAACAAAATGAGACATAGATCATGAAAATCGATGGACGCGTTTCGCTTTTATTCACAATTAAGTGAAGGTATCTCATTTTGACAAGAATATTGATTTTATGTTTCAATGAGTTTGGATAATATTTATTATATATTATTTATTATTAATACGTAAAATTAAAAATTATTTCAGGTAATTATTAGATTATTACATAGATACATAGGTTATAAAAATCGATGAACGCAAAACTTATTTTCGTTTGTTTGCGCCCTTTACTTTCTTGCGTAGTGGTTCACCCACTTGTACAGAGTCTGTATCGGATGAGGATCTGTCTTCATCTGGAAAAAATCAATTGTTTTTAATCAGTCAGTTAACTTCATTTTTGTGACTTACCCTCGGAGGAAACTCCCATTGTATATTCTTCTTCTTCATCTTCATTGTCGGGATCGTACGTCTTTTGCGACCACCAACAAATTTCAGCCAGCAGCGAATCGAGCCTTTTGCCTTTATATCGCGTTTCCATTGGCATTGCCACTTGATGGAAGCGCTCGCCATGTTCATCCGACTCTGAGGCTAGCTGCTTGCTGAAGTATTCGAGATAGTGATGCAAGAAGTGAGTTTTGAGGGACATAGTCACTCCAATTTTCTGGAAGTAGTGCAACATCTTGGTCACAAGAGCGGGGTAATTGTGTGCTCGCGTACTTCCCAAAAAATATCGTATAACTTTCTTCACTGCCCTCCACGCAAAGTAATCATTACCGTCTAAAGCACCTTTAAATTCCTTTGATTTCATGAGCTTTCGTATATCCGGCCCATTCAGAATACCTTCCTTCAATTTTGCTTCGCTGATTCGTGGGAAAATATTATTCAAACAATCAAGAATTTTCGGTTGCTTCACAATGGCCTTGATGAAATTTTTTACCATTCCCAGTTTGATATGGAGAGGGGGCATGAGGACGTTCTCCATTGGCACCAGTGGATCATTCACGCAGTTGTGTCCTTTCTCCGTTGGATCTCGAGGAAGCCAGTCATGCGTTTCGTATTGGTTTCCTTTAAATCGGGTATCCCAAAGACACAAGAAACACATGCTTTTCGTATAGCCTCCTTGGAGACCTCTTAGCATCGCCACGACTTTCAGATCACAACTGATCCGCCACATGTGATCAGTGTAGCAAACTTTATCCAAAATTATTTTCATCGAATCGTATGTTTCGCTCATATCTGTGATGTAGCCAATGGGAATGCTTGGTTTTTTATTATATTTATGTAGCAAAACGACTTTCAGGCTTGATTTCGAAGAATCGATGAACATTCGCCAATCAGCTGCGACATAATTAATGGCCATCGCCTCCATCAGTCCCTTTATATCGTGGCAGTAAACAAATGTGTTCCCTTCGTTGAGTGTTGAATAGCAATTGTCGTCTTCGATATCCGGTGACTTTGACATTAGGCTCTAAATTGTTGCCTTCTTTCAAAAGCTGGGCAAGTTTTTCTGCTTCACGTTGAGAAAGGTTTAATTCTGCAACAATCTTGTCCATTCTTGCTTGTGATATTGGAATTATTTTGTTCGATGGGCCGGCTTCTGGTGTTGGTTTATAGGTCAAATCCGATTGATCCATTGTTTCAGTAGAAAAAGAAGTTTCTCTGTCAGGGCTTGGAAGCGGTGGAATTGGTATTTCATCCGAAATATGTAAACTCTTCGTTTAAGGCCTTTACGATTTACTCCACATATTTTGTTTGCGCAAGCGTAACAGTTATCGGAATTGTGCTCTCCTGGATCAGTCCAAATCATTGGTACACCAAAAGAAAGTGAACTGCGTCTCCCTTGGATCCACATGTTAAGAGCATTGTAGCACGTTTTACAAATTTTGTCTGGGGCCCACGAAACGCCGCGAATTATTTCGGAATCAAAATAAAGTTTAAAAGCACGCTCCACTTGCTCAGTGAGTAATGCAGTATTTGTTGAAAAAGCTCTTTTGCCACAAACGTAACAAAATAAATTGATATTTTCTGGACAATTTGCAGTCATTTCGGTTTTATACTTTTATTACTTTTTCGTTATAAAAGTATATTTTACTGAAAGGTACTTATGAATTGGCGCATCTTTTAAGGGTGGCTATATACCTGATTCGTGTGCGTTTTAAATTTTTCGAAACGTTCTAAAACATGACCACTCATAAATGTGGGTGCAATTTGTCTAACAAAATCATGCAGGTAGCCAACGGAAAAAACCCAAATAATTAAAAAAGTGCACTTTCCTTTTTTCCTTTTAATTGTCAACGCACATATATGACCGTTTTTTAGTTTGTTACCGGTGTAACTTTCCCCGGTAGTTTGAACCCATCCCGATCACTGACCCCTACCATTTGTCTAACAGTGTAATTAGTTGCAGCTACTAAATTTCAGTAAATTGCTGTAAACTGTAATTTAAAATCAATCTGCTGAAATTAGCAAAAAATTATACTAAAAAATAAAAAAAACTGTAAAATTTAAAAAAAAAAATTTTTTCTTTCGATTGTAACAAGCGTATAATTACTTCATCGTACTTGAAATTTGGAGTCAAAATTGCAAACGGTTCTCCAGTTATTGCCGTTTTATTCATTGGAAATGCAATAAAATTTTCTGGGTGTTATTTCTAAGCTAAGAATATATCAATAGTAACAAATATAAACTAAACAAGAATTGTAAAAAATAAAAAAATTAAATATTTTTAAATTAGTATATTTTTCTGCTAAATTAAGCACTCGGTTTTGAAAAATTAGTAAAATATTTGTCTGAAATCAGCAGCGAAAATTAGTTAAAAATTCCGTAATTTGTAATAAGAGAATAGCAAAAATGATTACTAAAAATAAAAATTCTACTAATAATCAGTATAAAAATAGTATAGTGCGATTGGAAACTGTTTACAAATTTTTTTACAAACTTTTTTATCTGAGTGTACAGATATAACTTAATCACATATATGACTATATGTAACTATTTTTACTCGGGTTGTTTAAATGATACGATATATCAAAGTATATGGTACTATATATGGTACTATATATAGTAGCATATATTATCATATCTGGAACTGTATTGAAAATGTTGTTCATGAGGTCCCCTATATGAGCATATATTGTTGAAATGGCACCATATATGATAATATATGGCTTAAATGGCACCATATGTGGTAATATATTGCTTAAATAACACCATACATAAATATATATGGCACTATACATATTTTCTTATATTATCATATCTGGAACTGTATTAAAATGTTTATCATGAGGTACCATATATGACCATACATTGTTTAAATGGCAGCATATATAATAATATATGGTTTAAATGGCACCACATATGCTAATATAGTGCTTAAATAACACCATATATAAATATATATGGCACTATATATAGTGGCATATATTATCATATCTGCAACTGTATTAAACATTTTGTTCATAAGGTACCATATATGACCATATATTGTTTAAATGCCACCATATATGATAATATCTAGTTTAACTGGCACCATATATAGTTATATATTGTTTAAATGATACCATATATAATTATATATTGCTAAATTGCCACCATAAATATTAAGATATAGCTCTATATACAACTATATATGCAATAAGATCAGCCATGCTATGTAATATATAATCATATATACCATATCTAATATTATAAAGGCCGATATCTAATAAGTTCAAATTATATATGGCATAATATAAGGAAAAATTTTGGAAAAAGACGTCATATATAATTATATATGGATATACATAACGACATGTCTAATTATATATTGTAATATATGCCACATATGATTATATATAATTTTTTTTACCCGGGAAGTTAAAATTTTTTTAAAATTTTTATTTTTAATCTGGGACTATAATGTTATTTTTTTTAAGCGGAGATCAAAACTGTTGATAAATTGTTGTCCGATACTTAAACAGTTAAAACTGACGAACATTTTAAAAATTATTCTTTTTTGTAAAAAAAAATATGAATTTTAGTATTAGAAACAATCTTCTTATTTATTCGTCATTATTTATTTAATCTTTTTTAGAAAAGGCATCATATTTTTTAGAAAGTTTTTGTATATTCAACCGATTTTCACAAATGTTAATAGGCGTAGATAGGCCGGTTTGGGGGGGGGGCTAAGCACCCCCCAGAAATAATTTAGCCCCCCCTAGATTTTTTTTTTAATAATTAATTTTTACTTGAAATAAAAATTCTTATCCATTTCTGACTCAACTGATGCCAGCTTTTTAAATGACTTAAACCATTTATTTTATTTAAATCATTTTATTTAAATCATATATTTTATCTTATATTTATATTTCATATTTTAATGTCAATTGAATCCAATTACAATTTTATAACTATTTGTACGAATCCCAAGTTTATAATTAGAACTAAATTTTTCAAAAATTTTATTTTAAAAATTTTTATTTTTATATTTCTTTCCTTTTTGTGCATTAATATACGCTACAAGCCTTGTTTTAATAGTATTAATATTTTTTGCATTGCGGTTATGTTTGTTTTTTATGTGAATTATTGCAATATCAATGATAACTAGAAACTTTGGTAGTTCCAAGGATAGCATTTTCAATTTAATTCGGATTCTTGCTAAACAGAAAGAAGGTATCCATATCTGTCACATTAACGCTCAGAGTCTTAACAACAAGGTAGATGAGTTTCGATTTATTTTTGAGGGTTCCCCTATCGATGTAATTTGTGTTTCTGAGACCTGGCTTGTTGATAAAACTCCTGATAGCCTCATTAACTTAAATGGTTATAAAATGTATAGAGCTGATCGTAAAACTCATGCTGGTGGAGTGGCAATTTTTATTAAGGACAGCATAAAATCAAACCCTAAATGTTGCTTTAGATACCCAGTGTAGAAACGGTAATGACATATCATTATTTTTTGGACTACCAGTAATGATACCCACTTACCTTCTGCATTATTTTAAAACATATAATAATGAGTTACTGATAACGACTTATTTTTATCATTATTTCAAATAGAAAATAATTTTTTAGATTTTTTTGAACATTTTTTGAAATCTATTTTTAGACTCAATATTTTTTAAACACTGGTAAGGATAAATGTAACCACATATTTTTTGATTTTTTGTATGTTGATGAGTAAGCTTACTTGTGTGCAGCAAGTCAATTGTGTTTTTATCTATTAAATATTACATGTCGAAATAGCTCAGATGGTAGAGCTGTTGACTGGCAATCTGTAGACCCAGGTTCGATTCCTGCACCAGCAAATTTTATTAAAAAAAAAAAAAAAAATAGAATAAAAAATATTAATTTTTATATAATTTATTTTTTAGAAAATCTATTTTTAGACTCATTATTTTTGTCAGTACTGGTAAGCACATAGGTAACGATATATTTTTTGATTTTTCGTATGCTGGTGTGTAACGACAACTCATTATTTTTCGCGACATCGCCATATAAAGGTAATAAGAAATGTAATAACAAAAGTAAGTAGTTACCATTACCAAGTATGTAGTTACATAACCACATATCTGGTAATGATTTTCTACACTGGGCTATTAAATATTACATGTCGATATAGCTTAGATGGTAGAGCTGTTGACTGGCAATCTGTAGACCCAGGTTCGATTCCCGCACCAGCAAATTTTATTTAAAAAAAAAAATACAATAAAAAAATTTTTTTTTTATATAATTTATTTTTTAGAAAATCTATTTTTAGACTCATTATTTTTGTCAGTACTGGTAAGCACATAGGTAACGATATATTTTTTGATTTTTCGTATGCTGGTGTGTAACGACAACTCATTATTTTTCGCGACATCGCCATATAAAGGTAATAAGAAATGTAATAACAAAAGTAAAAAGTAACTAGTTACCATTACCAAGTATGTAGTTACATAACCACATATCTGGTAATGATTTTCTACACTGGGTAGAGTACCTTTTTACCATCATATTCTGATGTGTTTATTGCCGGTGATTTCAATTCAAATTTACTTGAAGTAAATGATTTTTCCGACGATATGCTACAACTTGGTCTTTCACCTATAAATCGTGACTTACCAACTCACTATACTAATACTGGTAATACTCTTCTTGATATTTTATTTGTGGATGACATTGCTAAAGTATTGCAATATGACCAACTATCAGCATCATGTTTCTCACGACATGATTTAATTTTTTCAACAAATGAGTTTAAATTAAACCATAAAATTGAATCTTTCTCCTATCGGAACTTCAAGAAAATTAACTACCAAATCCTTGAGGCACATTTTTCGTTAATTGCTTGGAACTCTATTTACTATATGCCATCTGTTGATGATCAGTTAAGTTTTTTAGAGGAGAATATTTTATACCTATATGGACCGTTCCAATTAAATTCAGATCCAATAAGCATAGCACAAGACCGTGGTTTACAGCATTAGTAAAAGCTCACATTGAAAAACCTAACTTAGCATATTCGCGATGGAAACGGTTTAAAACTATAGATGTAAAGGAAGAATTTTGTAGGGAGAGAAGAGAGGTAAATCGCCAAATCAGGAAGGCAAAATTTGAATATTATTCTGAACGTTTCAAAAGTGCAGTAGATGAAAAAAAAAACGTGGAAGACAATACGTGAAATCGGAATCGGGAGAACGAAGAATAATAATATCAGCAGTAGTGTGAGTGCGGATGAAGTGAACGAAGTTTTTACAAATATACCTATGCCCAGGGCCGGCGCTTCTATGGAACAGTATGAACAGTTTGACGGGGCGCTTAAATTGGAGGGCGCCAAATCTAATTAATAAAAATAAATTAAAAATTTTTTTTTTTTTAATTTGTTACCGAAATTTTGCAAAAATATTTTTTTCACTGTGTAAAAAATATGTTAAAAATGGAAAATATAAAATTTTTTGTCATTGCACAGAATTTGAACACTGTTCATAGTTAATATAGAAACGAAAAATATCGATAACACCCCTCCCGTTTCTTATATGAAAAAAAACTCCTCAAGCACAGCAAATTTGTACTGTTCATAAAAAAATTTCAACTCCAACATCGATTATCAGGCATGTCACAGAAAACCATTGGTGGTTTGTATTAATTGAAATTTGAAAGAACATTATATCTACTGCGTTATATCTATTGGCGGAACAATTGTAAGATCGTGGTTAGTATATTCAGTTTCAAATGATTCCATTTTTTGTTTTTGCTGTAAGTTATTTATGCAAAGTTCTCAAATCCCAATTAGTAGTATAGGATTTAAGAATTGGAATCATGTAGGTAGGGTTCTTATGGAACATGAAAATGGGGCCGTTCACGTAGACAGTTTTAAAAAGTGGAAGGAATTTGAATTAAGACTTTCCAAAAATTCCACAATTGATTGCATTCTTCAAAATACAATGTCTAAAGAAGTTCAACATTGGAGAGATGTGTTGAAACGGCTTATTATTCTTGTAAAATTTCTTTCAGTGCAATCTTTGGCATTCAGGGGTGGGTCAGACAGGTTATATGACAAAAATAATGGTAATTTTCTCAAATTAGTAGAAGCCATTGCTGAATTTGACAGTGTTCTTTCAGAACACCTACGACGCATTACCAATAATGAGACGCAAAACAAATATTTGCATAAAAGCATTCAGAATGAGCTAATTTCAATCGTTTCTAAAGTTATTCAAAATAAAATCTCTGATATGATAAAAGGAGCAAAATATTTTTCGATAATTGTTGATTGTACTCCAGATCAGAGCCGCAATGAACAATTATCACTTATTGTTAGAGTTCTTCATAGAAATCAAAACAAACATGAAATTAAGGAGCTTTTTATGGGTTTTTTAAAAGCAACAGATACTACGGGTAAGGGCTTAACGAATTTAGTTTTAGACCGACTAACTTCTCTAGGACTTTCAATTAGTGATTGCAGGGGACAAGGCTATGATAATGGCTCAAATGTGAAGGGAAAAAACATTGGAATGCAAGCTCAGATTAAACATTTAGAACCCCGAGCATTTTTTGTGCCATGTGCATCACATTCAGCTAACCTGGTCCTTCTGGATTCAGTTCAATGTTCTCTTCAAGCTGTAAATTTTTTTGATACTGTCCAATGTTTATATGTATTTTTTTCTAGTTCTGTTTCAAGATGGGATATTTTGAAAAAGAATGTGAAAACATTAACTCTGAAGCCACTCTGTACGACAAGATGGGAAAGCCGTATAGAAGCTTTAAAACCCTTAATGTGTAGTTTAGGTAATATTTATGACGCTTTAGTTGAAATAGGAAATGACAAGGATAAGGACGGCATAACAAGAAATAACGCGAATAGTTTATCTCTCAAAATTATTCAATTTGAATTCATTTGTTCATTAATTATTTGGTATAATATTCTAGATAGAATTAATATATTTAGCAAATATTTACAAAGTCCTGCTATTTGTTTAACGACGGCAGTAAATATGTTAGAGGGCACAAAACAGTTTTTGACGGACTTAAGAAATGACGAAAAATTTCAGGGGTTTATCTTTCTAGCTAAAGAAATAGCTTTAAAATTAGATGTTTCACCAAATTTCCCTGATGCTCCAAGACGCCCTAGTCGAAAACCTCAACTTTTTTCGTACGAAGGTAGAGACGAAATCATATCAAATCCTGAACAAAAGTTTAAAGTTGAATTTTATTTTCAAATCCTTGATCAGGCAATTCAATCTGTTAGCGAAAGATTTGACCAAATTTCGGAACACAATAATATTTTCAAATTTTTGCATAATATTTCTGTGGTTTCATTAAATGCTTCTGATCTTTTAAATAATTGTCTTTCCCTTGAAAAGCATTTAACTTTTAGTTCAAATTCTGATATAGTAGGATTAGATTTATTGGATGAAATTAAAATATTCCAAAGTATAGTTTCAGGAACTTTAAGCCCTATAGAATCATTAAATTTTATATTTGAAAAGAAATTAGACCCGATATTACCAAATCTAGTTGTAGCTATTAGAATTTTATTGACAATACCAGTAACAGTAGCTTCCGGGGAGCGTAGCTTTTCTAAATTAAAAATTATTAAGAATTATTTACGTAGTACAATAGGACAAGAAAGACTAGTAGATTTAGCTAGAATATCTATAGAAAGTGAATTTCTGAGCAACTTGGATTATAGTGACTTGATAGACGACTTTGCTAAAATCAAAGCTCGGAAAATTAAATTTAATTAATTATTTAATATATTTTTTAAAATTTTAAATTGCACGCTTGAATTTTAGTGCTTTTTATTTATTCAAATATTTTATTAATTTTTTGTTATTGAAATTCGTAGTGACGACTTTGCTAAAATCAAAGCTCGGAAAATTAAATTTAATTAATTATTTGATATATTTTTTAAAATTTAAAATTGCACGCTTGAATTTTAGTGCTTTTATTTATTCAAATATTTTATTAATTTTTTGTTATTGAAATTCGTAGTGACTTGATAGACGACTTTGCTAAAATCAAAGCTCGGAAAATTAAATTTAATTAATTATTTAATATATTTTTTAAAATTTAAAATTGCACGCTTGAATTTTAGTGCTTTTTATTTATTCAAACATTTTATTAATTTTTTGTTATTGAAATTCGTACGCTGGATTAGTACGATAGCAATATTTATTTATTTTTTATATTTTTGAGGACTATGCCTACGTGGGATACCTCGTTAAAAAAAATGCATTGCATATCCTACCTCTTGGGTGATGTGGAAACGGATTATTTACGGCAAATGAATGTTTTTTTTTAGGGCGGCATTTTTGAAAACTGCACCAGGTGCAAAAATCGGTAGCGCCGGCGCTGCCTATGCCCATCGCCAATCCTAACACTTATAATATGCATAACAACCAACTAACTCAGGACATAAATACTTCATTCGAATTTCATTGTATTAATGACTCTGATGTATTATCCAGTATTTTGTCTATCAAATCGAACTCCATTGGTCACGACAATATAAATCCTAGATTCTTTCGTATTCTGCTTCCACATTTATTACCGTATCTTACGCATTTTTTTAATACCATCCTTACTTCTTGTGTTTTTCCAGAACGATGAAAACACGCAAAGATAATTCCTGTACCTAAATCTAACTCAGAGTTTAGGCCGATTGCAATTTTATGCTTTCTTTCAAAAGTCATAGAAAAAATAATGCACAAGCAGATCACTCGTGAGCATTTGAATATTTATTTTTTTAATAGACAATCGGGCTTTCGGCCTAAGCACAGTTGTACTACTGTGCTTAGTACAGTCTTCCCTAATCGATGTAACGGAAGATATAGGTTGTGCTGTTGATAGTGGGAACTTTACCTTTTTGGTTCTATTAGACCATTCGAAAGCTTTCGATACAGTGGACAATACCATACTATGTTTAAAGTTATATCAGCAATTTAATTTTTTAAACACAGCAACATCATTGCTCAGGTCATATCTCACAAATCGTTCTCAGTCAGTATATTTAGTGGATCATTCCTCGACCTTTCTACCAGTATCAAAAGGCGTTCCTCAGGGCTCCATCTTGGGACCTTTACTGTTCTCCATGTATATAAATGACTTACCAAAACAAATATCCCACTGTAAAATACATATGTATGCTGACGACGTGCAACTCTATCTCAGTAGTTCGCGTAAGTCCCTTCATTGCAACTTCGAAAAGCTTAACAATGATCTTCACAACATTTTCCTTTGGGCATCTGCAAATGGACTCTGCTTAAACCCCCAGAAATCAAAGTGCATTATACTACGCAAAAAATCTACGCCGATACCCTTAAATATTTTTGTTCTAATAAATAATCAAAAAATAGAAATTGTTTCCTCTGCCAAAAACCTTGGTATAATATTTAATAACACGCTTAGTTGGTCCAATCATGTTAATGGTGTTATAGGTAAAATTTATTCTATGCTTGGCACGTTGTGGGCAACTCACTCTTGTACACCTCAAAAAATACGAATGCTTATAGCAAAAACTTACCTTGTGCCTTGTCTACTCTATTGATGCGAAGTCTTCGGATGCTGTGACTCTCAAAGTAAGCATAAGCTGAATGTGCTAAATAATAATATCACTAGATACGTTTTTGGTCTACGCAGATTCGACCGTGTTTCAACGTTTTCAATAAGGATATTTGGTGTGTCTTTTGAAAATTTAGTCAACATCAGGCTGCTTACATTATTACATAAGATAGTGTACTCGAAGGTACCAACATACTTATATGAACGTTTAATTTTTGGTTTTTCGAACTGGGGAAAAAAGATAACTCCAATAGGACATCGAAGTCTGATTTCGGAGTGGCAGTTCTTTTTTAATGCTATCCATCTTTGGAATAGACTCCCAAACAGAATTCAAACAAACAGCAATGCATGTTGAACCGTGTTCAACCTTATGGTTTTGTATATATACATATTTATATTTTTTCTCTTAAAAAACCAGTATTTACTTTTTCTCTCATTTAATTATCTTAATATTCTCTAAATGTTCCCCTTGAACTGAATTTAATCCGCTACTTGAATAGCGCCTTTTTCTTGTAAATAATAAAGTTAAATTAGTCTAAGAATAATACTCAACAATAAAGCAAGGAGCTTGTATTTTGTTAGAAAAAACAACCCTTAGCGTTTTTTCTCAACGAGGTCCTTCGAAAAAGTCCTAGAATAGGCTAGAACAGGAAGAATTAGTGACTTGGACTCTACTAATTAAAAAAATTGGCAGTTGTCCCCCCTAGTGGCAACATCAACAACGAAAACAGCCAAGGGAGTCTGTGTTAATAAAAAAGGTACTTCATCGTGCATTCCGGCAGAAGGAAGTCTTAAGATCAAGGTGATATAACATCGGGCATTACGTTCATGTGAAGCTGTCATCATCAAAAGGTTTAAAGTGCATACATCTCCATAAGTGCATACATCTACAACAACAAAGGTCTACAAGGCAAAAGATTTGGCAGAATAAAACAAATCAGAAAAGGTATGTATGTACTGTGTTTTTTAGTGATTTTGTGCGCATTTTTTTTCTCGTCAAAAAGAACGGAGAGGCTTAAATTAAAAAGCAACAAACAAAAAACAATTTGCAAAAAAATTAAATGAGACAGCCATTTTACAAAAAAAAATTCTAACCTCAACGCAATTGAAACCAGAGCTTTGAAGAATTAATTCCTTAATTCAATTTTTCAATTCTAAATTAAAAGTTCTATGAATTAATTCACTAAGCACCATATATTGAATGGAATTAATTCATATTTGCTTTCGTTCGATTTATCTTGTTACGAATTAATTCAATTGCAATAGTTCTTTTTATTAAATCAAATGAATTAATTCACGGGTGAACGCGTTCAATTTTATAAATCGAACGGAAAAAAAAGTGAATTAATTCCTTACTGAATTAATTCACCACTGAATTCATTCAATTTCATTTTCATTCAGTGAATTAAAAAAAATAAAATTACATTCAGTGAATTAAAAAAAAAAATAATAAGTTCACAGAATTAAAAAAAAATAAAATAAGTTCACTGAATTGAAAAAAAATAAAATAAGTTCACTGAATTCAAAGCCTGTTTTCTGCCGTTCAGTAGAAGAAAACAATAATGTACAAATAAAATTTTTAAATAAGCAATTTTACAGTGTGTGCTAGTAACAAATTAGAAACCGGATGCTGTTTATCAACCTACATGATTAAAAAATAAAGCCTTTTACTATTAAAAATAAAAACTTTACAGATATAGATAAATTTGGAAAAAAAATATAACTATGTAACTAGTTTGAAAAATTAATAGTTATATTTTTTTCCAAATTTATCTATATCTGTAAAATTTTTATTTTTAATAGTAAAAGGCTTTATTTTTTAATCATGTAGGTTGATAAACAGCATCGGGTTTCTAATTTGTTCCTTTTTACTAGCACACGCTGTAAAATTGCTTATTTAAAAATTTTATTTGTACATTATTGTGTTCTTCTACTGAACGGCAGAAAACAGGCTGTGAATTCAGTGAACTTATTTTATTTTTTTTTAATTCAGTGAACTTATTTTATTTTTTTTTCAATTCAGTGAACTTATTATTTTTTTTTTAATTCACTGAATGTAATTTTATTTTTTTTTAATTCACTGAGTGAAAATGAAATTGAATGAATTCAGTGGTGAATTAATTCAGTAAGGAATTAATTCACTTTTTTTTCCGTTCGATTTATAAAATTGAACGCGTTCACCGGTGAATTAATTCATTTGATTTAATAAAAAGAACTATTGCAATTGAATTAATTCTTTTATTTTGTTGTTTGATGAACGAATTCAATTCTAGAGAAAATTGAATTCGATTGGTAGTGAATTCATTCAAAAAGGAATTAATTCTTCAAAGCTCTGATTGAAACAAAAAAGAAAATAAGAAAGTTCATCTCAAATGAAATCCCACTGAATTTGTGCTTAAAAATACCCATCACTAACAATACAAAACTTAATATACTCACCACCAGTAAAACTATTCAAAAACATAAAAAAGAGGAACAACAATTAAAACAATCACAAAACGAAACAAATAAATGCAAGTTAGTGGCGTACGGGACAAATTTTATACAAATTAAAAGTGGTTAAAATAACATAAAATAAATTTGTGAAAACTTGTGAAAATTTAAAACTTAAAACACACTAAAATATAAAAAACAAATAGAAAATATAAAAAGACAAGTTTAAAAAAAAAACAAAACAAAAAGTGGTAAAATTGACAGTGAAAAAAAGGTTTTCTAATAAATAAGTTTTTTATGCAAATTTATGAACATAAAAAACGTGAAAACGTAAAAAGAAAATTCAACTATTAAAATAAAGGAAAATACAAATTAAAATAAAGAACAAAATTTGTGAATTTGGAAAAAAAAAACTAAAGAAGTAATACTCCATGTATTAAAATAAAAAATACGTGAAAGAAAAAACAAAAAAGAACAAAAAACAAAAAAGAGGTAAATAATCACCACTGTGATACTAAATTTGTACATAAAGAAGAAAAACGTCATCGAACAAAACATTAGTGATTCAGTGTATTCCTTTCAACAAGAAAAACAAGGAAGAACATAACTAAGAAAAGATTAAAGCCTGGATCAGCCAGACGTAAACGTAAACGTATCTATGCATAGCTGAATTAATAAGTTAAATAAGAACAGAAGATGTGTTGTGTTTTTTGTTTCATTCTTATTCATTCAATATAGAGCAAACGTAAATACACATCGAAAATCTGTTGTGAATAGATTTTTGTTCTGTATTTACGTTTGATCTATATTGAATGCATAAGAATGAAACAAAAAACACAACACATCTCCTGTTCTTATTTAACTTATTAATTCAGCTATGCAGAGATACGTTTACGTTTACGTCTGGCTGATCCAGGCTTAAGTGTTTTAAATCGTAAAATTATAAAATTATTGAATCAAGTTGTGCTTTAAAAAAGAAGAAGAAAAACATATTAAACAAAAGATTAGTGATTTAGTGCATTGCTTTGAACAAAAACAAAAAATACAACAAAACTAAAACAAGGGAAAATACTCCATGTATTAGAAATACATAAGAGGAGAAAAAACAAATCAAGTGATCTTTACTGAAAGTAATAGTGTTTGGTTTTTGTGACAACAAAAAAGCAACAGTTATTGTGTGACGTCATTTACTACATAATAAAGGCAGCAGAGTTTCTCAAGGAACCACAAACGAGGAACCTTTTAAAAGGGGTGAGTGATTTTATTGAAATTATTGAATTTTTAATATTGTAAATTTATATTTAATATAGAAAATTCTGGAGAATCATTTACTATTCGGGCTCTGTTAGATGCAGCAGCAGAAAGAAGTTTTATTACTACACGTATTCAGCAAAAGCTTGCAATACCCCTCGAGAAACATTGTCATCAAATATCAGGTTTTGGTGGAATGGTAGTGGGAAGTTCTAAAGGTAAATGCTATGTTACTGTAAAATCGAGAATTTCTGATTTTAGAATAAAAATCTTAGCCCGTCCCATTACACTTCGAAATTATGCGGAAATTAAAAATTTAACACTAGCCGACCCACATTTCTATCAACCTGCCGCTATTGATATGATACTAGGAAGCGATTTTTTACTTAAGGGAGTGCGACAAAATATATCAGAAAACTTGGAGGCCAGAGAGTCACATTTTGGTTGGTACTTGTCAGGCCCAGATAATATAAGTGAAATAAATACGTTTTCTACTACCGTTTCTACTTCGGATGATATTCTTCAGGATCAAATAAAAAAGTTATGGGAACTTGAAGAGGTCGAAAAAGACCGTGCCACAACTGAAGCTGATAACTTTTGCGAAAATCTTTTCAAAACATCCACTATTAGGCAGTCGTATGAGCGTTATGTGGTACGTTTACCTTTTAAACGAGTATCCAAGTGAAATATTTTTGGGTCAATCAAAAAACAGCGCTCTGGGTCACTATTTTCGAATGGAAAAAACTCTCGAAAAGACTCCAAATTTAAAAGAATTATATCGGCAAGTTCTTCAAGAATACATCGACTTGGATCAAATGGAACCAGTGATTCACCATGAAAATAATGCTGAAAAACAATTTTCGTTTTTTCTACCACACCACGCGGTTATTCGACCCGAAAGTAAATCGACGAAAGTTAGGGTGGTCTTCAATGCCTCTAAGAAAACGAATAGTGGATTTTCACTGAATAACGTTCTTCATCAAGGCCCAACTCTTCACACCGATTTAATGCAAATAGTGCTTAGTTAGCGCTATTACAAATACGTCTTCACGGGCGACATTGAAAAAATCGCCAAATAATAATTCACGAAGCTGATCGGCCATATCATCAAATTTCGTTCCGTAATGAAACGGATAGTTTTGTAAAATCTTTTCAAATGAAAACAGTCACATTTGTGAACTGGGGTGAACTGGGGTGAACTGTGCACCTTTTTTGGCTATACGAACTCTACTGCATTTAAGTGATGACTGCAAATATTTATATCCAAAGGCATCCACGATTTTGAAGAGCGAAATTTATGTGGATGACATTTTGTCTGGGGGACATACTCTTGAAGAGGAAAAAATTAAACAAAGTCAAATAACTCAGGCTTTAAATTCTGCAGGCTTCCCCATGAAGAAAATGACAGCCAATGGCAGTTTTTTACTGAAACACTTGGCGCGGGAGGATCTTCTTGACGAAGATTTTTTGAAGTTTGACGATTCCAGCACCATCAAAACCTTGGGGATTCGCTGGAATGCGAAATCAGACTTTTTTTATTATGTTGTAGAACCGAAACAAATTTCGCCCACCTCTACAAAAAGGCAGATTTTATCGGTTATAGCGAAATTATTTGACCCTCTAGGCTGGCTGGGACCAGTTGTGGTTATAGCAAAACTTTTGATGCAAGAGTTATGGGAACTTAAGGCGGACTGGGATGAGGGTATCCCACCGCATATACTTCAAAATTAGAACACGTTTTTACAAAATTTACCACAAATTTCAGCATTGAAAATTCCTAGATGGGTACATTTTACACCGACTTATCAAATACAAATTCACGGTTTCTGCGATTCATCAGATAAGGCCTATTGTGGTGCAGTCTACATGCGAACTTCTACATCTGATGGAGAAATCAACTGCAATTTGCTAGTGGCAAAAACCAAGGTTGCACCAAAAAAAAAGATTACAATCCCGAAACTTGAATTGTGTGGAGCGGTTTTACTCTCAAAATTAGTAAAAGGTCGAATGGAAAATGCAAAGTTCTCCTACGAACTATAGTTGTGGACGGACTCCTCTATAGTCCTTGGTTGGCTACAAAAACCACCACAAACTTTGAAAACCTTTGTTGCAAATCGTGTAACAAAAATTATTAGTATTGCCAGTAATAATCACTGGAAACATGTAAAAACGGACGACAACCCTGCGGATTTAGGTACCCGTGGTTGTACTCCTCAGGAACTCATTGAGAGTAAATTGTGGTGGCATGGACCCACCTGGCTAATCCAGCCTACCGAAAGTTGGCCGAAACCACGAACTTTCGATCCAACAGGTTTAGAAACCAAAAGGGTATCAGCTTTTCATCTGAAAACTACCCCAGTGGACACAACCGGCGAAAATACCCATTTTCATGCAGATGACGTTTGCGACATATTAGAAAACTTTTCATCTTTCGCTCGAGCTCTAAGGATCGTAAGTTACTGTTTTTGTTTCATCAATAGCATTCGGAAACGTCCATTTAAAATTGACCAGTTTATAACTACGGAAGAAATTCGATTCACCAAAAATCGCCTAATTTCAATTGCTCAGAAAACCTACTTTTATAGGGAGTATAAATGCTTGCAGGAAAAACGCCATATAAGCAAAAAGAGCAGACTTCTTACTTTGAGTCCTTTTCTCGACGAAAGTAATCTATTACGTGTTGGAGGACGACTTAATAACTCTGGATTAAGTTTTGAGGAACGTCACCCCGTAATAATTCCTGAAAAATCCAGCATTGCTACTCTTTTCGTCGAATACACTCATACAATTCTACTTCATGCAGAACATCACATCATGTACGGGCTATAAGACAAGGGTTTTATATCCCTCGACTTAAAAATCTAGTACGAAAATGTATTCGAAATTGTAAAACTTGCACTATCTACAAGCATAAAGTTCAAAATCAAATAATGGCCGCACTCCCCCCTGAAAGAGTAAATTTTTCGCTGCCCTTTACATACACCGGTATTGATTTCGCTGGCCCGTTCAACATAAAATCATCAAATTTAAGAAACGCAAAATTGATTAAAGGTTATGCAGCCGTATTTGTATGCTTCTCCACAAGAGTAGTTCATTTGGAATCCTGCTCAGATCTTTCTACGGACGCATTTCTAGCTTGCTTTGACAGATTTACCGGGCGTAGGGGTTTCCCAAAAACTATGTTTTCTGATAATGGTCGAAACTTCCTTGGAGCTAGTCTCGCCTTACTTAAAACTCATAACGAATTTTTGAAAACAACGGAGAGGGCCTTAGTTGAAAAATATAGTGCCCACGGATTCACATGGTCGTTTATCCTACCTTATGCACCCCACATGGGCGGCTTTTGGGAGGCTGCCGTAAAAAGCATGAAATCTCATCTAAAAAAGGTAGCTGGTAATCTCAACTTTACATTTGAAGAATTTTCAACAATGTTAATCAGAATTGAAGCTGTATTGAATTCCCGTCCAATGTCCTCATTGACTGAAAACCCATCTGAATTACTTCCTTTGACACCAGGTCATCTCTTGAGAGGTGCTCCACTTATCGCTCCGCCTGAAGCCCCTGAAGAACCCCCGTTAGAAAGTTTGAGTTTCATTAAGCGCTGGAACCGTCTAAAGGCTCTTCAACATATCTTTGCCCGTCGTTGGAAAAACGAATATATTACAGAACTTCAACGAAGAGTCAAATGGAAAATTGAACAACACAACATAAAACCAAACGACTTCGTCATAGTGAAAGATGATTTATTACCACCCACCGAGTGGCGTCTGGGACGCATTACCAAAGTAATATATGGAAAAGACAGCAAAGTACGAGTAGCAGAGATCAAAACACAAAATGGAACTATAATGCGCTCGATTGCCAAAGTTTGTCTTTTGCCCATATCTAATACCACACCCGAACAAACCCCACAAAAATCCCCAAATTTGTGGGCGCTGTGGTGTAATGGTTAGCGCGTTGGACTGTTACACGTGAGGTTGCGGGTTCGAGCCCCAACCAAGGCAACATCAATTTATCAAAAATAGTAATATGTATGAGTTTTTTCTATGCCTCATACATATCGCAGCGTCCTCCTTCGGTGTTCCCATAGCACTTAACCCCACCGAAGTAAAATAATATAACAGGGCTATGAACTAAAAAAGCTTCAACAAAGTTCGCCAACTTACCATCAGATGGCGCGCAATAACTGTTCTAAAAAAAATTCAACATCTCGCGCAATTACAGTGTTGCCATATTTGAAGCCCCTTATCTTTCACCACCTTTCACTTCTTCTCTATCCCCTTTCCAAAGGAAGCAACACGTTAATTAATAGGAAGAATTTCCTGAGTCGAAAAAAAGAAAAAGTCGCTAAACAAAATTTCTAATAACACAGTATATATATATTTTCTTTTCATCCTCTCTAGCCATCATCATGCCACGATGCAATTTGTGCATTTATTATCAGGGTGAAGAAATGGAACGTTTTTCTAAGTCGCCCCCACGTGCGAGCAGCACCGCTACTATGGCGACTTCCATTGCGGGATGACGCAATCACAGTCCCACCACCTATCAAAAATGCAATTAGTTCAACATTTTGAAACGATGCTGCCCCACGCACACCTTGGCATTGTCGCTTGCCGTACAATCGATGTAGTAGTCGAACGCTTGCTTCTCTTATTAAGAATTCGATGATTCATCCCAAGGAAACCATCCCGAAGATGCAACGGTCAATTTTGAATGGGTCCAATCTGGAGTATGAAACGTCTACTTTTGTCACCAACATCTTCGCGCGGGAGGATGTTGAACCGTGTTCAACCTTATGGTTTTGTATATACATATACATATTTATATTTTTTCTCTTAAAAAACCAGTATTTGCTTTTTCTCTCATTTAATTATCTTAATATTCTCTAAATGTTCCCCTTGAACTGAATTTAATCCGCTACTTGAATAGCGCCTTTTTTTGTAAAGACTTTTTGTAAATAATAAAGTTAAATTAGTCTAAGAATAATACTCAACAATAAAGCAAGGAGCTTGTATTTTGTTAGAAAAAACAACCCTTAGCGTTTTTTCTCAACGAGGATTTTTCATTTACTTGGAAAAGGAGTCACCCGGCCCAACAATGCAATGATATTCAAAAAGGAAATAACTAAACATTTTTCACAATAACTTAACCTTTGTCATAATAACTTCTAATTATATTATATCATTTTATTTATTTTATTTATAATATTTATTGCTAAATTGTTAATTTTGTTTTTCTCTATTTTTTAATGTTTTCTCTATTTTTCTCTATTTTTTAATGTTTTTATTTTTATTTATAATTAAATTTGTTTTGTTCATATATCTATTGTAATTAATTTTAAAATTATTATGTACTAAATTTGTTATGACAATATGCAGACACATACTATAAATTAAAAGATTTAAATCTTGTTGTATGGGTGGAACAAATAAATGTTAAATCTAAATCTTTCTTATGAAAGTAGATCGTCAGTAAGGACCAGGGCAAGAAATGTTGTAAAACTCGTGTTTTATAAACATAAAGTATTAAAAATCGGAAAGCTTTTATTAAGGCACATTTACACGGGATAGAAATCTCGTAGAGTTTGCGCTAAATTTGTCATCTCTAATAAAGTTGGCACTAATTTTTATCGTAAAAGTAACATCTATAGTTGTCAAGTATTTGTTTTTATTAAAATTGTTGTATTTTAAAGAATATTTTTTTTCCAAATACCAAAAGGTGCATTTAATAAACTGAAATGTTCAATAAAGTTACAAGACATCTTAAAAATTGTTACTAATTAAAGAAATTGTGAATGACAGCAATTGTCAAAGGCCTAGAGCAGTGGCGGCTCCAGCTCAAGTCTCTGGGGGGGGGGGGGGAGGAATTTTGGGAAAAATTTTTTTTTTTAATTTTCACAAAAAATATTTTTTAACCCCTTTTGATTTGGCCATACACTATTTGTTGGACGTTTTTGGACTCCGCAGCGCAAGGTTTATGATTTTATGAGCGACGCTTTAGGTATAAAAGACATTATAAAGTCCAACGGAAATTTCTAAGTTTTATTTTTCATCAAAAACTTTAATATTTGATACGTATTTGACATCCAACAAGGATGGGTTAGTAATGCATAAAAAAGTTTATATTAAATAACATATAAAATCAACAATTGAAATTTCCGCACTCTATTTGAATTGTATGAAACTTGCTATAACTTGGAATACTTTGTATAGCTAAAATTGGTGTTCAATTTGGGGAAAATTATCAAATTTGCTATAGACTTTCCGTACATATTTGCGTCTAACTTTTGTATTATTTTAGCTATGTGACTGGTTGATATATCACTTTAAAGCTTCTGAAAGCGTGCCTGAAGTTGGTCTGCAACTCATTCTTTAATTTGATAATTTCTGATTTATTAAAAAAAAATTTAATTTTTGAGAATTTTCCTGCAATTAATTAATTGTTTCTATCCTTTTATAACACTGTGAGGCAAATGGTAGGGGTCAGTGATCGGGAAGGGTTCAAACTACCGGGGAAAGTTATATCGGTAAAAAAGAAGTTATACGTGTCCCGGCGTTTCGCTGGGTCAACCCCTAGGAATCGAGATATATCGATTTGACCTTTGGTGGTCTTTTTTTTTGACATAACTCGAGAACCACTAGTCCGGTTCTGTTCAAACAATTTTAAAAAAATTAAAAATTACAATTCCTTTAATCTGTTCATATAAAGTTGTTCTATATACTCAACAGTTTTGCCGGTAAAAATAAATGTATGAAGAATAAATGTATGAAAATATTTTTTGCCTAAAATATTAAAAAAAAAGTAATAAACAAAAGGTTATTGATTTTTATGGTAGCGGTAACAAACAAAAAAAGATATATCTCGATTCCTAGGGGTGACCCAGCGAAACGCCGGGACACGTATAACTTGTTTTTGACCGATATAACATTTCCCGTTGGTTTCATTCCATCCCGATTTTGACTGTCGCATAGTGTAATTGAAGCCATGATTGAGCCACGTGAACAGCCATATTTTGAAATGAACTTTAACCATTTATCGTTATCAAAGGTCTAAAGCCATTTTATCTTAATATGCGGTTCGGGATACTTTATCGTAGCCTTTTAATATTTTTGTATTAGTTCTTAGTTTTTTATCAATGACACTGTCAAATATCAGTTTGGTACTCCTTTTGGTTCCTGAGTTATAGTATCCCGAGTAAAAAAAATTATATATAATCATATGTGGTATATATTACAATATATAATTAGACATATCGTTATGTATATCCATATATAATTATATATGACGTCTTTTTCCAAAATTTTTCCTTATATTATGCCATATATAATTTCATCTAATTAGACATCGGCCTTTATAATATTAGATATGGTATATATGATTATATATTACATAGCATGGCTGATCTTATTGCATATATAGTTGTATAAAGAGCTATATCTTAATATATATGGCGGCATTTTAGGAATATATAACCCGAGTAAAAAAAATTATATATAATCATATGTGGCATATATTACAATATATAATTAGACATGTGGTTATGTATATCCATATATAATTATATATGAGGTTTTTTCCGAAAAATTTTCCTTATATTATGCCATATATAATTTCATCTAATTAGATATCGGCCTTCATAATATTAGATATGGCATATATAATTATATATTACATAACATTGTTGATCTTATTGCATATATAGTTATATATGGAACTATATCTTAATACATATGGTGGCATTTTAGCAATATATAATTATATATGGTATCATTTAAACAATATATAATTATATATGGTGACAGTTAAACTAGATATTATCATATATGGTGCCATTTAAACAATATATGGTCATATATGGTACCTCATAAACCAAATCTTTAATTCAGTTCCAGTTATGATAATATATGGTACTATATATAGTGCGAGATATATTTATATATGGTGTTATTTAAGCTATATATTATCATATATGGTGCCATTCAAACCATATATTATCATATATGGTACCATTTAAACCATATATTATCATATATGGTGCAATTTCAACAATATATGCCCATATATGGTACCTCATGAACAATATTTTTAATACAGTTCCACATATGATAATATATATATATTTATATATGGTGTTATTTAAGCAATATATTACCATATTTGGTGCCATTTAAACCATATATTGTCATATATGGTGCCATTTCAACAATATATGCTCATATATGGTACCTGATGAACGACATTTTTAATACAGATGCAGATATGATAATATATGCTACCATATATAGTCCCATATATATTGATATATGGTGTCATTTAAACAATATTAATATATAGACATATATGGTATCATTTAAACAATATATTGTCATATATGGCACAATTTAAACAATATATGGTCAAATTTGGTACCACATCAACATTTTGAATACAATTCCATATATGGTTTAATTTGAATAATGTAAAACTGTATGGCGCTATAAAAAATATTATCAGATATGTTACTTCATTAACAATGGCTCATATGAATAAAATATAGATATTACTAATAGGGGGAAACAGGGTTTTTTAAGCAATTACTTCACAAATCTAGTCTACTTGGGAGTAGACTAGAAATTAAATTTTTAACTTTTCGTTTACATTTCATCCTATTCTACCAGCCAATTGGTAAATTTGGAGTTAAAAGCCATTCCTAAGCCCAAAGTAATTACTTCGAAGTAATTGCTAAGTTTTATTCATATGACCCAATATTTATAATACAGTGTCATATATTGTAATATATGTATGGTAATGGTACAATAATTCCAATATCAGTTGAGATACAATTTGTGGGTCCATATCAACAATTTGTTCACGTACATTTAACATATATATTTGTACATTTAAGTTATAATTTATAAACACTTTATAAAGTTAAATAGTTCCATAAACCTCGTCTAACTGTATAGAATGTTTATGAATATACGATTTAATATATAATAATTACAACTACAAATTGGTGCCATTATCTAAAATTTAATTTAATGTTAACTTATAATAAAATAAAAATGTATTTCATAAAAATAAAAATATAGTGTTAATTAATGTTGATATACAATAGGTTTAAGTTTAACATCCCAGACAGAAAAATATAATCGGCACAATGCTGGCAAACCGTTGGCGATGGTCGGTTATGCGTTGGCAGAACGTTGCATTAACTATCTTGGCAAAAAAATAGATTTCAAAAAACATTTTTCAAAAAATTGAGAAAACTTTTTTAATATTTGCTTTTAAAAACATGAAATTTAACACAGTCCACCAGATTGTCAGCCAAGACCTCTACACTCTAATCTAACGAGACTTGTTATAGATGTGTGATAGCTACAAATTAAATGAATGATAAAAGCATTTCGAGCTAACTTATAAGCATCGAAAAAAGGTATTCCAGAAATTATTAAATGTATTTTAGAAAATTTTAATTGTATATATATCACAAAATATTATTTGCACTTCAGAAACTACAATATTACGCAAATTTAATTATTTATTTAGTTGTGTCCAGAAATAATGAAATCTGTTTCAGAATTTCATAGCTAATAGAGAAAAATTTCTCAAATACATTTCATAATTTCGGAAATATGATTGATAATTTCTGAAATACAGTTTGATAATTTCTGAAATACAGTTGTGAATTTCGGAAATTCAATTAATAATTTCTGAAACACAATTGATAAAACTGAACTTCAATTGACTAGTTCTGAAATACAATTCATAAATGTGAAAAATAATTGATGAGTTCTGAAACACAATTGATAAAACTGAAATTCAATTGATTATTTCTGAAATACAATTGATAAATCTTAAAACAATTAATACAATTGGAAATGGTGTAGAGCGTCAAAAAGATGTAAATAAAATTATTTTATTCAAAGATTTCAATTTAATAAAAAAATAAATATATAATTTTATAAAAAAAATTTATAGAAAAAAAAATTTTAATTTTATAAAAAGAAATTAATTTTGTAAAAGAAATGCATATTGAACTCGTTACCTTCTGAGTTTAAACCTTATTTTAACAAAATATTGTAATTTTTACACAATCAGTGCTCTGCCAGTCTATTATTTTTTGAACAGTTGGCAATATATGTCTGGGATCTTATTTAATCCTTTAGATCTAATTTGATCCGATAAATGGAGATCTTACGTAGTACCCAAATATAATGCGGCATCTAATTTTATCTGTCATTTTTATGGATACTTTTAGATGTCAATCCCCAAATATATTGCTGTTTCTAATTCGATCTGCCATTTTAATACCGAAATAAATTGCTGGATCTAATTCGATCTGCCATTTTTCTGATAAATTTAGATCCAAGTTTATCCACAAATATATGGCTGGATCTAATTTGATCTGCCATTTTTCAGATCAATTTATATCTAAGTTTATCCACAAATATATTGCTGGATCTAATTCGATGTGCCATTTTTCGGATCAAATTAGATCTAAGTTTATCCCCAAATATATAGCTAGGCCTAATTCGATCTGCCACTTTTTCGGATCAAATTAGATATACGTTTATCCACAAATATATTGCCGAATCTAATTTGATCTGCCAAAATTGAGAGCAAATTAGATCTAAGTTTATCCCCAAATATATAGCTGGATCTAATTGGATCCGCCATTTTTCGGATCAAATTAGATCTAAAAATATCCGCAAATATATAGCTGGATCCGCCAATTTTCGGATCAAAATAGATCTAGGTTTATCCCCAAAGATATCACTGGACCTCCCAATTTTGAGATATAACTTGTTCTTAGTTTATCCCCATATATACAATGGGATCTAATACGATATGATTGGATACACCCAATTTTGAGATCTAATTGGATCAGCTAGATATTACAGCAGATCTTAAACAATATCAAATTGGATATAATTAGATATTGCGCGAGATCAATTTTTTTTACTCGGGAATCTGTCATTTAACAATATATAACTATATATGGTGCCAGTTAAACTATATATTATCATATATGGTGGCATTTAAACAATATATGGTCATATATGGTACTTCGTGAACAAAATCTTTAATACAGTTGCAGATATGATAATATATGCTATTGAATATAGTGCCATATATATTTATATATGGTGTTATTTAAGCAATATGTTAGCACCCAAGTAATAAAAAAATTATATGGAGCCATATGAAGTTATATTTAATTATATGTAATCTTTTATGTAATTAGATATAATTATATCCGAAAAATGAGAACATCTTATTTTATCTTATTGTATCGAATTGTATACAATTGTATACAATTTGGTACAATTTGATACAATTTTATGCAATTCGATACAATTGTATCCGAATTTTGTCCTCATCCAATTACATCAAATTATATCTTTTTGTATAAAATTATATAAAATGTTATAAAAGTGGACACAGCTGGATACAATTATATCTAAATATTGACTTTATACTTTTGATCATATTATATATGACCACATCTAACAATATACAAAAATTATTTTTTTAAATAAAAAAAATATGCAATATCTGGAGATCAGACCTGGGGGATTTCAATTACAGTTGCATATAAATGTAATTGATATTATAAAAAACTCAATAACATTTCATGTAACTGTAATTGAAAATGTTCAATCACAAGTAATTGTAATTGAAAGTGATTTCAATTACAAATTTGAATTACATTTAGGATGAACATGTTTTTTGTTAAAATTTTGTAGAAAAAACCGACTGGGATAGGTTGGATAGGCGTGGATAAGTATAAAAAGAATACGTCATAGTGGGCTGACCCCTCACTCTTGCTCTTTGTCATTATTTCTTTTCCGAAGAAAATGTAATTGTAATTGACATTTTTTCAATTACAATTATATGTAATTTATAATTGAAAATTTTCAATTACAAATCACATGTAATTGTTTTTTCTTGAATTACAATTACAAATAATATGTAATTGTAATTGAATTTTTTTCAATTACAATTACATGTAATTGTGTAATTGCATAAGTAATTAATTTCCAAATATAATGATTATCCCAAAGGTCTGCTGGAGATCCTATAATTTCGATAAATCTTCCATTACTTTTATCCAGATTCACCATGACAGTGCATTAAACATGAACAAAATTTTCTTTATTTTTAGTAATTTTAAAATAAAGTTAACAAGACTGACATTTTAAAGTTAATAGGATTATGTTATACAACCAAGATATAAGAAAAATAGTAAGAAAAATAGTAAAAAAAATAGTAAAATATTACAAAATAGTAAAAATTACTAAAAATATATGATGCAAAAAATAAACTCACACACCAATCATGCACGGGTTATATATTCTTATTCACGCTCACGCACGAATCAAGTACGAATTATATATTCTCAGACTCGCGCACGAATCACTTGAGTATAGTAATTATTACTCACGATCACGTGTGAATAACGTGACTCACGAACATTTCTAGTCACGCGCCAATCCCTAGTAATTACTAAATCTAAAAAAAGTTCAAAATCATTGTTAACATAGAACCAAATATAATACAATACGGTTTTATATGGACCTTATATATTTTTATATAAAATCACTTTGAAATAATTGCTTATGTGGGAAGATATATAATTATAGATGATTTTATAAAGAACGTTGTATTGTTATATATTAAAGAAATTATGAAATATTGTAGATTTGGAACCATATTAATTTATATATGGGTTCTTATTTGTCAATATATGGCTCCACATATAGTTTTATATTATTATGTATAGTGTCATACTAAATTATATATAAACGTATATGTAATTTTATCTGTAATATGTTACTTTATTTACTTATATATAGCATATGCAATTATATGTATGCCAGTATGTAATAATATAAAATCACATATGTCTCCATATTAAAACCTGTCAGGAAAAAATATTTAACATATGACTATATAAAAGTATATCTGCTTGAATTTAAAAGCATATGTGGCCATATGTAGCTATAAGTTACTATAAGCAATTACATAAAATAATATATGATTATATCAAAATTTTTTTACTCGGACATATATGGTGCCATTTAAACCATATATTATATGGTGCCATTTAAACAATATATGGCCATATATGGTACCTCATGATCAAAATTTTTAATACAGTTCCAGATATGATAATATATGATTCTATATATAGTGCCATATATATTTATATATGGTGTTATTTAAGTAATATATTACTATATATGGTGCCATTTAAACCATATAGTATCATATATGGTGCAATTTCAACAATATATGCTCATATATGGTACCTTATGAACAACATTTTTAATACAGTTTCAGATATGATAATATATGATAACATATATAGTACCATATACTTTGATATATATGTGATTAAGTTATATCTGTATAAATATACAGATTCATCCGTAGAATGGCCCGATATATTTTTATCAATTGTTTATCAATTTTTATCTAAATGTATCAGTTTAGATCTGACCTGATTAAATTATGTGTTTAATAAATTATGTGTTTTTGACCTGATACAATTTTATCGGTTTGATCGTAATTGGTTCAATTTTATATAAATAAAATATAATTTTATCCGACATTTACCTTATACAATTGTATCAAAGTTTTAAACTGATATCAGGTCAAAATTGGGATATAACTGTAAAATTTTGTATACAAATATATCTATTTTGATATAAACCAATAAAATTGTATCAGGTCAAAAATCTGATATAATTTCATCTGATTAACACATAATTTAATCAGGTCAGATCTAAAATGATGCAATTAGATAATAACTGATAAACAACTGATACAATTTTATCGGGCCATTTTTCGGATCAAATGGTACATGGATGACTCTAAGTTATATATTACCATATAAAGCTCCATATTGTTTTTTTTAATAGCCCGAGTAAAAAAAATCGCGCAATATCTAATCATATCCAATTTTATATTGTCTAAGATCTGCTGTAATATCTAGCTGATCCAATTAGATCTCAAAATTGGGTGTATCCAATGATATCGTATTAGATCCCATTGTATATATGGGGATAAACTAAGATCAAGTTATATCTCAAAATTGGGAGGTCCAATGATATATTTGCGGATAAACCTAGATCTAATTTGATCCGAAAAATGGCTGATCGAATTAGATCCAGCTATATATTTGTGGATAAACTTAGATCTAATTTGATTCGAAAAATGGCGGATCGAATTAGATCCAGCTATATATTTGTGGATAAACTTAGATCTAATTTGATCTCAATTTTGGCAGATCGAATTAGATCCAGCAATATATTTGTGGATAAAAGTAGATCTAATTTGATCCGAAAAAGTGGCAGATCGAATTAGATCCAGCAATATATTTGGGGATAAACTTAGATCTAATTTGATCCGAAAAATGGATGATCGAATTAGATCCAGCAATATATTTGAGGATTAAGTAAGATCTAAATTTATCCAAAAAATGACAGATCAAATTAGATCCAGTTATATATTTCGGGATTGCGTAAGATCTTAACTTTTCCGATAAATTGCAGATGGAATTAAATCCAGTGATATATTTGGGGATTTGGCAGGATCTTAATTTATCCCATAAATTGCAGATTGAATTAGATCCAGCAATTTATTTCGGTATTAAAATGGCAGATAGGATTAGAAACAGCAATATATTTGGGGATTGACATCTAAAACTATCCGGAAAAATTACAGATAAAATTAGATCCCGTATTATATTTGGGTACTACGTAAGATCTCCATTTATTTGGGATTAAATAAGATCCCAGACAAATATCGACAACAGTTCAAAAAATAATGCACTGGCAGAGCACTGATTTTATAAAAATTACAATATTTTGTTAAAATAAGGTTTAAACTCAGAAGGTCTCGAGTTCGATACCGTTCACGGCTATGCATTTTTTTTTATAAAATGAATTTCTTTTTATAAATTCTAATTATATATTTTTTTATTAAATTGAATTTTTTAAAAAAAATAATTTTATTTACATCTTTTTAACGTTCTACACCATTTCCAGAAGTAATCAATTGAATTTCAGTTTTATCAATTGTATTTCAGAAATTATTAATTGTATTTCCAAAATTCACAACTGCGTTTCAGAAGTTATCAAACTGTATTTCAGAAATTATCAATTGTATTTCAGAAATTATGAAATGTATTTCAGAAATTTTTCTCTATTAATTATGAAATACAATCAACAAGTTCTGAAATAGATTTGATTATTTCTGAAATACAATTAATAATTTCTGTAATACATTTGATAATTTCTGAAATAGGTACATTAAAATTTCTGAAATACACTTAATAGCCCAACAAAATCTTTCATTACCAAATAAGTGGTTATATAATAGAAATTCATAGCTCCGCACAACTTATTTTTTGGAGTTTAAACTCATTATTTTTGTTTGGAGTGGTCGTTTTTATAAGTAGTCACGCTTACCCGCTCGCTTACGAAAAAATGAGAAATAAGTAGTTATGAGATTCTGAATAATAAGTGGTTACACACCTCCTTACAAAAAGTTGAATTATAAGTGGTTATCCAATTGCTTACTTCATTCTTAAAAATAAGGAGTTACACAAATACTAGCTGTATTTTCGACTTAACTATATCCGTTAACTTTTAAAAAAGCACAAAGTGCATAAAAACGTTTTTTTAGACGCAAACTGACATATTACTTTTCGTATGCACGTTAACTTACAACGTGGATAATTATCAACGTTGAAAACTCAGAGTTTATACATTTTCACACCTAGCGTAACTTCTTCGCGTTACTACCTAAAAAGTTTTACTGACGTACGTTTGATTATACCTGAACTATCATAAACACTCACTATTTAAAAAAATTTGATACTCCAATCAGTTTAACGTAGATTTTCTATAACTACTTAACGTTGATAGGTATGTACGAAAATACAGCTACTATTAGTTTAAACAAATACATTCACAAAAATTTAACTTTTTCTAGTGCGTGATTTTAGGACTCGTCATAAAAATTTAAATACAAAACATATTTACATATAATAAATAAAAATGTATAAAATTTAACTGTGTAAACAGTACTTATTTAAACTATTACGAGTAAGTCATTATTTTATATTTAGAAACAATGAATACAATAGCCCGTTATTAGGAAGTCATTATTTTATATTATGAAATAATGCAAAAGGTAATGATATATCATTTTTGGTAATGCAGATAGTAATGAGGTGTCATTACCAATATTTTGCTGGGAGCTTCTGAAATACAGTTAATATTGTAGTTGCTGATGAGTTACCATATATGACCATATATAGCTTTCTGAAATAGATAATAACTAATATATAACTTAGAGTGATCCATGTACCATTTGATCCAAAAAATGGCCCGATAAAATTGTATCAGTTGTTTATCAGTTTTTATCTAATTGCATCAGTTTAGATCTGACCTGATTATGTGTTAATCAGATGATATTGTATCTGATTGTTGACCTGATACAATTTTATTGGTTTATATCCATATATATATATTTGTATACAAAATTATATAGTTATATCCCAATTTTGACCTGATGTAATTGTATCAGTTTAAAACTTTGATACAATTGTATAAGGTAAATGTCGGATACAATTATATTTTATTTATATACGATCAAACCTGACACCATTACATATAAACCGACAAAGTTGTATCAGGGCAAAAATCGGATACAATTTCATCTGATTAACACATAATTTAATCAGATCAGATCTAAACTGATAGAATTAGATAAAAATTGATAAACAATTAATAAAAATAAATCGCGCCATTCTTCGGATGAAACTGTATATTTATACAGATATAACTTAATCACATAAATATATGACTATATGTAACTATTTTTACTCGGGTTGTTTAAATGATACGATATATCAAAGTATATGGTACTATATATAGTAGCATATATTATCATATCTGAAACTATATTGAAAATGTTGTTCATGAGGTCCCATATATGAGCATATATTGTTGAAATGGCACCATATATGATAATATATGGTTTAAATGGCACCATATATGGTAATATATTGCTTAAATAACACCATACATAAATATATATGGCACTATACATATTTTCTTATATTCCCGGTGAAAAATGTCCATATATGAACATTTATGGTTCAACCATATATGTATGGATCCGAAAAATGAGGTAACACCTAAGTATATGTTCATATATGGACATATATGAACATATACATTTATTAAATATATGCGAATACATGCGAACGTTGCTGTCCTTTATTATAAGGTTGTACGATAGATATAAATTTATGTAGGACATTCAAATTAGGCGCTACAGATGTTCCTTTTTTTATTCATGGCATTAAATATAATTCCATATTTATCCAAATATGAGTTCCTTTTACATATATGGAAAAATGTATTCTTCGAAATATGTTCATATACAAGTCCCTTTTGCATAAATTGAATAAAATATACTTTCATATTTGTCCATATATGAGTGCCATTTCCATATATGAAATAACAGATGCTTCCATATATGTCTGTAAATGAAATTTTTTCCATATATGGAATCACATATACTTCCATATATGTTCATATAAAATCCATATATGTTCATAAAAAATCCATATTTGTTCATATGTGTCCATACATAAACCATATATGAACATGTTTGAGCGTATATGAACATTTTTCACCGGGTTATCATATCTGGAACTGTATTAAAAATTTTGATCATGAGGTACCATATATGACCATACATTGTTTAAATGGCAACATATATAATAATATATGGTTTAAATGGCAGCACATATGCTAATATATTGCTTAAATAACACCATATATAAATATATATGGCACTATATATAGTAGCATATATTATCATATCTGCAACTGTATTAAAAATTTTGTTCATGAGGTACCATATATGACCATATATTGTTTAAATGCCACCATATATGATAATATCTAGTTTAACTGGCACCATATATAGTTATATATTGTTTAAATGATACCATATATAATTATATATTGCTAAAATGCCACCATATATATTAAGATATAGCTCTATATACAACTATATATGCAATAAGATCAGCCATGCTATGTAATATATAATCATATATACCGTATCTAATATTATAAATGCCGATATCTAATTAGATGAAATTATATATGGCATAATATAAGGAAAAATTTTGGAAAAAGACGTCATATGTAATTATATATGGATATACATAACGACATGTCTAAGTATATATTGTAATATATGCCATATATGATTATACATAATTTTTTTTACTCGGGAGGGAACATACCATATATGGTGCCATTTAAACAATATATGGTCATATATGGTAACTCATCAGCAACTACAATATTAACTGTATTTCAGAAGCTATTAATTGTATTTCAGAAATTTTAAATGTATTTCAGAAATTATGGAATGTATTTCAGAAATTTATTAATTGTTTTTCAGAAATAATCAAATCTATTTCATAACTTGTTGATTGTTTATCATAGTTAATACCCAGGTGAAAATTTTCATATATGTTTATATATTGTCATATATGGTTTCATGTATGAGCATATATTGTTTAATGTATGATCATATATGAACATATATGTTATGTATGGAAGCATATATGGGTAAATACATTCAAATGTATGAATCCATATATGATAATATACTGCATTTATTGGTCCATATATTGGTTCATATATTCCATATATCTTCATATATGAATTCATATATTATTCCATATATGGGTAATGTTTTAAGTTTTTTTTTATCATGGGGTAATTACGTGAGCGGATTCAAAAAATATTGAAATACATTTAATAATTTCTTAAATACAATCGGCAATTTCTAAAATACAGTTGCCAGTTTCAGAAATACAATTGATTATTTGTAAAATACAATTGATAAACCAGAAAAACAATTGATAACTTCTGAAATAAAATGATAAATTTTGAAATACAATTGAAAATGTTGCAGTAAGATAAAAACAGCAAAAATAAAACTTCTAAATTAAGAAAATCTGCAGAAAATTTTGCAAAATATTAGTAAACTAAAAATGGCTAAAACAAACTGTTGTATCTAAAAAAATTTTTGTTAAATTTTGTTCAATGCAAATAGCAGTTTATAAAATCAACAGAAATATTTGCTAAAAATATTAAACTGTTGATTTCAGTAGGCTAGATTTGTATTTCCATTAAAAACAAAAAACGAAAAAAGAACTTAGAAAATTTAAAATTTTATGTGATGTTTTTTTGTCTACTACTACAATTTAATTTGATTTTCTAATCACTGAAATTTAGCTCAATTATAACTCAAATTTTGTAAATATATTAAACAGCTTTATTTTTGCTGTTCCTATCTTATTTATATTTAGCAAAACTACTCCGATAATTCAGCAGTTTTTCATTTTGAACTAATTTTTAGTAGCTTTAACTAAAATTTTTACACACTTTTTTCTATTAGTGTATAAACAATCATTAAATAATCAAAAATCAGTCATCAAATATTTTCTAAACTTGAAGTAAAATGTTTATGTCCATTAAAAATTTCATAATTTCTCAATTTCATTCAAATGTACAAATTGACCAGTAACGTATGAATAGAATTATAATATTTACATTTAATTTGAATAAAAAAAAGCAATATTTTTTTTAAAAAATAAAAAAAAAATTTATATGAACATTCATATATCTCCATATATGGCCATATACCCTCAAATTCCGGATCCGAACCCATATATAAACCCATATATGGCCATATATGAACATTTTCACCTGGGTAGAGAAAAATTTCTAAATTACATTTCATAATTTCTGAAATACAATTGATAGTTTCTGGAATACAGTTTGATAATTTCTGAAATACAGTTGTGAATTTCGGAAATACAATTAATAATTTCTGAAATACAATTGATAAAATTAAAATTCAATTGACTAGTTCTGAAATACAATTCATAAATCTGAAAAATAATTGATAAGTTCTGAAATACAATTGATAAAACTGAAATTCAATTGATTATTTCTGAAATACAATTGATAAATCTTAAAAACAATTGATACAATTGGAAATGGTGTAGAGCGTTAAAAAGATGCAAATAAAATTATTTTTTTTTTTTAAATTCAATTTAATAAAAAAAATATAATTTTATAAAAACATTTATAGAAAATAAAATTATAATTTTATAAAAAGAAAATCTTTTTATAAAAAAATGCATAGCCGTGAACGGTATCGAACTCGAGACTTTCTGAGTTTAAACCTTATTTTAACAAAATATTGTAATTTTTATAAAATCAGTGCTCTGCCAGTGTATTATTTTTTGAACTGTTGTCAATATCTGTCTGGGATTTTATTTAATGCCAATAAATGGAGATCTTACGTAGTACCCAAATATAATGCGGGATCTAATTTTATCTGTAATTTTTCTGGATAGTTTTAGATGTCAATCCCCAAATAAATTGCTGTTTCTAATTCGATCTGCCATTTTAATACTGAAATAAATTGCTAGATCTAATTCGATCTGCAATTTATGGGATAAATTAGGATTTTACCAAATCCCCAAATACATATATAACTGGATTTAATTCGATCTGCAATTTATCGGAAAAGTTAAGATCTTACGCAATCCCGAAATATATTACTGGATCTAATTTTTGATCTGTCATTTTTTGGATATATTTAGATCTTACTTAATCCCCAAATATGTTGCTGGATCTAATTCGATCTGCCATTATTCGGATCAAATTAGATCTAAGTTTATCCACAAATATATTGCTGGATCTAATTCCATCTGCCATTTTTCGGATCAATTTAGATCTAAGTTTATCCCCAAATATATTGCTGGATCTAATTCGATTTGCCACTTTTTCGGATCAAATTAGATCTAAGTTTATCCACAAATATATTGCTAGATCTAAAACGATCTGCCAAAATTGAGATCAAATTAGATCTAAGTTTATCCACAAATATATAACTGGATCTAATTCAATCCGCCATTTTTCGGATCAAATTGGATCTAAGTTTATCCACAAATATATAACTGGATCTAATTCGATCCGCCATTTTTCGGATCAAATTAGATCTAGGTTTATCCCCAAAGATATCATTGGACCTACCAATTTTGAGATATAACTTGATCTTAGTTTATCCCCATATATACAATGGGATCTAATACGATATCATTGGATACACCCAATTTTGAGATCTAATTGGATCAGCTAGATATTACAGCAGATCTTAAACAATATCGAATTGGATATGATTGGATATTCCGCGAGATAAATTTTTTTTACTCGGGATGGTATTAAATAAAAAAAAAAACAGTTCGATTTTTCAGCATTTGTATGAAAAAAGACCCAATAAGAGTGCCAGTATAAGATTTCGTAAAGGCAAAAAAAAAGTAATGAGGAACAACATAAGCGTGTTCGTTTACTTACTACAAGTTACTACTTTTACTACAGCTGCAAAATTTCAATATAAAAAGTAAACAAAAATTTCCAATTGTATTAAAAGTAGTAAGAATTTCGACTAATCGAACACACAGCATATATTTTTTCAGAAATTTTAAAGAATCCATTTTTCGATATACATATGACGACTTAAATCGCGGATTTCATTAAATTAAACTTTGAAAATTTTACGAAAAACGTCGCCGGAGTCTGAAAAGTCCTCAAAATTTGATTGAGATGATTACAAGGATTTAACTGAGAGATTACTTTTTAACAACAATAAAAAAGTTAATATTTTCTGAAAAGTTTTGAAATTATTTTCATTATTTTTATTTATTAGAAGCTGATTTTTTATACTTCAGTTATAAATTTTAACTAAAAACTTATAATATTCAAAAAATTCTTGTTTTTTAATTATTTTTTCGGAATGTTTTGCAGACCTCCTAGGTGCGATTAGGGACGCTCAGGGGTTCGTGATCAACATTTGGAAAACTTTGTATAATTAAATTTCATATCGGTTTTGGTATAGCTGTGGGAGTCAGATGTCGTTATTAACAAAAAGAATTACTGTCCAATTTTGCTTTGACGCTACACCAACATTTCGTATTTTAAAGTTAAAACACTTTGCAGGTTGGGAGGAAGTGCAGGATCTAACGCTAGTCAATTACTCGCAGACAATCAAAAATTGAGTATTTCAAAATTCGATATCAACATATATACTCAGGATTTCCGAAAGACAGACTGGAATAAGTTCAATATGATCCTTTGGAAAGATCTAAAAAAGAACTCCACCATATCTTTCCGAATGAAATTTGGAGAATTTCAATTGAAATTAATTGTGAATTCTATTTGGAATTAGTCAAATTTGATCTTAAATCTGAACAAAAATAACGGTAATTAATTGTTTTCTTACAATATTGATAAAATTTTAAGAGAAATTTCGACTTTTTATTTCGATATGAGAAAATTCTAAAATATAGTAGCATTTACCACTTCAAATTTTGAAAATTCCATTAGAAGTTCAGTTCTGCAATTTTAATGAAAAAAATTCAAAATAAAATTTAGTCTTTTTCCCAAAAGCACCGTAAGTGGTTTTTCACGTGGAAAATTTTTACTCGAACTTTAATTTTACGCAAAGTTTAATTTAAATTATAAAAATGAACAATTTTTCAATTTTATATCAAAGACACAATCACAATATACAAAAAATGTGATTTTTCCCTCAAGAAAAATAATAGTCTTGTACATTAAATTTGAGTGAAAACAATCTCTACTCAGTTTTCACGTGAAATTCATTGTCGTGGAAAATTATAATTTTTTTATATGGAGGAGTATAACAAATTTTTCACGTGAAATTCGAACAACTTACGGTGCTTTACTATCAAACAGTATTTTACTTTTAAAGTCGACTTTATATTTAAACGGCTTTGTTCATTTTGTGTATGAAAATCCTAAAGAAATATTTACATTTTCATTTTGGTTGAAAATAAATTAACCAATCAGAATGGTTAACTAAAGTCAACAAAAATAAACATTTGGAAAATTTAAATAGTAAGGGCGTTTATTTTTATTTAAAAAATTTTCAATTAAAATTGGAATTTTGTATTAAAAAATGCGAAATTTTAAAATGAAATTTCTTTTTATTATTTGAAATTAGAAAAATTTCAAACGAAATTGAGCTACATACAATTTTCAAAATCTAA